>JAWLRI010001036.1:128856-164222 GCA_034781795.1 Crypturellus tataupa
AACACTTTTAAGTCTGATTTATAAAGGAAATGAGGCATGACTTATTACATGATATGATATTTTTGCATGAAGGTACTCCTGCCATTGGCATTAAGCATGGACATACCAATAATCTCGTTCAATCATCTCTTTCTTACTTTTAGTCCTGCCAGTCTATTTCAGTCAGACTTTGACAGAAGGTAAAAACTGAGAAATCTTCATGGCTCACAGATATTAAAGAAGTAGTCAGTAAGAAGAAGGGCAGTCTGTGTCAGGCCAGTGCATTTGACCTTTATATCTATCAAAGAATCCCTATAGTTGAAAAAAAAAAAAGAAATTCAGGATTGTTTTGTTACAATGCTCAATTGTTTTACTTCAGCAGTAAAATGCTGAATTCAACTTCTTGATTTTGAACAAAAGACCAGTATGATAATTCTTAAGGATTTTTTTTTTACTTTTTTCTGATCTCACAGATTATATCAGCTTGGTATCCTATACTTCATTTTCTGAGTTCTAGTTTTGAATGAAACTAAGACTATTGATCTGTGGTATCAGATCAATTTTAGATTCCAAGCAAATGACAAATGTAAAATTCATCTCATTTTTCTGAATCAGATGAAGTCATAAATGGGTATTTTCAGCCAGTTGAAGGACATTTTCATTTAGGGTTATCAATGCCTTTCAGAATTATGAAAGCCACACAGAAATTTCTGAGTATCAAGTATATTTGAGCAGAACAGAGTACCTTCTGGTGACAGGGATGAGGAGACCGGAAACCTGAGAGCCATTTTCTTTTTCATGGCTACACTGCTTTTCTTAACTTTCCATTTTCTACCTTTTAATGATGGTATGTATTATTTGCCCTCTTCAACATAGCTAATGTATTTCCCCTTTTTGTTCTCAACAAACCTTATGCACTGAACTAGGTCTCTTGTGTTAACACTGTTTTCTCTCTATAATCAAGTGAGAAGTAGACGGAAACAGGCATCCTCGGGTGGAATGAAACAGGCTCCGGAGGTGTCTCTCTTTCCCCATTGTCTGCAGAGGTGTTCTGGTTTTCTAGAAGAAGCACCTCACTTAAACAAGATGAATTTTGGTATAGGTGTTTGCGCCTTGCCCCACACAAGGCAGCCTTTGTCTTGGTAGAAAGCTTGCCATACAAATATGGCTAGGTTTTATTGATTTGAAAGGGCTGTCATTGCCATCATGATGATATGCAGGTGCAAAACCAGTCTGAAATAAGGGGAACAAGAAAGGATGGCCAAATGATCACAGCAGAAAGACAGGTACAAAGATGAGGAACTAATTCACTGCTGATTTTTTTCCCATCACCAGGGAAAAAAAAAAGGTACTGAAGCCATGATGTGAGATCAAACGAACTAAATAATATAAAAAAGACCCAAATGCAGTGATTGTCTGGAGATCAAAGGAAATGGTTCTCCAGTCCCCTCGCCTTGTGCAGTGACCTATGCTCAGGCAAGATGAGTGTGGAGTGGGTGGAAATGCAACTACTCTCATGGGGTACCACGGCACATAACTGTGTTCTGCCTCTCAGTAATGAAAAACCCAGCTCTGTTTTTTAGCCTGAAACTGTTACCTGCCTCCTCTGAGAACCTGTCCTAGATGCACCTTCATCTTATGGACTGACACATGGAGAGAGCTGAACCACTCCAGCTGGTCCCCAAGACTGGATAGTCACAGGCAGCCTAAGTCCAGCATTCTGAAATCTCACATACAGGATGAAAAAAATATATATATTGTGGGATCAGCATGTCATAAAAGACATTTCTCCCCAAAGTCTCACAGCAGAGATGCACTAATTTTAAATATATGTTCAAAAAAAGGGACCAGAATTATAATATACATCATTTTATATACTCTGAAGTAAATTACCACTGGATATATGCAGTGGTATTGTCTGAAAATTAGTTGAGTAGCTGAAATGATACACATGTGCATGTATTCTTCCAGGAAAGAAAGGCAATCTGAATATATTTCAAGAATATGCAACAGATACTTGAAAGCTTATTGGGATTTCAGAATTGAAACGTAACTGAAGAATATAATAATTTAAAAAAGCTCTGCAGCAACAAAACCAAATTTTAGACAACAGCTACATGCCCATGGAGAAGACATATGCCCTGGCATTTAGTGGAGGTATAAGCATTTAAGTCATGTCCATGACAAAAAAAAATATGTAGAAAAAACTGAGTAGCCAGAATTGGCCCATGTCATGCAGTAGAGAGGCAGAGTGATCCCACTCTATATACCCTCAGTGGGAGCTCAGTGAGAACATATTAGTGTGGGTGCTGAGGCAGTGTTCCCATAGTCATGCAGTGGGCCTTGGGAACACAATTCCTCTTGTATATCATTTTCTATGATACCATCTCTGCATCTGTTGTGGTGGAAGAATAGAAAAAATCAGATTCATAGAAATGAAGAACCTCAGTGCCAGCTGTCTGAAGGACCTCACTGGTGAAGTCCAGAACTCCAGACAACCGCACTGCCTCACCATTGGAGACCTGGCAAAAGGAGGGCACTTCAAGCTCTCTGTTTTCAACAAAAGCTCTCAGTTGTCAAAACTATTAAGTGATGTCAATTGACTTCAGACATAAGTTCCTATATTCCAGTGGTGATCTGTGGGAAGCATCCTCCAAAGGTCAAAACCAACAAGAGACGCATAATTTTTTGAAACATGGTAGCACAACTCCCAGTAGTGTCCTATCTTAGCTATTAGGAAAGGTAGAAGATTATAGACCTGTTTGAGCTCCAGATTTTCCACTCAGCTATGAGATGTCTTTCTTTGGAAAACTAGGTTTCTGCAAATACTCCAGAAACTGAGTACTGTGGATGGTTTTTTAGGGGAATTTACCAGTCATCGGTAGCATTAGGAAGCATCTTAAGAGGGATTTTACATAGATAGTGAGAATACTCACCACCATGTGTGAAATCATCTTTGCATAAAAGGAATTTCTCCACATTCCGCTGCTTTTAGGATCTTTGTGGCTGCTAAATAGCTCTGTGGAGTTAGCACTGTAATAATTGTTGGAACTAAGTCTGGCATTACTACAATTATCATTTGATGTGTACCTTATTGTACATGTTTCTTTTAACAAATTTTGCTTCTAAAGCCATATGCTTTGGTTTGAGAATCTGTTTTGTGAGGTGACTGACTGACACCTAGTGTTTAAAGTCTATTCATAGGAATGGAAGAAAAAAGATTTTTTTTTTAAAGGAGAAGAAAGAGGTTCCAGTTTTCATAAAATAGCACCACATTGGCAGTGTTTCAAGTGCCTGAGGTACCCTAGAAAGCTGATCATGGAATATCCTTAGTTACTAAATCAAGACAAGATGTCCACTGTGTTTTGCTAACTGAATCTTCTGAGATGTGTTGTACCCAGCCCAAACATCCCTATGCCCTAAACTAACTCATGGCTCTAGAACCTGGAAGAAAGTTACCTGTCATCCATGGGGTGGCCCTGGCATGCACCTATCAGGAGCCCCAAAGTGCTCCTGTGAAGCCCAACACTTTCTCACTTCCCATTGCTGAAGATGTGGTTCCTCATTACATTTAATACAAGTTTGTGTGGTAGGAATTATGGCAGGAGCTGCACAGCATATATTCCCCAAACAGGTATCTGGAAGTCTCTAATTTCAACAGGACCAGGACTAACAACTGTTAAACAGGCATGCAAAAGCTATTCTGTGAGCATGTACTGTCTTCAATCTAAAGAAACCCAAAATATATGCTACATATGGGACAGGTATTCTGTTATTTTATTTTTATTGGTTTTCATGAAGAAATAAATTGAGAAATGTAAGGGTGCAAATAATTTACAGTCTTTATAATACCCTGAATACCTCATATTTCACAGACTCTCCAGTCAAGTGGTGCAATGTAACAGTGCATCAAAGCTGACTACATTCACAATATAGTGAATATATGTTATTGCAGATTCCGTTCAATCTCTTGAAAGTGAGCACAGTTTTGCTTGCATCTGTATCTTTCTATTGCTGACAGATGTTGAAACATCAGTCCGTGGTTTATGCATGGCAGTTTCCTTTACTAAATCTCCAAAAGGAATCGAGGATAAAGCTTATGCATTCTGTATAATTTAAATAAAAGATATTATTATATAAAGAACACCAGGTGATCTGAAACACTACTGAGATTCTGTAAGTAGATAAATCCCTTCTCTATATCATTACAGGAATTCCCTGAATTAACACAGAGTGCCTGAACTCTGTGACTTTATGAAACATTTACAAAGTTCCCTGTGGTAATCTGAGGGTATATGGGTTTATATGTCAGTTTATTACTATGTTTTGTCATTCTTCTGAATACAGAAGTCATAGATTTAGTTTCGACATTAGTAATAACAGCATTAGTCACTGAATAATTGAGTAACATCTATGAAGCTTCAGCAGTTTCTCCAACTGCTCTAAGGATATAAACACTGTTATAATGGATCAGTCCAAAGGCTGATCTAGACACATGGGCCACTAAGGCTCTGACAGTGCCGCCAGTGGATGGCTAGGGACAAAATAAGAGGATGACGGTGTCCTGCAGTTTGTGACTCAACAACTACCTAAGACAGAAGAGTTTTCTTTGTATAACTATATCAAAATAAATCTTTGTGAAATAATGAAAGCATAAGAGCATTTCTGTATGTTCTGGGGTACCAACTCTTTCTCCCTTCCAATCCCACCTATTTTTCCCTAGTTTGTTAAAGTTATGGTTTTCCTATGAGCTTTACAAGGGATTTGTTGCAACTAGATAAACTTACCTGTACTTTTTCAGAAGGTGTTATAAGATTGGAGAGTTCCTGGACTAAAAAACAGCTATAGCCAGAATCATATTCCTTAAAATTTGTCTAGAGTTGGAGTGTATCACTGATCATCTGCCAGGTTTTAAGAGAACTATAGGCATGGCTATAGACTTTATAAGCAACTTATATCGAAAGATGTGGCCTGGATTTTTCTGAGGCAATTACTATGAATGGCAACATGACTATATTCTGTTTAGATTCAGTGATACATCACACAGCGCAGTCTAATGCTGCACTAGTTTTCCACACAAAGGTTTTTAATCTTATTAATGTCTTCTTTATGTGTAATGTTGCTTATTTTGTAGGAGATATCTAGTTCTTTTTGATACAAGTAGTTCAAGTTGCACCAGTTATCTAGCATGGGCTAAATCAAACGTCAATAGACATTATACACAACCAAAATGGAGAAATAGAGGTCGTCTGCTAAGAACATTGCGTTACACTTAGTCTTGATGAATATAGTCACCTTTTTCAATTTACCAAGTATTTCTTTGATCATCTTCCAAATTCACACACACCTCACAGCTGCACACTCCTTATCCATTTGATGTGTTTTACTTTGGTGAAATTGAAAATGCAATGGGATGGAGCCTTTACATTTGACAGTGAGAAGAATAAATATGTGGATTCAGACTTTGACCAAAATACTATGGATCAAGATTCTCAACCTTTTATCTCTACCAGAGCTGTTTTTGATCAAACTTACTGTTGCTGGCACAACGATATTTGTTTAAAATATGATGAGTTGTGAATTTTGACTGATGTAACTTCGAAGGAAAAAAATTCCAAAATTAAGGCAACACCTACCAAACTATAATAAACTAGGTGAAGAAAAGCGTATTTTGCCAATATAGACATCAAATCTGAATCTGATCATCTAGTCTTTAAAGTGAGGGAAAATTCATGCTGTTTTAGACATCTCTTTTGGAATGGAACAAAGTGTTCTCTGAAAGTGATAACTTCTTTTTTTTTTTTTTTTTTTTTTTCACAGCATCCCAGGCCCTGGACACAAATGTTTGATTTAATAACTAATTCTGAAGAAGCTGAATTTGATGAGAGAGATCCTGTCCCTAACACAGACCAGGACTGCAAGATAGAGTTGAGTGAACTATTGTATTTCTATCACTGCAGTTAAAGCAGCATAGCAGCAGAATTGCTTGGAACAAAGCCAGATTGAAAGCTTCAAGAATATTTTTCATTAAAAACAGGTTGTATGTACAGTAGGTGGCAGCAATGGTCAATCTGACCGGACTTCTTGCACAGTCAATCCCTCTCTTCTGTCCTAAATCAGAGGGTTGCTTTACTGATTCCCTTCTGCTCTTGCAATTACCTTCCTCACATACCAAAAGGAAGGAATCCCTATGCCCTCAGGAAAAAAAAAAAAAAAAAAAAAAAAAAAAAAAGAAAAAGAAAAAAAAGAAAGAAAAGGTAAGATAAAACCATTATCACTCATTTATGTACAGGAGAAAAATAGAGTATAGGATAATACTCCTTGTCCTATGGTTCCATATGCTGAAGGGGGGACTGAGACTTGAAAGCATAAAAATAGCTAGTCATAATGTTTTACAAGGCTTTATAGCCCAATCAGAAGGATATTGACTCCAATACCAGCTGAAACAAATGAGACTTCGATGTACGCATAAGTGGAGGAGAATAATAATCACTGTGTAGGCTGCACTATAATGAAACTTATAAAGTTGTGCCACTTGAGTACTAGAAGATGAAGTTTTCTGAAAGTAAGTACTTCATTCACAAGAAAGATCCAGCTGAGCTGAGTGAGATTTTATATATACCTAAGTGCTCACTACCATATGGAGGACTGTACAATTTTGCATTCAGATAATAATCTTTCATCATGTATGTATTGCACATTAATCCATGATTGGAATATTGGTTTAGAATAGCTAAAATAATATGCTTATTTTAAGAAAATGATATACTATTTTCTAAAGAAAATGTTCCAGTGTTTTTCAAAAAAAAATTTTTTTATTACAGAGTTTGCACTTTAGAACTAACTTTTTGTACAACTGCTATTACATTTTTGTTTTTTTATGGTATACCTTTGGAAGTTGCCATGTGTGCTGGAGTGATCTGTGTTTATGGATCTGAATTGAAGCCTCTTGTAGGCAAAGTAATTTTGATTTAAAAGAATTATTCTATTTTCAGGTTAAATGGTAAAATGACTTTAATCTATAGGCTCTATGTTATTTTAAATCCTGGCACTGTTTATGAGCTTCAAGCTCAAGCCAAAACTATATAAAATGTATGTATATAAAATATATTTTAAGTAACAATATAGTACTCACTAAAGCCTGATTTCAGGATTTAAAGTCTGGATTCCAGATGTGTTTGGCTAATGCATGGTACTTATCCACTCCACTTAGCTCACATGTGTTTGAATTCTTTCAGTTTATCAGTTCTATATCCTTACCTGCAGAGGAATCTTTAAGTTCATGACACTTATTTCCCAAATGCCTCCTGTAATGATTCTTAGCTGAAGCAGCAATTCTTCCTGTCCTTTTGCTGGCAGGTAGCATGGTTAGGAGGTAAACTATGTAGTCTGCCACAGAGACAATGTCTGCCTATGCAGGTGAGAAATGAACATTCTGGTAACTGTGTTTTTCTCAAGATGGAAAAGGCAACCTGAGTTAATAAATGGTATCTACCATTTATAATCTTCTTGCTGAGCTGTGTAGGCATCAAGGTGATGGATACAAGGGGAAGAACACTGATGTTCATAAGAAAGGCTATCCTCACCTTCTATAAAACATAAATTTGACAGGAAATAAAACAAAACCTAGTAAAGCTATTTTTTTTTTTACCTCAGGTCATGAACTTGACCATATGGCAAATGAAGTCAATGACAGTCCTTCCATTGTCCAGTCTGGCATCTAAGAATTTATCATCCATTCTTGGTACGAAAGAATGAACAGTGCAGTCTTCTTCACTGAGATGAAGGAGATATTTTGCCAAGTCATCATATTTAGGTGGATCAAAACTATGCTCAGGTGCATATCTTTATTGTCTGTTTTTAAAAAAATTGTTGGGATACAACAGAAAATATTCTCTACTTTCTTCACCCTGTCTAAAGCTGTGTCCTTTTGCTGGGTGCACAGGAATACATCCATCACATTAAAAAACTCTGTGTTGTTACACAAGACTTTCCTTTCTGGTTGTTGTTTGTGCGTTGCAGTATCTCAGAAGATGATTTCTGCAGAGTTCTCAAGAATCCTTTAGAGCTTCTTCTACTATTTCTATCAACATGAATTGTTTCCATTATTTCTCCCAAACATTTCAATCAGATATTGAGTAGTTATTATGGTAATTGTAAGAAGAGCCAGTTTTCAAAGGCATTGCTCTAGAAAAAAAATGCAGCATTATGAAACAGCATTATGAATTCTAATTGTTGACCCAAGTGACTGACAGAAGGCTGAATATCCTACTGTATATTTGGCTGCATATATATGAGGAGTTCCTGAAATATTACTGGACTGAAGATCTATAGCTAAAGACAATCTGTAAGGTGCTGATATTTCTTCTGCATTTCAAAGCACCTCCTAAGAGTTATAAAATGTCAGAGCTCAAAAGTTTTCAGCAATATCGAACTGTTGATCTCAGATAAACTTCAGTCTTGTTTAGAATATTAAAAAGACACAACTCTTGCCACGAAGAAAATAAATCATGGTGGTGTTACAGGTCTTCTGATCCCGATCTTATCAAGCATCTTTGCTTCTGAATGTCCCTGTCTCAGTTCGTGTCTGTAATTTCCAGTCCAGTCTCTGAGTGCATTTCCACTTGCACTGAAATATGTTTCTGTTGGATAAAAATCACATTATGCAAAAATAAAAAAATAAATTCAATGATACTACAAATTCTGAATTTTATTACAAGCATGCTACTTATTTTGCATATCTGAGATTATCATGGATTACTTCCTCTGTTATGCTAAATGGACTACAGATATTAGATTAGTTAGAATCTCAGTCTACAAATGGCTCATAAACTTATTTGCTTAGTTGTTTTGAGCTGTAATTTTGGTCACTAGTTAAACTCTGAGATGATAAGACTATTATGCGATTACACAATGGTTAAGGTTGGAAGGGACCTCTAGAGATCATCTAGTCCAACCCCCCTGCTCCAGCAGGGACACCCAGAGCACGTGGCACAGGGTGGCATCCAGGCGGGTTTGGAAGATCTCCAGAGAAGGAGACTCCACAGCCTCTCTGGGAAGCCTGTGCCAGAGTTCTGTCACCCTCACAGTAAAGTTGTCCTTTCTCACATATTAGGGCCAAATCCTGCTTTCACTTATGAAAGCCTAAATCTAGATAAAAAGTGATGCAGGTAAATAACTTTCCAATTAACTTCTGTCTGAAGGAACGTAAAATGTAGCCCTTCTTTTTTATAGAGACTAAGCAACACATATGGTAGCATTGTATCCACTTGCTGTAATCACATATGAAGTTATTTGACTCTACCTGTTGATTCTAAAGGTTAGATACAACAACCCCATGTAATCACCAGAGGCTGCTGAATCATTCTTAAGACAGTATTTTCTTACTACTCTGTGGCTATTTAGCATTAATGATAAAAGTTGCCCAGCATTTGCTTGGACCTCATATTTGAGGGGAACAATATACTTATTCACTAATACATTTTATTTTAAAAAAGGAAATAAAATTTAAGAATGTTATTAGGAAACCATTAAACCTAGATATCAAGCTTCTATGTAGGTACATTTTGCACCTCACGGGTTTAGAAAATATGTGTCACCTAATAGCTTGGATTGTACCCTTTCTGAAATTAACTCTGACACTGGTACTATTGTGCTTTACTGAGTTAATTCCTATAAGTGAAATCCTTACGCCTCTGAAATTAATGACAAAAAGAAAACAAAATCTTACTTTTAATAAGAGTTGTGAACTTACAGGAGTGTTACTTCATGGACAGATACCAGAGGTGCTGGCCATTGACTTGAAAAGAACTCCGCAAACATGTAGATGTTCATATTAACATATCCTGTTGAAGATATGAAAATTCTATTTTGAAAACAGCATTAAAATAACAACTAGTAATATGCTAGACTGCTATGGGATCATCTGCACAGTGCTGTGAAGCATCCAAAGCTGCTTAGATTAAAGATAATATGTTTAAATGTGAAGTAATAAAATTCACCTGTGCAATGACTTTTTTGAGAAAGAGAGGGGAACTAATCAGTTTAATTAGTCAACTAATATATAAAAAAATACATTAGAATCAGTAATTTACATTTCTCAATGGAAACCAATATTATGTTTAGATTATTGTTGAGATAATATTATTAGTAGAATGACTGATTCAAATTAATCATGACTGAAAATCTGATTACCACAAGGAATCATGCTGCTATCATAGACTTCACATACCTTCTCTTTTTATCTTTTTTTTGCCGCACCAAATTTCTCCTTTTGTGCAGAGACTGTACAGGATTTTCAGTTGCCAGTATCTTAAGACTGCTGCTTTGATATTGTAATGCACTTTTTGTGGGCTTCACAATGATGAGGCCTCAATTAAATTTTACGCCTACAAAGAAGAAACTACAGACAAGGACAAGAGTTTTTAATAATATTATTTACAAGGCACTAATGTGCAATTTGTTGCTTGTCAAAACAGTGGGAATTATGTTCTCATTCCATGTTGAATATAATTAGCTAATACTTTCCAAAGGATGTGCAGGCATTAAAGGTATCTCATATTTTAGCCATGTAGTCAATTTCATTGTTTGTTTTCATTTGCTCTGTCCCTTAGGATGCAAAAGTTCTATGTCCAGTATGTCTGAACAAAATCCAAAAAAAGAAAGGAGTTAGGTTTCCCTAACTTCAAGAGCATTAATGATCTGCATATGCAGTGACTTAACTTACACTATAAAGAACTTTTAGAGGAAATAATTGTGAATTAGACTGTGAACAATGAATTATTGGGTAGTCTTTCCTCTGATAATAAAAAAAAAAAAAAAACTCCTTCTAGACTTTCTTCCTTTTAAAGTAATTTTCCCCCCAAAGAAATAATGCATAATACATTATAAATATTTTTCTTTGGTCTAACTAAATTAGCTTACAATTTATTTAATTGAGAAATAGAATGCATTATTTTTATGGTTTTGCTTAAGTGGAAAAGGATTTTACAGGCCCATAGTAAAAATATTACTATATTTTTACCTCAAAGAGTTTAAAAGAAAATGACAAGATGGAAAACGTGGATTAAACAAACAAAAATATGGAAAAAGAAGGATAAAAGAACAACCTCACATGAAACACTGTAACTTCTGCTACAGAATAGCTGTGGGTATAATCTGTAGTCATATCTATCCTGCTAGTTGTATCCCCCTGAAGAGTGATGCCTGGCAGCCAGCCGTAGGTCTAGACCCTCAAACACATACATATATATATGTGTGTGTGTGTGCATGTATCTATATAGTGTATCTACATAGATACACTATACACTATAGTGTATATATATACAGGCACACACGCACATATATATATAATACTATAGGTGAAGTACTGTTGCATAAACAGTACTTACCTTGGATCCTTCATAGGTTCTGTATGGTTTTATACGTATATATTTATGTGTGTGTGTTTATTGATGGGACACTGAGGAGAGAATTTTCATTTAAAATGCCTGTAATAGTCTGATGACTGTGTTGCAGTCCACCTGGAATACGTTTAGAAGACAAGACAGTGTGACCATATGTTGGGATGTGACAGAGGGCATTGGGGAGGGTAGCAAGGTACTCCAGTTGCACATGGCAAAGAAAGACAGCCACACCTCTATCATCTCTAAATGACAACTGAAAGCAGTTCTTAAGACTGCACTACCCACTGAATCACACTTGCGATTAGTTTAGGAAGAAAGTGCTTGGGTCAGGAGAGAATCCAGAATCAACTAACATTTATGTACTAAAGGCAGTCAGTAAACCAAGACTGAAAGCTAAGATGGGAAATTATCTGATACCCAGGCCACATTAATGAGCTCAGAAAATACAGGTTTTTGTTTTTGCTTTTAATATGCAGTGACCAAAAGGTTTACATTCTGTGGAATCCACCTCATCTATATTCAGATGTCTAAGAATTTTCAAATCTTACTTTGGCAATTTTGTAGTTTCAAACCTATTTTAATAATGTGGATTGACTATATAGTCTCTATGGAAATTCCTGTACTCTCTTCAGAGAGTGAGTTGGTCTCTGGAGAGACTTACTTTACTTTACTAACCATAGAGAAACCTAAGGCATCTCTAGTCCTAATGAATTCAAGTGCTTCATTTTAGGTATCTATAGGTAGCTTGGATTGCAATGCCCGCCTTTGCTCTCTTTGCATCTAAGGGCTTGTGACATGCAAAATATATATTAAAATATAAATAAAATATAAAAAAAAAGAACCAAGAGATGAGGGAGCAGCAACAACAGGAAATGGGAGAAGATGGTTCATATCAGTTTAATGCAGGCAATACAGGCCTGTTAGGCATGTACCTGTCAGATTACGGAGCAGGTAAAGATACAAAACAGGAAAGGGACCCACCGTCATAGCTGATGAAATCTGACCAATACATCGCCGAGACTACGAGGTTGTGCAAGAAGGAAATGAGCAAGATGAAATTTGATATTGAAGTCTAAAGGCTAGGGCATAGAGGTGAGAGAGACAGTAATTATAAACCCTGATCCTAGGAGTTTTATGCATTTTACCTCTGTTCCCCATGGATTAAAGGCTGTCCAGCTAAGATTCAAATTTGTACTCATTGTTCTTAGAATTGTAGAAATAAAGACTCAGATTCCTTTTCCTCTCCTTTTCTTCTGTCCCCAAGATGCTTATGTTCTGATATACAATATACTAAAGTTTTAATCAGAAGGGACCCTGATGTCTGTCATCTAACTCTTACTTGATCATTTTACTTTTCTGAGAGATATAGAGTAGGAACAGTCCAGACAAAAATGACAATTGAACCCTGGTATTTTGCTTTTTGGAAAAGTACTTTAACTATCAAGATACAGTACAAAAGTATCCATCATCTTATTCTGTGATTGCTGCGATATGGGTCACACTAAATATTAGTGATGAACCTTGGGCAGAAAAGATATGTTAGCTATTCAGCAAAACAAAGACAGTCAATCTCCTGGCCACATGCAGTAACAGGATATTAAATAGAAAGCATCTTTTAAATGGAGAAAACTTCAATTCCTGTCCTCCTGCCATTTTCTGAGACTGAAATATTTCAGTATTATCATACTCAGTTTGTTTACTAGACTCTTTAAAGATCTTGCTTTCATTTTCTTCATGCCTCACTTTCTGATGTGAAGGAAAGTCTTTTGACAAAAATGAATTGTTTCCCTGCATAAGAAGAGGAAAAATAAATGAATTCATATTTGCAAACTACTCAGATACCCAAACAGAGATGATCACACAAGAACCAAAATAAAGAGTTTCACATGCAGTCCTATTTCCCATATTCCCATCCTCTCATTTATAAAAGGGGAGAATAATAAAAAAGGGAGAAAAAAAGCTAGAAGACAGACCTTTCTAGAAAACTCCTTAGTGCCTAAAATAATGAGGAAATTGTTCAATCTTGCTAGAAATATTACTCAAATGATTCTGTCAAGGTCAGATCCTGCATGTGTCATTTTCTATTTGCTACAGAAAATACTATATGTTCAAGTTGCTGTGGAACTACCCCAAGGCTGGTAGAGTCATTGAATGTAACTTTTCAGAACAGTTTTATTTAACATTTCGATGTACCTTTGTTTCTGCCTTGTTCCAGATCTACCTATATTTTTTTTCTCATTCTTCTTTGAAATTTATGCTGATTCTTTGTCATTGAAAGTAAGTATTGTGCTTAAAGATACATATCTTAACAAATGTTTAAAACAGAGGGGAAGACACTCAAAGCTGACCAGTCATTTTGTATGTGATACTCTATGGGCAAATGAAGATGAATAAAAAGTGTATTCTTTAAAACTAAAACACCAAGAAATGTATCCCAAATACACGGTAAAAGATACAGAGCATGTCTACCAAATGAAAAAAAAAAACTCAATATTTGTATTTCAAGTAGGTTGTATAAACTGTTTCTTATTTATACTCTGGAGTAAAAATAATCTGGATTTCCAAGGAACTGAAAAAACGGTTATATGATATCACTCCGAATTTTGCTGCTATGCACTAGTAGAGAAGAAGTCTTGTAATGGAAATGCTAATTTATGTTAAATGGTTAAAAAAAAAAAAAATGCTATACCCCCCTTTCTTCTACTTTTGGAGAAAGATCATATTTTCTTCACATAAAAATACCCAGCTTTCACAGTACATTTAATTCAATTTCTCTGTTGTAGCCTACCAGTTTAAGTTGCTGGTTTTCACGAAAATACTGCATGACACTAGGATACACTCACTGATCTGTTAGCTGTATTTCATCACCCAGTTTCTACTGTATTTATTTTATCATTTCAAAGATCATGTTTAAAAATTATAAAGCATTGTTGCCTCCACATTAAGGAGGGAAGTCTGTCATTAATGACACATAATCCTTTTACAGCTGTTATTATTTCAATCTTCTTTAAAGAAACGCCAGTTAACATGACCATCGCCCAGGCCCCCACCTTCACTTTGACTCTGGCTAAGGATAATAAAATTCTCTCATCCTAACTCACTGACACGGTGCTGAGGCACGACGTGCTGCCGAATGTGGGGCACCGTAAAGCTGAAGAGGGAGCAAAGGTCATGGATTAGAATGAATTAAACAAACGTGGATTAAGAAAGATCAATGAACAGGGACACAGACTCATCAAGCTCTGTTTAGATAATCTGCTTGCTCTCGCTAACATTTTCTTCCAACATTATAGCTGAAGAAAATGCACTTGAAGCTCTTTCTTGTCAACACCTAAGAAACTATCAGTAAATCAAGCAGAAGAGACATAAACTAAGTACCCAGGAATCTAAAAACACTGCCAAACACTGATATTGACCCTGATCCCCGGATATTACACAAATACCACCGCAAAAAAGACAGATCTGCAGTCCCAGATGAGAAAACCTCCAGGTCAGTTGCTCCAGTTCAGTCAGTGCCTTAGCAAGGAGGAATGGAAAGATCAGCAAATGACATTGCACCAGCCTGTGGAAAAGGGCAACAGGAAAAATCAAAACTGCATCTCCCAACAGTGTGCATTGCTACTGGTGACAGAAGTGTTCCTTCAGGCACAAGAGACCTGTAATTTCAGAGGAAATAGCTTGAAGAAAAATATAATCCTCTCAGGGCCACAGAAACTGTGGGAGAAAGTTGAAAAGGAGAAGTTCCCATAAGACACACATTGAGCAGAGACATGAAAAGTGTGAACAGTAGTATTAGGACACTTACAATGTAAGAGAACTTTCATTAAAAAAATGGATTTGTCAGTCAGTAGATAAAAATAAGGTCTTGACTTACATAAGGTCAAAAGGGGAAAACACAGTTGGAAGAGTTACCAAATCTCCTATGCTGAGGTTTTTATTACTTTATTTATCCATTTTTATTGACTGTGTAACCTGCTAGCTTGGTAGGTAAAACAAAACAGAAAAAAATCTGCCAAAAAACAGAAAAAGAAAAGACAGCAGGCATCATGCTAAAGGAAATATCTCAGAAATGATGGAATGTGTGTTGGATCTATCTTATGCTGTAAAATCTCAGAGCCTGACTTTAAGTCACTTTTGCCTCAGCCCCTGACATCCAGCAAATGGCTGTTGTGTAGAGGTTAGAAATAGAAGAAACTTGTATACTCGGATAGTCTTTCTTCTGTCACTGCAGGTTTTTTCTCAGTGGTACATTTTAATTGATTTGCCACACCAATTAGACAATAAGGCTGTCAAAGAATTTTACAAACAACAAACAAGATTTTTGCTTAGGTAAGCAAAAAATTCTCGTGTCCTGACTCACAGACACAGTGCCAGGCACGATGTGGAAGAAACTCATTGGACACCCATTAAATACCCATAAAACACCATTCTCCTACATTTTAAGAATGGCTAATTTCTCACAGAATAACTAGTGAAAAAATACTGCCTTTTCTGTTAAGGAAGAAGATCTGAGAAACTTCATACTCTAAAAGAATATATTTAACTTCTTGTCATCTGATCATAATTCCGTAAGATTGGAATGGTGCCAGCACACAAAGGCACTGCAGTATTTATTAAGAAGATATTAGAATCAGACAATGAATATCAAAATAATACTGGGCAGGTATATAGGTCTATATCCATGCTTTATTTCCCACCAAAATAAAAACTAACTTACTTCTCTGTTCAAATTCACCCATACTAAGAAGAATAAATGAACGATTCATGCTTGCCTCACACTCAGCTTGCATTTGTATCTTGCCAGGAAAAGCTGGGCGGATGTTTTTTTTTGTTGTTGTTGCTTTTCCATATTTCAGTGCCCTATGGAAACAACAGGGAATGCATTAGTAACTCAGCACCGGATCTGAACTAAATCCAGTATAGACTAACATACTGGAACAAATCAAGAATTCATCCTTCCTGCAGCAATCACAATCATGAGGAAAGGACATGCCTGGGGTATCCTTTCTCCTGGCGTGCTTATCCCACAACATGGGCCTGCAGGACTTCCTGAGGTGAAGGCTTCAGACCTCTGTGTAGATGATGGGTCTATCCTAAGGACCTTTAAGAATCTAATTACACTTGTCGCTTCTACAACTTCTTGTGGCAATGAGTTCCAAAATTTAATTATGTGTTTGATACGACAAATCTCTTCCTTTGTTTAGTTCACAGCTTTCACTGAGTACCCTCTAGATTTTGCACTGCTGGAAATAATGAACGTTTAATAAACAGTTTTCCATAAATCTCTGATAAAAAATAAATTATCATCTTTTACCAAGACAGTTTCAACTAGCTTACTTCTCATCAGAATCACACAGAACACATTGCAAAAATATGTCCATATAAGAAAACTGTATTAGTGTAAAAAATCACAGTATTTTTGTTTTATATTGACTCAATAAGACTTGCTATTAGACAATTGCACAAGTAGATTGCAAATAATCTAGCACAGAGAATATTCTAAGATATATGCATTTTTAAAGGGCTATTCTATTAATGTAAGGGTAGAATGATTCCCGTAAGTACAAAGTTGTACTGTATATGTATATGATTACAAATTCCTTTTACAATCTGTGCCCCTGATATTTAAGGACACTTACTAAGGGAATGCAAGTGTTATTATTATGAGTAGCACACCATATGGCAAGCAGGATCAGCTGCAGCTTTGCACACTGTTGTCATTTTTCCCTTATACTACAGTTTTACATGATGTAATGTTTTTCTGTGATTGTTCAACATTCTCCCATTTAAGCCTGCCATATAATAAAATGTCATTTTATGGGGTTGCAGCTGAACCTGCTCACCATAAGTCTGCATTTATTTCACAGATGTCTATCATGCTGTCATCCCACAGGTGCACTCAAACTTTAAATTTTTCCCATGCCTCAGCTTCTAATGTAAGAAAAATGTATTATGTAAGATGAGGAAATGGCAGCCAAAAAAGTAAATGCTGCTAAATGTCACTTAACAATACAATCTGGGCATGCAAATGCAAGTAACCTTATAGGGTGATAATGTTTGCACTCTCAATAAAATGTGATGTGCAAATGATAGTGTAAGTGCTGGGTCCTGACAAGTAAAGGCTCTCCAGTGTAAAAGTTTAAAATAATATTTTATTTTATTTTATTTTATTTTATTTTATTTTATTTTATTTTATTTTATTTTATTTTATTTTATTTTATTTTTGGTTACTGTTTTTTAGAGACCCTTCCTTTATGCAGAGAAAATTCTATTTTTCTGAACTGGTATTCAATTATTATTAATGAATTTCTTCTAAAGCTGAATTCATTCATGCTATCTTCATTGAATTTATAGCGGGGTTAAATAGAGTTCCATTTGTTCCATTCTTAAAGAGTGCTAACAAACAAAACAAAACAAAAAATACTGAGAATTTTTCTGAAGTTAGCTTTTTCTGTTCTCTGTTCTGCTCTCTTCTCCTCTCCATGCCCTTTCTTCTGTTTGTAGGTCATTAGTGACATTGTGAACTAAGATTCCGTTTCAAAATCAAACTCTGTCAAATCTAGATGAATGATCTGTTTCACTGAATTTCATTACTAGCAGAGTAGGAAGGCAATGAAAAAACAACTACTTTTATTACTGTTTCTGATTCTGAGAAAAAAAAATCAAGACTGAAATCTCAGTTTGAATTTTAGATTCCTCCTAGAAAAAAGAATACAGTTTTATTTATATACTAGTCTGGAAATGAATAAAGCACTACAAATAAGGAATCCATCAATTTCAAACTATATTCTTAATATAAATGACATAAATCTGGAACAATAAAAACAGAGTCATAATTAGTGTTAGTTTCTATCTTCAAATAAGATTTTTAGCATTTGGAAAATTAAAGATTTAGCAGATACAAAGGTAATGAAAGATAAAATAAAAATATTAAGAAAAGAACAAAACAAAAAATATATTTTTAAAATTGAATAATCTATCTAAATTTAATTTGTTCATAATTTTGGACTGGATGTCAATGTAGTTTAATACATATCTACCTGTATTCTGAGATCACACTGGTTTTGCTGACAGCATAGTGTAAAATTAGTTCCTTGTTGACTGTTAGATTAACTGAAATTAGATAAAGACTAATACTTTTGCTCAAGTCTTCTCTGATCAGTCATTCTTACAGATAAAGTAATAGACAACATTAATATTGTTTTTTAACTAGAGATATAATTCTGTTTTTCAGTGAGATTTCCGTCTATTCCTTACTTTTCTTTGCTTATTTTTATCAGGTCTGGAGGACAGGAAAGTCTGGTGACAAAAAGAGCTGCTAAAAGGAAAGATAAGAATCCTTCTCCCTCATTTATACATGTATTTCATGTCTTATGTTATCTTCTTTAGCTACTCACTTACCAGACATTTCCTGTCTGAACTTACTTAATAAGTAGCAAGCAACCCCAAAATAAGTGCTTAAGTGCCTAAATCTTCATTTTTCTTTGTAAGAAACAAATATGATTATTAGCATCTTTAGAGAGTTATCTCTAATTAAATATTCACAAAAAATATGCCAGTGTCAAACAAACACATCAGGCCTATATTTTTTCCTACTTGGGTATCTGTAAATCTTTGAAAGGAAAAGGTTCTTAAGAGAAATTGGTTTTAGTTGCAATTTTGTTAATTTTATCCATTTTTTTTTTTTTTGCTTTCTTATTTCACATATCTTTATATTAATTTTTTATTGAAGGATTTACGTAAAAATATCAGCAGCTGTCAAGATTTATAGCTTAGGATATTGTCACAAATATAATAGAAAGGTACCAAAAAGTCCATTGAAATTGAATAAGGTTGGGTACAAATTGCATTTTCCTCTTATAGATTTTATTTCTACTGGTGAGCTTGCTGACTATTTCTAAAGGAAACAGAGAAACAACTTTTCTTCTACAACAAGCTTCGATCCCGCATTTGTAATGCCAGCTGCACATAGTGTCTCAGCTTCTCAGAACAGGGTGATTCTTTTTGTTCACTCTGATTTGGCAATTCAGTGAAACCTAGAAGAGCTGGAAAACAAGGAAAAAAGAGAAAGACAAATAATCTTAAAAAAAAAAAAAAAAAAAAAAAAAAAAAGAGGGTAATCATGACTCTGAAGAAAACAGTCCTAAAACCAAAGTGATAAAAGCAGTTACTTAAAAAATAAATATATTGAGACCTGCCAGATAACTTGAAAATAATTTTATTTTTCATTTTATCTTGATGTTTCAAAACAAGCTTGCTTCTCTTCTAGATTATTATTAATAAACAGTTGGAATCTCTATTGAATAGAAGTGATACTTGATATATCTTTTTTTTAAGTGATTTTTCATTACTAAAACATGTTTCTTAAATCTATACTTTCACTTCTGTGGTTATACATCTTCTATAAATTCAGATATCAAGATGTCATTTGTCATATGAAATTAACATTTTCTTAAAATGTATTGATTTGCCAGATATTTTGTTGTTGAAAAAAATATTTTATATTTTAAAAAAATGAAATAAAAACCACAAAAAATTTAATCTAATACATAATCCTAACTAATATAACTTAATTATAAATATAACCATTTTTACTGAAAGATACCATATAGCTTTATTATGTGCATGGAATAAGGCATAGAAATTTAACACAGAGTAATTGTATGGACTAGCTGAAATATATAGCAATAAAAGATTCAGTAACATAATATATTTACACCAAGAGCACTTAAGTAAGTGGTCAGGAGACGTCTTACCTAGCTTTAGAAGTCTCTAATACATGTGCATATTAACTAGTCATTTTCAAATTTACATCCAATGGAGATCAATAGTCAGTAGAGGATGCAATTTATGTGACCTACTACAGATATCCACTTTAGGATGATATGAATCACAGCCTAAGAGTGCCTATTTCTTTGTGCAACAACAAAAACCTACACAAATAGTTCAGTTTTAAGTGTCAATACGCATGTAAAAGTAGAAGAATCACCCCTGGTCTGCCTTTACTATTTCCTTATTGTATATGGCCCAGATGATTGTTTTTTTATTGCAGTAAGTTCAGATGCTGGAGCACGTATAAGAATTCTAATTAAAATATATATTCCACATTTGTGTGGCAATACAAATCAAATTTTCCTATATGAACTTCAGTTGCAGAGAAAACCTATGGCATGCAACATATAATTACAAGGCAATATCTAATTCACAGTAGATTTTTTTTTCATTATACGTTCATTCTCAATATCAGTTTGAACCTGTGTTTTAAGTGAAAATTCATATATGAACTGAATAATATTATGACTTGAAGGTCATGTCGAGGATTATTGGAATGCTACTTGTCTCTATCTCTGCAATAAAAGCTTGATTTTGTTAAGTAACATACAGGATTTAGCATGCAACATGTCACATGCAGACACAGTCATTTAGCAACCATTATCCATGAGTATAATACACCCCAGAAAGTATCAGAAAGTTTGGTGAATTCAAAATGGGATGTCTAATGGAGATTATTTTGCTACAGCTATGGCAGACATAATAAATAGTAACATTTAAATGTAGACATAAATCCTTCCATTAATAAAAAGGCTGAGTTCTTATCTTTTCTAATGAATAGTTGAGTCACATGGTTTGCAATTTTTTTAATTGAAAAAAAAAAAAAAGAGTAAAGATGAAGAGCGGATAGGAAGCAGAATGGAAGAGGAATAAAGCCTTATTTGATTAATGAATGAAAAGACAAACTGGATTAGGTGGTTCAATACCTAACACCAGTGCATGACAGAAAATCATATGGAATCAGCTATAAAATTATGCAGATTTCCTTAGAAAATCATCTGTCAGTAAGTTCCCATTCACTGAGATGAAAGGAGATGAAAGCACAACGAAAGAAGAGAAAAAGTTTCTGTTCTTATTTTTCAAATATGATTGTCATTTATAAAACCAGTTTTTGTTGTTGTTTGTTTGTTTATTTTTGCTAGCAAAAATACAAAAAGTTCAAGAAGAATAGAAAAAGTCAAATATTTACCAGTGATGTGACAAACTAATAAAGACAGCATCAAATCTAAGGCATATGTTAGTAGACATATCACTCCAATGATATGTCAGCAGTTAAAACTGCTTTAAAAAAAGAATTCTTTAGGGCAAACAATTTTATCATCTAGAATATTATTTTATAGCAGCTCTATCAATAATGGGAAGAGACATTTAAGTAGTCTGAAATATTAATAATTCATTGGCATTTGTTTATGTTTTGTCCTGAGTAGCTTAAGGAACTTATTACTCTATCTGCTCTAGTATATAATTCTATAGGAAGGAAATCCCCTGAACTGAGGAAACTGGCCTTTTACTTAATTGATTCAGCATGTAGACTACTAAATTGCTCATGGATACTGCAGGGTTTCAGCTTACTTTTTTGTAATATGCTGTCTCAACATGCTGCAGAAAAAAAAAATCAGAGAAACTTGGGGATCTGCTTAAAAAAAATGTTTTCCTGTATCATGTTTCACTTCAGGATTTTTGATGGACTGAAAGATAATTAATAAAGATATGGCTCAAAATCTGAATATTAGATTAATTATTTTACAAACTAGAGCAGGAGTAGAGAGACACAAGACTTTTTAACTTTTAACTCTCATGCATTTTATAGAAAGATGCATTCTGCACTTGTCTATACAATGTAGAAGACAAAATATAAAGTTTTGGATAAGAATATGGTTCTGGGCCCACGTGCTTAGGATGTTCAACTGTGTGTAGAGAAATCCCAGATGTCGGTGTCCATGGCACATTCCGCACAACCTGGACAATAACAGGAACATAGCAGTCTAGAAGGATCGATTTACCTAGGCTGATACTGGAGTATACTATACTTTATTGTCTCTTGACTAAGACTTTGAAAGGACTTCATAAGAAAAAATTCTTACATCTGAATCACAATCAGGATCTGTCCTAACTTCAGTCTCAATATGTTCAGTACAGGACAGTCAGAGCACATACACCCCAGATATGCAGAGAACATGAAGAGCAGCTGTGCTGGGATTTATATATTTGTAAATATGATTAAGGCACCTAAATAGCACTGAAAACATTATAGCTTATCTTCCTGTGCTCTTCAAACTGATCAGGCTGTTGGTTTTGACTAGCAATATGGGGAACTCAAATGAGGGAGGCTAATAGAAAAGTGCACAGCAAAATCAACAGACCATCAGGCTGCTTTAATTAGTTATCTCCTTATTGTAATTTAGTCTGATGTGCAAAAAGTAACAGTAAAAGCATTACTTCTTTATATACCTAAATACTAACATAAAAATATCATTAAAAATCTTTTAGTGACTTTCTGTTATGTCTCATAATTGAAGTAATGGGTGCTCTACAATACATCTACTGCGCTAGTACACATTAAGCAAACATTAGCAAAACCAGAGAAATTTCAATGGAATGGAATAGTGTTATAAGCGTTTTTTTTTTTTTTTTCTCCACAGTGTATCTTTCAGTCTAATAACAGCACGAAATACATTCTGATCCTATTGGGCCCTGAACCATGTCAGAATAGTTTGCCTGCCTGGCAAAAAATCTCCCACCAGTGCTTCCCACTACATTATCAGTCAGCAGCCTTCAGCCATCTCAAGTTCCATTGGTGACCCACCACTTCAGAAAAAAACTCATGTGCTTTCCCAGAAAAATCCCACTACTGACCGTTACTGCCTTTCTTCAATACAGTAGCTTCTGTTGATGCATTTTTCCTACCACAGGCACCTTTTCCCTGATGGAGCCTCTTTCCTGGCACACTATCTTCTCCAATTTGCTCTCATAGGAACTTTTCTTTACACTGCAGTCTCCTCATAGCCTGGTAATAAATACATCAGTGTTGCCAAGATGTTTTGGAGGCACTGGCAGCTTCCCTGTGTGGCATTAGTTCCATCTCACCCCTGCTGGTACTCCTTCTGTCTTCTGTGTAGATTGTGCTGTGATGATCATTTGTTCCCTTCCTCCTTCCCATCTTTCCTCCACCTGATGAACAATAAGTGCCCATTAGTGACAGTGAAATTACCTTTAGAAAAAAAGAAAGTTGTCTTTTTTATTATTATTATTATTAAATAAGCCTGAATTGAAGCAAAGACTTAAGCAAACATTTAAGAATTTGGGTGTGTAAATTGTTTTATATCCATTTATCTCATGGTGTGTCAGGTTGTACTTGAAGACCATCAGTCTCATCTATTTGAATAATAATATATCCAGATTGAGGATTTTGTTTGTCTGTTTTTCTCCTTTTCCCCTTCCTCCTCAGACTAAGGAATAATGCTGTACCAGTCTTAAATGCAAACTTTATTTTGATAAGTGCTCATGAAAATTTCTTATAGAAAATTTCACTGGAAGAATCCTCATATGACTATTTCAGATGAAAAATGTCAGCCTCATTCAACAAAATTTTGTTTTAATTTGGTTAACTATAAAACAAAGTTAATAAAGTTTGAAACTTTTCCTGTTGGATGTTGTGATCACGAAATATAATCAATTTAATTAAAATAGCCATTTTCTCACAAATTCTATTTATTTGGGTGAACCCAATTATTTTTTCACAAAATATATTTTTTCATTATAAAATATCAGATATCCGATTATAAATGTTTAAGCCAACCTCAGCAGACAAAACAAACTTCTTTAGTGATATATAGAAAAAAAAATCTAGGAAATAATTTCCCAGGGAATTGTTTTAAATTGAAACCAAATTTGAAAATTTCATATAAATTTTAATATTTAAGTGCAAAGAAGGCAAAGAAGGTGCTTAGGTTCTCCTCTAACATACTGAAAACTAATTGAAGACATGAAAATATGTGTGAAAATGGGTAGGAACATTTTCTCCACAGTTCAGAGAAGTGAGTGCTAGGATATCCATTTTGGTGATGTTGCTAGAAGAAGGCAAACATGAGAAATGGCTGGCTTCTTGCGTTCTGAAGGCAGCAATAACAGTACTTTTTTCTGCAATAGCATTTCACAGTGTCCTGTGCCTTAGAAAATGATATCCTTATGAGCATGCATTAAAGAGACAGGTAGAGAACTGAGCGCCTCAGTGTAAGTGAAGACTTATAAGACTATCTTCTCTTCCTTTTTTTTTTTTTAAATAAAGATGAAATAACTAGACGAGATGCAATAATTATTTAATGATCTCTTTCTGAGCACCTTACATCTTCAAAGTGCTCTGCAACCAATAAGTAAGCAATGTTTACATAACATAATTAACATAATTCAATATGCAAAGACCCCAAACGGCCGAATAATTTTAACACCCAAAGCCCAGATCCTCAAGGCACACCTGGGAAACAACACAACTCTGTAGTCGAATTCTACCCAACTCTATGAAGCATTGTACACATACAGTGTCCAATGGCAGGCAGCAGAAGAGGTCGTCAGCATAAATCATTCGGAAAAAAAGAGACTCAATGGAAATTCAGTGTTTTCAGTTCAGCTCTCCAGAAGGTCAAAAGCACATAACTTGACACTCAAATTACTCATTCTAATAGACAGGAAAAAAAAAATGAACCTTTTTTTTCTTTTTTTTTGTAAACAGCAAAAGATTTTTTTACTAATTGATTCTTACAGTTTATTCACGGTATCATTCTGCGTTTTAATGTACTTAGAAGTTCCAGTGACTTGAACAGGCATAGTGAGTGCACCAGGAATGGGGAATAAGGCCTTTGAAGTTCAGTATCATTATTTAGATTTCAGGCATGCCTGGAGACAGCACTCAAGATTAATAAAATGCTTTGCTTCAATTAGCTCTGTGTCTCTTGCATCCCTCCCCAATTCCCTCTGCCCTTGTTTAACATACTCCCTTATCCCTTCACATTATCCAGACAGGTGCTCTCTGCTACCACAGCTTGCTGGAAGCTCTGCAGAGGAGATTCAGTATGTGGAGGAGGAAGGAGATTGGTTTCCTGGCTCTGGTCTAGAAAAAAACATGATTGCTTGGGATAATAGGTGAATCTGTACACATGCCCATTTTTTTTTTCTTCCACAGTGTTGCTACAGACTGCCTTTAAAAAGATTTATGGGAAAAAAATAAAAATAAAAATAAACCCTAAAATGTCTTGTAAACAGATATGCTTTCCTCTATGTATGACAAGCACATCTTCACAACCTAGCCCAGAAAATGTAAATCAAAGAAGTATTATTTCTAGCTGATTAATTCTGGGGGAGGAGGAAGCCAGTATAAAGGAAAGAACCCAATATTCTTTTGTACGTATGAAAGAAATCTTTATTGTAGTGGGACTCAGATTCCTGCAATGATTTAGTCTGGTTTTTCACTGTAATAAGCCCCCTCATTTCAGATTTCTTTGAAAGCAGCTTACGAGTATAATGCAATGGCCACTGAAAACTGACGCATCCTGCAAAGTGGGGGCAGGAAATTACAAGTTTCACATTGAGTTCAATGGGAAAGTCATAAGGCCCTGCTCCCTCTCCCTTGGGGTATTTTCCTTTTTTATTGTCAGTACTATAATGGGCAATCAGCTCCTGAAATGGTGCCCTGCTGTCTAGATGAAGCATTTATAGGTTTTTTAAGCAGTCCATTTGAACACTGCAGAATAAAAAGTCAGCCCTTGCAAGTTCAGGTTTTAGGGCCCTGATCCTGCAATGAACTCTGTGTTGGCAAACCTCCCTGCCCACTTTGAATTCAGGACAGGATCAGGGTCTCGATTTCTGCGTTTCCCGCTACAATTCAGCCCTTTATTTATCGCAGCTGGAAACAACATTACAAATAAAAATGCTTCTAAAAACCAGAGTGTCTATCCCTTTTAAAAGTTAACTTTCCTAGATTTATGCACATATATTTACATAGTAATCCTCTGAATGGAGATACTTCTAATGAATTAGGGGATTACTACAGAAATATATAAATTATCATAGATATTTTCCACATAGAAACGCTTAAAAAAAAAGTCTCTTCAAAACTCAAAGGCAAAAAGTCTTCTTTTGAGGGCCATAACACTATAAAGCAGATTCAAAAAAGAACATATGCACCATATTCAACATAAGATTTAGGCCTAAAATGAAGTTAAGAGGAGTGAGAAATCACTAGTGGTCAGTCTAATTTGTGATTTAGAAAACTAAATGTTCTTAGGGGTTAGACAATTGTCTGTGATACCTCTTTTCTTCAAAGTACCTAACTTGATAAAGTAAATGTATGGCCTTTAGTATGGCTTAAAAGTTTGCTATTGCTGAATATGCCTATGTGTGCTCAGACTTGGATATTGAAGATATAGGTTCATTGACAGATACATTCTGATGAAAACCAGGTTTAATAGGAGGATTCCAAGTCAGTGAGTTATCCTCTTCCTCCAAAAAGACTGAATATGTTGCTCTAGCAAAAATATTTTCTTCTCTTTTTTTTTGAACTCTTTTTTACAAATGCTGGATGTAGGGAGGCACGGGATTGAGTTTTAGGATGCTCTCCCTGACCTCCATGTGACCCCGGGTTTTGGAGCATCACACCTGTATAGAAGGCTCCGGAACCCCAAAGGTGGGGGCTGGAGCAATCTGCTCCAGCCGGCTGACTGCCCACCTACAGGGCTCCACCAACCACCGGGGGTCAGGCAATTAGCATCCACCCAATCCCTTACCTCACTCCTCCCTTTCTCCTCCCCCTTACCTTCCCTATATAAGTTTGTGTTCTTCCTTAATAAAGGTGGCAGTTGACCCTGACTCCCATGCAGTTGTTATGTCGACTGTCCATGCCGGGATGCCCTTTACTCGGGCGGCCTAACTCGACTGTGCCCTACCTAACCTTAGCTGGAACCTGGGCCGGGGTGATGTCAACCATTACTCCTCCCTCAGTGGACACCGGCCCAGGGGTGGTAAGAGGGGGCTCCCTGCCAGGGTAGCGATAAGGTGTTAGAGCAGGTGGTGCGACATGCCGGTATCAAGAACACGTCGGCGGGCGGTGGCAGGCCTTAGCAGGCCGCCCGAGGGCCCCGGCCTAGTTCTATTTGGGGGCTCGGGGGGCCCGGCCATGCGGCTGCCACAGCTGAAGGCCCGTTTCTGGCCCTGGGTGGGCCATTGTCCTAATGACACAGATAAGAAAAAAGGGCATATTGAATCTGTCTATTGAAGATGGACAGCTATGAAGCAGAAGTCATGATGCTAGAAGAAGAAATAGCAAAAATGTAAGTGACTGTCCTTCTGGTTCTGGCATCTATGACAAGAAAACATCGAGAAGTTCTAGTTAAGAATAAGCCTGTACACCAGTGTAGAGTCAACCAGCTAGAAAATAGCTTTGCCGCGAAGAATCTGAGGGATCCTTGTGAACAAGAGGATGATTGTGAGCCAGCATTGAGTCCTTGCAATAAAGAAACTCAATGGGTTGCATTAGGAAGAGCATTGCCAGCAAGTTGATGTATGTGATCCTTCACCTCTGCTCAGGCCTGTTGAGCCCACATCTGTAGTACGGGGACTCCTGTTTGAAGTGCTGGACTTCCCAGTACAGGAAAGATTTGGACTGACTAGAGCAAGTCCAGAGAGGGAAAATGAAGATGATTAAGAGACTGGAGAGATAAAAAAGATGTGACTGTTTAGTCTGAGGGAAAAAAAAAAAAAAAAAAAAAAAGCCAAGGAGGCTTTTCTATCAATGTAAGTGAATATCTGAAGGGCGAGTGTAATGAGGTCCAGATTCTTCTCTAGCACTGCCCAGCAACAGGAAAAGGGGCTCACACTGGAATATCTGAAATTCCACCTGAACAAAAGAAAAAAAAATGGGTTTTGTTTGTTTGTTTTCCCCTGGGGATGTCTGAACAATTGAACAGAGAATGGTGAAGTCTCCATCCTTGATTATATTCAAAATCTAATTAGACATAGTCCCAAGTAACCTGCTCTACCTAACCCTACTAGAGCAGGAGATTTGGACTACATGATCTCCAGAATTCCCTTCTTCCAACTCAGTTTTCTGTGATTATGTGATACTAACCCCCAAAGTTGTCAAAATCTGCCTCATTCTCTTCATTTGAATTCTTTTGCATCAGAACAAGAATTTATTTTACTATCTATTTTCTCTCAGATTAGTAACCTGAGTTCACTATGCTATATTCATTCTTGTGCTCAATTAACCTTTGTCTCATGCTAAATGAAAAAGAAGGATAATAATACCAATAGTCTGAGTTTTTACAGAAGATTCATTTTAGTGAATACACTGAGAGATCCTGAGGACTTGGCTCTCTTTACAGATTTAACAAGTTGTGCATCCACCTACTCCAAATTCCAGGTGGCCTGCTACGAGCTAACTCCAGTTCCAAAGCAAAGTGGTGGTGTTAACACAGCACTAAGCCCAACTTAACCAAGCATCCGGACACTCCTGAGAAAATGAGAGCTCTGGTAACTTTGCAGTTTTGAAAGTTTAAGTCTGTGTTTTAGTCACTCCCTCAACCTCAGTGAATAGTTCTATTCAGTAGCAGGTGATTGTCTCTAAGAGAAGGACCTATGAACACTGTGATAGAGAGTTGTTAGAGACACCCTACTGTGACTGTTTTTTTGGCAAGCCTCACAGGAGACTTTGGCAGCTTCCCTTCCTCTAAAGAGCTGCTGTACTTCTGTATGGTTGCATTCTTCAAGCAAACCTCTACTAATGCCAACACTAAGAACATGGAGAACTAATAATAATTATTGTTTTCACTGCAGGATAACAGGGAAAAGCAGCAATATTGAGCAATGCCATGCGTTCTGTGCATTTTTTTTAAATACATCTGTTTGATTTAGCTTAACGAATGATTAGTTATCCAAAGACATTTTTAAGGGATGAGAATTGTATTTTTATTATAAGCATGTACATTTTGTAATGGCTTCTAATTTTTCATTAAAGTGCCATCAGAATAAAGTAATTAGAAACTTCAAATAATATTTTATGTTTTAGTTTCTGTGAAATATTGTATTAACCATTTTTGAACAAAATAAAACATATTAAAATATGTGGAATGTCTTAAAGATTACATTATTTGAATCCAAAAATACATTTTTTATATTACTCCATTTTAAGCTTAGCAGAATGTATTATTACCAGGATATGCTCATATTATTTCAAAGATGGAAAGTGTTTACTTGCTTGAATTGAAAATATCTCTCTACAGTATTTCTGATTCTTGTTTTCCTCTGGTCTAGTTTGTAAAATTTTAATTCTGGGAAGAAGAACAAAATAAGGTCTACAGGAAAGTGTGATAAGAGAGGGAAGGGGAAATGATATAAAGAGTAAGAAATGTAAAAGGAAAAACACTTTCAGAAATACGATAAGAGGAGTATATCATCTACTCAGTGTTAACAGTGAAGAATATTCTATACTTTTATAGCAATGGTCTATCATTTACAAAAATCACTTAGGCCAGAAATCTTCCTGATTTCTACCCAACTTCTAGAGTTAAATGTTGCTGGGTAAGAATAAATGAAGTCTATTGCTTGTTCACTTGCCTACAAGGTGTTGCTCTTTTTAGTGCATTCCTAATGTGAACCTTGATGAACAAAATGAGGGGACTAGGAAGACATGTGCATGGGAAGAAAAACTCTATCCCTCATACAAAAATCTTTTTTGTTGAGAAATGATTAAGACTATCTTTCTCCAGTGGCTTCTCCAAGAGAGAAATACCTTATACATACCAGGACTCTAACTGCCTTTCGAAGTAGCTGCTTCATGAGGGAGTATTGTTCCCTGCTAGACTACTATGGCTAGTTCTTTCTTTCACCCCAGCTGATTTAGCTCCCAGTTTATTGTTCTCTAAAAAATGAAACTGGACTTGACACAATCATTTTTCTTTCTTCAATATTCCAGTCACCTATTCTATCAAAGTTTTTTCTCTTAGGAGGACCTTCCATTGTTCTGGTGATTCCTATCAATTCTCTGTAATTCAAGATATTTATGCCAAGATCATCAGCAGTATACAAATGAGAACATAAAGTCATGATAACTTTTCGGACTCTATTTTTTCTTTGAATATAAGTCTTTGAACCTTCCTTATTCATAGGTTCAACCAATCCCTAGAATAATACCCATCTTTTTATTATTAGGCATTTTATTATTATTATTATTTAGGCAATCTGACATTTCTTTCACCTTTCAAAGATTAATAGATCACCCTCACCACATTTTCTTCCCCACCTAACTCACCTTATTCAAAAAATAAATAGATAAATAAACAAATAAGTAAATAAAGAGAAAACTAGATGGGATTAACCTGTTACTGTATACTTTTGGTAATCTCAGTTGTGTTTTATCTCATATTGTAATTCATTTAAAGATAGTCTTTTCTTCACAATAAGGAATCCATAATTTCTTTGATCACTTTTTTTTCCCCGATTCTTCAGTATAATTGCTTTTATTTTCTAGTCTTAAATTTTAGAACAGTTCCTCATTTTCTTTTTTAATTAATTTAAAAATCCTGGTGCTGAGTCATCATGTTTCATGTGAAGAACTTTCAGAGGTATCTTTCTGGGACCTTTATTTATTTTTTTTCTCATCTGCTCTTCACTCTCTTTGCCCTTACCAATTCTTTCAGTTCTTTGCTTCTTCATTAGACATTGTGCCTTGGTTATTAGTACTATCTTTGATTTAATGCTCCATGTAATTATTGCTAACAAGATAGAAGACTAGTATCTTTTAGATCATAGCTAAAGTACCTGGTTATCCAAAATTTGAAGCTTTTGTGAAAAACATACTCAGAAAAATCTTTTTGTAAGGAATGAACCCTTATGGTTTTCACATAAAGAAGCATTTTCAAATGTTATCAAACAATGGTCCAAATTGCCGTAGAGATTGTCTTGTTGAAAGACCACTCAGATGTGCGATCGGTGGAAGCTAATATATGTCACTGCCTAGATGTTACTGAACTATTCTGTTTATATTCAGCTTGCAAAAATTTAGCATTTTGCAAAAAGGAGAAAATACATCGTTTTTGTTTGTTTGTTTGTTTCCAGAAAGAAGAGACCCCAAATCAGTAGCGGCTTATAAACATTATCTGAAAATCTAATGTGTTGAGAACCACTTAACAGAAGTCTTAGGGGATAGAAGATACATCTACATTAGGCAGAACTACAATGTCATGGAGGTGAATTTGCAGAGTAACTCTGAAGATCTATTGTCTGCAGGACAAGCATTTTAGATGGCATACTTTAGTTGCAGTCTTGCAGTCGTATGGCCTGACTGCCCATTAGTGGCTGGAGTATGCATCCATGTCACGTCTCTCGGAGCAGTGTAATCTGAAAGTGTACAAGACTCCCAGAGTGCCCCACAGTGTGAACCAAAACATCCAACTTTCATGAGATAACCAGAAGATGCACTTAACATATACTATTAATCCAAATCAAAATGTTAAGGTTGATGTGCCCACACAAGACTCAAAAGAATAATGCTATTCATTGCTACTAGACTTACCCATATAGGAACCTTAAAACAAAACTTAGATTCTTAAATTATTGCTCAGAAACTGGCTACACCCAGGAGTTCCTCAAGCTCCTGTTTAGCCAAGATTGGTTTTTTTTTTTTTTTTTTTTTTTTTTTTTTTTTTTTTTTTTTTTTTGTCTGTTTGTTAGTTTGCAAGGTTTTCTGGTATCTTTAAGTTTCTTCTGAGGATACCTGGCACGTGCTCTTAGTCCCTCCTTCCAGCCTGGACCGAATCATCTCTGTGCAAGTATCTTACACTGCATAAATAGCAGTGCTTTGGTAGCAGAGGGTTGCAGGAATGACCTGTGAGGGAGAGTGGAGACTGGGGAACAGATAGGAAAGACATTTTTCTAAGTGTTTGCTCAATTCCATTTTTTTTTTCTTTCTTTATATCCAAATCAATAAAAAAAAAAAAGTTATTGGCAATAAATTAAGTGAAATTTCCCCAGTCAAGATTGTTTTCTTCATACAAGGCATTAAGAGGGATTCTTTGACCATCCCTGCACAAGACTAGCAAAAAACTAACATGAGAAGCCTCCCTGGAGGTAAAATGTGACTTGTCGTATACTGACTTTGACATGTAATGAGAGACATCAAAGCAGCATTTTTTTCTTGTGCAAACCTACACCTCAGAACTCTCATTTTTTATCAGAGATATGCCTACTACACCCACAATTCTTATGACATCCTGAAAACAATTGCCTCTGAATTTGTGTTCACTACTTATATAAGTTATGAGAACTAACGGGTCTCGTTCTTTTCATAGTCTTATATAAATTTGAATTCTGAATGTTTTTTACTTGACACCTTTCATATAATTACTATCTTGTTTAAATATCACTGTGCTATTGCCTGAGGGAAATGCAGTAGAAAATCACTATGTTCAATGTTATATTCTTACAGTTTCATCCTCTCTGTCAAACCGAGAACTTCTTATTTTAATTCTGCAGGGGATTTTTTTATGTTATGTGCTTGTTCTTTCCTAATGTGGATGAATAAGTTGCTGGCTATCTACTTACAGGATATTTCCTGTGTCAGTTAGCCAAGCTTAAAATGGATCTGTACACTTTTGTCACTGTCAAAGATAGCTTTTTATGCTGCATAATAATGAAATGTAGAAAAATATACATTAACATTTATTCATAGCTTTTTCTATTTAAATGATTGATAGTCAAATCATTTGCTGTTAGTTCGAAGTCAGATTCTTAAACTTAATATAGATCCAACCTTAGGGAAAAAACCTAAGCACATACTGAAATTAAACTTTTGCTTCAGAAGAACCTCGAGCAAATTTAAAAGGCGAATGCTGAGCAGGAACTCTGTATTTACAGACAGAGGCTACAGAGCAATATTGAACAGTGCTTAGAGTACTCAACAGCAGGACAAAATGGGCACAGGCTCCTTATCCATTTTATATTAACTTGTCATTAGAAGAAAAACATGTGGCGACTACAGGAGTACAGACCAGAATGCAAGTCTGGTTCTTGTCTGAGTGCAGTCTCTTCTAGGATAAATAGGTTTGATTCAAAATCTCCAACTTCTTTGGTTATTCTAACAACCAAACTATTGTGAGAAAGGCAGACTCCTGAATGAAGTTTTGCCTCAGCCAAACAGCCAACTGTATCTCAGATTTAGGTTTTCTAATTCAGAGGAAGAGAATGCTTAGACACCTCTTTTTGTTGTGACTGATTTACTGGTCTCATGATCGCCCTGCACAGTCCTCTGGCTTTTTTCTAGTCTGATCTTAGGTGCCTAATTCAGCACAGTGACGTCCATTCCTGGAGTACATCAAATAACTTACACTGACTCTGAGGCCTTACTTTGGATTTTGTCCCCAGCCTACAACAAGCACTCTGGGTCTTTATATCCAAAGATTTTAACCACTGATATTTGCACATCTCTGACATCAATTACAAGGTGACTAATGATTTCACTAATAATATCCTCACAATAGCTAAGCTGCTGCCAGAGGGCATGTTTATTAACACCAAACTTCTGATAGTATTAAATAAGTAGCATTAAATATTAGACTCAAAATTCGTAAAATAGATAATACTCAGTGTACCCCATAGCAAAACTTGAATTCTCAACATTTTAGGTATACTTTTCCCTAAGGTAACTTCTCCAAAGAATATCAGAAAAGCCAGATTTTAGCAGATTTTCAGATAGGAGATAATATATATATATATATAAATATAACAATTGGGGTGAGCTTTTCTTCAGAGTTGGTTTACTTGCTTTTACCAAGAAAAATAAAGATTTTTAGCTATATATGCATATCAGTTCAATGAGAGATCCCTGGTTCAAAGAAAAAATAATAGAGAACTACTGTGCTTTCACTACCAAACTTTTGTTGTACTTGGCACCCAGATGCAGAATTTCTGCCTTAGTTTACCTGGAAGAAAACAAACAAAAAAACAAATGAAAAACATATTAATACTATGTGTAAGTACACAGTACTTACTCTTGGGGTTGGGGAAGGTGCATTTGAAGGAAATTCCTCATCCAAACAAAGCTACACCAGGGGTAAACACACAGTGTTTGTGTGGCGCTATCTGAAATTAGCTCCCTCTACATCCAGCTGGCCACTACCACAGGGTAAGGCCCTTGACTGTGTTCTCCTCACAGTGCTTTCCCTTAGTCATAAAATGTAATTACCACTTTGGATGGAGAGGATCAGGGAAGGGTCATGTTTGAAATAATGTGACGACTGTGTGGGAGCCTAGCTGAGTAATGCTGTTATAGCAGGAAACTAGTGATGTGGGTGCATGACCTGAAGCATACCTGAGGGGACATGGGAATGTTCGGGAGATAACAGACTGATGGGATATGCTGGGATGTGGCCTAAAGACCTTGTAGACCTTTGGCGTGTCGAGCCAAACAATGCAAAACCAAATATTCTTCTATTACAAGGATATTTCAAGGAAAATATCCCTCCAATTGTCCATCTAGTTTAGTTCTAGAGAGCTAATCAGAGCTGTTCAAAGCAGAGCTAGCAAACAGACCAACAATGATGAGCACCAGAGATCCAGTGCTGTAATTTACTCCCAGTCTTTTATTTAACAGTATAGACATATGCTAAAAGGTCATCTAGCAAATTCTCTGCTTCTTGGAAGATGTTTGTCTAACCTGGCCTTAAAGACCTTAATGTGAGAGGTTACCAAAACATCATGCTCCAGTGCTTCAATAAACAAATAATGGATCTTCTTGTGAGGCTTGCTCGCTGTAAATTAAACATGTATGCAAACATGCTGTCACCACAGATGGTGAAGCACAATTATTTGCTTTCTTGGTAAAAGATTTAAATATTTTACTTTGTGTTTAAATACTTACTTTTATATATCTATCTATATATGTATATATAGAAAGATATATGTGTGTATGTATGTATGTAGTATGTATATATATTTCCTTACATTAAACAATCCTTTGAGTTTGAGTTTCTGCAAGCTTTCTAGCTCGCTAATCAATGAGAGAGTGAGAGTAAGAGCAAGAAAGAAAGAAAAAGAGGGAGGGAGGAAGGGAGGAAGGGAGGAAAAGAGAAAGGGAGGAAGGGAGGAAGGGAGGGAAGAAGGGAG
>JAWLRI010001036.1:164322-184854 GCA_034781795.1 Crypturellus tataupa
AAGGAAGGAAGGAAGGAAGGAAGGAAGGAAGGAAGGAAGGAAGGAAGGAAGGAAGATAATGACTGGCCTAACGTGTAGGACATTCTCTTTCTTAAACAAACTGCTGCAATCTCTAGTCTATATTTCAAGAAATACTGGAGAAAACAGGCAAAAATAGTTTCAATATGAGAAAAATGAGGTATTTTACAACCTGGTAGTTCAGGATGTCTCCTAGTAGGTAGTAGATATAGACTTAATTCTCTTAATCAAAGGAGAGATTTAAATCTTAACATCTCACATCTCAGCTGAGCACCATAACTATGAAGAGTTAAAAAGAGAGTGACTCTACATTTTCTATTGAAAGTCTTTTAAAAAATAAACCCAAGGATTCAAATTTGAAACATACTTCAGGAAAGTGATCTGTAGAGCAGGGAGATAAATGTGTAGATCTTCCTGTTTCTTCCTAGTGGAAGCTCTTATTTACCATCTCCTTATTCAGTGTGCTGGTAGTTTCTTATTCCAAGCCTATCAGCCTCACACACCCTCTGCATTGCAGAGCAATAGGCATCATACTTTGCAAGCTTCCAGCAGGGCTACTAATAATATCAATTTCTATAACAATTGCTGCTCTGTCATGAGTAGAGTCCAGCAGCCTAGTGCTTGAAGAAAGATTGCCATCATGGCAACAGAAATTGTTTGAAATATGAATTATGAAAATATGAAATATGAACTTATAATCAAATGGCAACTTATCAAATTGCATACTCCCAAGAACATTTGCAGGACTGGTTTCAGAAAAGCAGTTTGAAGCTATTGATTTTAAACTGGTATTTTTGGAGCATATAGGAGCAATGTAAAAAAAAAAAAAAAAAAGGTTCTATACAGAAATATTTATTCATTGGCATTCATGTCTTTAAGCTTTCTGTAAGCTGTGATAACATGACCTTTGCATTTTGCATTGACCACCAGTCTTGTATTCAATATAATACTGTATTTAAATATTAATGCATGAAATCTTATAACTATACTATATGTTACCTATTTTTTTCATTTTTCTTCTTAAATTATACTGGAAGGTTTACATTTGAAAGAAATGTGAAATATGTCCTTGAAAACTTGTAACTAGATCTTTATAAATATTACAAAAACAATAATTTTGCATCAGTATGGTGAACAAGTAGCAAAGTGTCTGAAGAATATAAATTAAACATTCTCTGGAAGAACTGGTAAAGGTTAAAATTCATCATTTTAACTGATAGGCTTTCTTTGGGAAATAACTGATGCAGAGAATACAAAATACTATGTTAATTTTGTGTTTCTTCTTTTTTTTTCCCTCGAAAAACAGTATCTTTCTGCTTATAAGGAATACTTCCTTTCGTTCTAGATTTAAAGTTTCCTGAAATGCTTATCTTCATACACAAATAGTATCTCATTCCATTTGAAATGGAAACTTTTTACCTGAATTGAATTAATTAAATATCTCTTCTTCTCACTTCTCACTTCTGTGATTTAGGTCTTTTTAGGAAAAGATTTAACCTGGACATGATATGTAAACCGGTTGTGAAATACCACATTTACTACCACAGTTTCCATAGTGATTTTCAGAATCTAACAGGCTAGAGGCTAAACTAGAAAAATGAGAGTGAGTACAATTTATGCTAGCAATATCATCAGTATCTAGAAGCACCTGTTTACTACAGGCTTTGCACTAATGTCCATAACAAATATCTTTTATTTTAAAGATCTTATAATTTACAAAGTGAAATAATAACCTATTTCCCTATTTATTTACTTAGGAAATTGAATTACAGAGAGATTAAAAGATTTTTTTTTCATAGCCATGGAAATCACATAGTCATAGGTAGAAATGAATCCAGATCTGTTAATGTTCATTCCACTGACTAAACCAGACTTCAGTTTTCGATCAGATAATTTTACTCCCTTTAGCTGTTATTCAGCTGCAGAATAACCTCTTGTGTTTATCTGAAGCTAATGTGTATGTATATCAGGTATTAATTTGGGGGGTTTATTTAATTCCAAGTAAGATTATTTCATTCCACCATGTCAACACTTCTGCCCCACAAAGACTGTCAGTGCGCTTTAACAATTGCGGGTAAGGAATAGTTTATAACTGGCTTGCCAGTTTCAAAATTAATAGTATGATGACCAGGTAGGGTCTAGAGCTGTACTAAGCATGGCTAGAATTCTGATTATCACTATTTTCAAAGATCTCCAAATTTTACCCAAAATGCAAACTTTGCCCACTTTGAATATCTTCTGTTGACCAAAAATAACCTCTGTTTTAGGCCCAATAGTTCGGCACTGGCGTTTCAGTAGGCTAAGAAAGGAGCTGTAGGTTTCCATATCCAAGCACTGTGTGCAGAGACTGAACCATAGCACTGCAGGTTAGGGATGGATTTTGCTTTTTCAGTTCACCCCGCCTCAAAACTCTCTAAAAGTTCGCCACAAAAGGCACAAAGAATCTGAGTGTGCTTGTCTGTAGCTCATGCCTAATCTTTACATGAGTTAAGAATTATTCCTGCTCTCTTTACATCTTTCTCTCTCTCTTTTCTTCTTCCTGCAGGCTATTCAGATAAGGATTTTCGTTGTCACTGCACCAACTTTACTCTGAATAAAGCAGAGTGCATGAAAAAGCAAAACTCAGCAAAGAATGACTTGCAAACGCTGAGGACACCACTGGACTTGAATTTAAACTATCACATAAAGGCACTTAATATTTATCATTTATCCTCTTCTTCACTGACCAACAAATTAAAATACTACTCAAAGTCTTAGATCAGTATTGGCTTCACTGTTCCATTTTGATTGATGTCCTTTATTAATACTAGTGATGCTAGTTAGCTTTAAGATACCCCAAAGGGTAGCCAACTAGTTAAGCCTTCAAATGAACCTCATGCCAGCTGCTTAGCCCTTGAAAGTTTTGCAGGGCATTGACAGAAGACTTTGTCAATCATGGCAATTAAGTGATTTCAGATTGTCCATTCCAACGGAAGTCAGTTGAAGCAACATCTGCTATTTTGCCTTTAAAACTCACCAACCTCCTTTTCTGAAGCAGATGTTTAACATTTGAAATGATGTTTCTTTTATAGAAGCATGATTGGTTGATGAAGAAAACTTTTTTGTTTTAATAATCAGCAGTTTCTATGCAGTGACATATTTTTTGCAGTGCTCAAGGCCTTTTACAAATCAAAAGGAATCCAACTAAAACAGTAATTAATGTCAAATGACTAGTCACACAGGCCCTATTTAATTAAAAAGTTCTAATCTTTGATTAAACCTCCTCACACGTTCTTGTGATTGCAAACTGTTGTCTGAAAAGAAAAAAGTAATTGGGTACATAATCTATGGTGCCTTCTAACTGACACCTGCTAATTGTCTCAGTAACAAAAGGCAACAATTTAATCTAAAAAGTTTAGAAGTGTCACATTAAAAGTGTGTGTGGGAGGGGGTTAATAATATGTGTTCCTGTTAGGATGATCCAGCTTTAAGAATTTTCTTCTAAGAAATTTATCTCATTGTCCTTCAACAGCAAGTTTTCCCATATCAGGCACAAAACTTATGGTTTACCGTTACATTCTTTCAATATGTATTTAGTGACTTAAAAGTCACTTTCATCTCTAGAAAACTTTCTAAAAATTATCTAATCTACACAGTAGCTATTATAAATATGTTTCTATACTCAAAGTTCACACGAAGAAATGCAGAAGGAAAAAACCACAGAAATGACCACCACAGTCATTCTGATTAACTCAGATTTTCATCTGGTGAAGCACTTGCACCTTTAATGTTCTTTAGCAGGGTGATGCATGAGCTCCCCCCTCTTTCCTGCCCTCTTGGGATCTTAGCTTCAGCACCAGCTGTACAAACACGACTATTAAGAGTCAAGAAAACCTGCTCTCACTGAAGTCAATGGTAAAATAGTTTCACTGGAAGCAAAATTTTAAAGCAAGAGTGCATCATTGGAAGGGAGATCCTTTACTAACTTACACCTTTCTTTTTTTCTTTTCTTTTCTTTTTACTCATTAGTGCACAGTTTAGCTTCGTAATTCTGTGATTTGATAAAAGTTATAGTCATTATTATGGCAGTGTTCATTGTTTAGGCACTCTTCCTAGGTCTATGGCTTAATATAATATTATATAGCTAGATCTTTTTTTTTTCTTTCTTAGACATTATCAAGTGTTGTTTACAGTTTTTTTTTTCTGAATTAAAATTAAAATACTTATACAAAATAATACAATAATAGCACACAAAGTAATAATTACACAAAACTCCAAATATTTAAATGTGAACCTCCCAGCCAAAATTCCTAGGAAGTGTTGTGTCCATTTCATATCTTATCTAAATAATGTTTTTTAAAAGCCCTTTGAAATATGGAATGGAATGTTTTAGGAATAAATTTCCACTATATATTTTTAAGTCATATGTAGTTAAACTAGGCAATAAATCGACACAGTGTGTTTGATAAGATATGTATATATATATATATTTGTTATCATGCCTAGTTGAGCTTTCACATCTCTACTTTTTAAACTACTTTCTTGGGCACAATCATTTTAATTTTTCTAGAAATCCCAAACAAATGCAGATTCAACTCAATATCCACAGCCTATATGCTCACATAAAAAGAACATAAAATAACAGTGTTAGTGGTGAAGGTTATGGGATGGCCAGCGGCATTTCTCAACAGATCTGGAGAAGGCTATCGACAATATCTATTCTCTTGTCCAAAATTCGTCTTCTATTAAAATACAGACTTCAAACAAAAAAAGCAAAGAACTGTTGTTGAACTGCTGTACAGACAGAAAAAAAAACTGTAGCAGAGCAAGCAGAAATAATCTGCCCAAATCACAGGGCCAATCAATGGTAGAGCCAGCAGAACAACTTGTGTCACCTGATTTTCGTTTAGCTGCTCCACTATTGAAATATAAACATAGCTACCTGTCAATACAATATGTGTATGTAGAGACAGCAAGACAACATGATCTAGGTAGCTTTGTGTCTTTTACTGCATCATATTGGCTGCAGTATGCCAATAGAGCCTCTATAAAATATGGTAGGAATCCTGCGCGCACTTTTTTTTTCAGGTAATCATCGACATATGAATGTCCAGATTTGGGTTCCATGGCCAAATCATATCTTTCCTCCAACTGCAGTATCTTCAGTTATTCAGTCTTCTTTCCTATCCCAGCTTTGAAATTGTGCTGCATGCCTTCATTATCTCTCACCTGCTGTGACCTCTTAGCAACTGCAGCTTTCTTCCCTCTAATCTTGCTTCTCCAGTCCATTCCAAACACTACAGCCAAGGTTAGCTTTCTTGTTCACCACTTTGATCACATCACCTTGTGTCTCAGTCTCTCAGGTAGTTTTCTGTCTCATTACACTACAAGGTCAGATTTCTCCTCCGCAATTTCAAGCCTTTGCAGGAGTCTGCTTAGCCTAAGACTAGCCTGAGTCTTTACTCTTCCCTGGCTCTGCATCAGTCCTCATATCATGCATGAGTTTTATTCACCAGAACAGTTTTTGCTATCCAGAATATCCTCTTGGCTCTATTTTGTCAACCAACCTTACTTTATTCCTTAAGATCCCTTCCAGGAATCCATTACTAAACACCATGCCAACTCACACAATTTACCTTGTACTCTTGTCATTTAAATAAGACTGTGAGCTAAGTAAAGACGTAGAGAACCAGACCTCACGTTTGTTTGATGAAAATAAAGTGCCTAGAGATGTGCCAAATGTATCAGCAATCATTTTGTTTTCTTGTAATTCCTTTCCCCTCTGACCAGTTTGTTTTGTATTCTGTGCATATTTGGTTATAAGTACTTTAGGACAAGACTCTTGATTTTGAAAATACCAGACATTTGTGAAGCATCAGGTATAACAATGACATGGAAGAAATTATAACAGTGAAATTGACTCTGTTATGTCTCACAGCAAACAACTGTACACAGTATATAGCACTTAAATAGATTTAGACTAAGTAGACAAGAGAAATCTCCTTTCCTCCAGATTTATACTCAAATAAAGGAAAAGAAACAGCATTAATGTGTATAAATGGATTAGCTTTACTTGATAAAAGTGACTACCCTACCAGATAGCCTCTCCTGTCTTTCAAAGATTGATCACAACCAGCTAATCCATATATCCATATTTAAATCACAACTTGGACTTTAACATGGAGTAAAGCATACCTTTGCTTCTCATTAAGACAAGGCCACTGACAGCCTGCTGAGTTCTGTCTTTCTCAAAAAAAGAAAAAAAAAAAAAAAAAAAAAGCTTGAACCGGTTTTCTGAAAAAAGTATGCTGTTTCTTAATCAAACAGCTTCTAGTGCAAAAAGGCAGCTACACTTAAAACTACAAGATGAAAAAAAAAAAAGGATCATAGAGAGAAATAATAGACAAGGGTTAGATCGTTTCCAAATGTTGGGAAAAAGTCTTTGGCATCAGTCCAACCTCTTGTCTCTCAAAATAAAAATAAAAGTTGAGAAATAAAAAAGCTAACAACACAACAGGACTCTTGATTCCCAGAAGCTCTCTCAGGAAAGAAGAGTTTCAGCTTCTTTATTGTAGAAATCTTTTCCATGATTTGCCTATTAAACAACTAGATTCTACAATCTATTATCGGTTAAATTAATGTCTGTGAAACTTTATCACTGATGATATTTTAATATCAGACACATCCAAGGGAAACTGTTTTCAGTTTTATTGGCAAAAGCAGTGGGAAATAGAAGCCAAATCTTGCAGTAGCAAACCAGTTACTCCTTCTTCTAAAGAGAATGTGGGGCATGTGATTCATCCCTTTTAGCTCAGAGATGAAGAGAACTAAACAGAAGAAATTAAAAAAAAAAATGCTTGGCAACACAAAGTTTGTCTGTTAATACATTATTAATTTTAGTAATTAGCAGAAATGCTTCTTAAACCATGATATGTAGACTAATTTTAGGACTATAAGAAAATCCACTAACATTTCTGTATCTAACACCAAAAAGAGCCAACAAGGGAAAAAGGAAAAAAAAAAATAAAAAGAAAAAAAAATAAAAACTTAATTTATCAATGTAAAGAAACAACAGAACTGGTAAAAATATATCATCATAAATTGATATAGAAACTAATCTCTTTGAGAACCCAATGTGCTTCATTGATCACTAGCTGTCTAAATGCAAACATGTATTTACACTATTTATGATATATAGAACATACATTTAGAAGCATAGATTGGAATATATACAAGTTGTCATCTATCTGCTATAAAAAATCTGGTAGAAATATACTTAATATTTTTTCTTTGAAATATAGAAATACTAGAGATATTACATAGAAGTATCTATCTAGATTATCTAATACATATCCATATTACTAGAAATATCAACAACACTAGAAACATGTTGACATCTGAAACTAAAACACTTTCTTTTTCTCTGTTAAATTTGATGACACTTCTCCATGTCAGGTGTGATTGCAATGACACTTGTAAAAAAAAATTAGAGACCCTACTCTCCACTTTGTGGTGCTAGTGAGTCAGTGTTGATAATAAGTCTAAACATTTTGATTGAAAGTATCTTATTTGAAAGACTATTCATAATCCACTAGAACATACTATTCTTTGTTTTTCAGCATATCTTTGTACCAAATTAGAGCAATATTTCATTGGGGTAGTCTAGTATATTTACATACTAAATTAAAAAAAAAAAAATCACATTACTTTTTAAGAAGACAGTTTTACTCTGACTGTTAATGTAGAAATCTTATAATTTATTGATTGCAAACTAAATCATTATTGTCTTTGCCTATATTAAGCTAAAGAAGTATTTCTATATCGCAGTGTTTTTGCTGACATGGAAATCAATGGCAAAATTCTATCTCATTTCAAATGGACAAAGATAATTCTCTGTGTTAAGTCCTAGAATATCTATATCCTAGATTTTCTTTTCTAATGAATTGAACACATTTATTCAATGCAAATTATGCAAAGTTATTTACTGCAAATAAACAAACAACATATAATTGGAAGTGAATTCTCATTTATGCTTTTACAAAAAGTGTTAGATAGGCAGAAACATTAATGTAAAGAGATTCTGACATTTTATTTGTTTTTTTTAAAGACATCTACCCTTATGTCTTAAAGCTTATGACCTAATAAGAGTACTAGTAGCACTTAGATCACAAGTCCTACTTTCTTTGTTATTGCTATTGTATTCTCTGTATTTGTTGCTAATGCAATGTATTATTCTTCCACCCTCACCGAAAGAAAAAAAAAAAGTGGCATTTAAAAAGGCTGACTATCTGTCTATCTCTATTCCTGCACATTCTTCAGGTCAATATTTCAGATAATTATCCTGGTGCATTAGAAATGCTATTTTCAGTACACTTAGTCTTGACACCTGCTATTTACTCCACAAAAGGCAGAGAGGGTGAGGGGAAGGTTTTATCATCTTTATATTCTGAACTAAGAATATAAATATGCTTAATTCTAGGAAAAAAAAAAAACTGTTAAAACCAGTGAGAATTCTATTCTTTGATTCAGTAGGGTAAAAGACCTTAATTATACTATACACAACTTTGAATGACTTAATTCATTTTAAATCCATGCCCATCATACACAACAGCAAGTCCTCCAATGTATTAGTATTTGACGAACTGTTTATTAATCATCTTTGTTCCCTTTATGTGATTGAGTTTGAACATTAACTATTGTTTTTTTTTCTTTTTACACCACTGACTGAAAGCACAGTGTGCATATTAGAACCTGTCAGAGACCTTCTACTTCAAAGGAGTGTAATCAAAAAGATTATTTTCTTCAAACAGAACCATATGATTACATATGAATTTTGAAATGAATTTTTTCCTTAGTAAAGGCTATATACTTTGCAAATGCGGACACTTAGCAATGCATTGCATAGACACACTAATTGTAAATTTCTCTTATTTTGTAGTTCAAACTCTTTGGGCTAGACAGCATAGACAACTGTTTTGTCTTTTCAAGGTCCTTCAAAATCTACCCGGTATTATATATATATGTGTGTATATACATATATGGGTGTATATACAATATACATTATGTATTTATTCATTTTATACATAATTATGCATTTAATGTAGGGAAAGCAGCATTTCAAAGGCTTGAGGCCACTTCCCAAAGCCAGTTGTTCGAGATAGTTGTTGTTTATCTGCAAGGCATAAATAATAACCTCTGTTTTCAAAATCTTTCTCATAAAGTGTCTCTCTCTCTCTCTCTCTCTCCATATATATATATGTATATATATATATCTATATTAAACAGTCAGAAGCTCAGATTTGGGATTCTCCTAACTCTTTAGTCAAAAGAAAAAGCAAAACAATGAAAAGACATTTGGATTGAAAGCTAATTGAGCAAATACATTTCTATGTAATTTCAAATAATTTGACAGTTTGCAGTTTGTGTGATTTTGGCATCACATGGGTCAAATGATCACAAGGTGATCATGGAGGTGATGGCTTAAATTTGACTGTATTTTGATAGTCCTCTGCTGGGAAATTTTGGCAAGTACATGCTCAGTAAAGCTCTGTGAGCTCTCAGAGAGAGCAGAATTGGGACTGCACCCGCAACCCCACAGTGACAATTTACATCTGCTGAAGAAGTGAAATCTGTACTCACGTGACAGAGTCATTAAAGAACAAAGACAATGCTTGGAAACGCCATTTTCTCTGAAAGAAGAAAATAGCGAAGCAATTTAAAATGCACTTCTTCCACAGTTTTCTGTATGATTATGTCTTGTAATAAGAGCTCCAAAATGTCTGAATTCAGACATTTTTGAGACCTAGTATATTTTTCATACAACTTAGGTCCCTGACACGACATATTAGAAGTGATTTTGTCTTTCTTTGTGGTCTTATGTTATCATCTGTTCTCTGTTATATGGGATTTTTATGTACCTCTTCATGGACATGCACCCCTGCATCATGACAGCGCTTTATATTAGTGTATCAAACAATAAAAAGAAAATTGTCTTAATTTTCTCCTGACGTTCTTGCTTCAGAGAGAAAAGTATGGCTGCTGTTTTAATAAATAAAATTATGAATCTACATTTTGCTATGTATTTGTATTAAAGAATTCTAGATGAAGAAAAGAGACTTGCACCTAAAGTTTGCCGAGGTTACACAGGTCATATGGTTTCACGTGGGATGTTGTTGCCCTGTATCAGGTCTATCCACTAAAAGTGTCAGTTCCAACTCCAGATAAACTTTGTATTTATGGCACAGCATTCTGCTGGGACAGAAAAGCGAAACTGTCAGCCACAGTCTGCACCTCAGATTCAGTAGTTGCAATACGCTGAATCGTTAAGCACCTTCAGATAAGGGTGAGATGCTAAACTTAACTGATACTGTGAGACAGGCTTCATGTTCTCCTACGCCTGCCAGGAAGGTCTGCAGAGGAGATGCTCTGTGGGCTGCAGAGGAGATGCTCTGTGGTACTGTGTCAGACGGAGCTTCTTCAGCCCCTCCAGTGAAGAAGTGATGGTATAACTGACACCAGGTCAGCACTCACCAGCATGAAACAGCATGTGTTATTGCCCCAGGAGCATCTGATCAACGTGCTTGCATTTGGGCAATGAATTCTATTTCTTCAGTCAAGCTTTAAATAATAATTTGAAAACAAACAAACAAACAAAAAAATTAATTTAGATTTAATAGGAATTGGGGAATGTTAAGCACAAACTAGTTGTTAGGACATGCCAAAGATAAAGGACAGATAAGAATCAGTTATACAATCTCCAAAGCTGAATAAATAATTCTCTGCTTTATTAAAGTAACTGATTCTTTAGATCAACATTAACAATCTAGAATGTAACTCAAAACCTACATAAATAAATATCTATTATAGTATAGTGGACTGCCATTATTTACACAATAGTGGACATGTTTAATGGAACAGGAAAATACCCCAAATTAGGCACTTTCTTACCCAATATTTATGCATATTAAACTAAAATTGTGCACAACATGTATTTTGTACTGTTTTACTTGCAATCCAGATGTTATCTCTAAATGTATATAAAACTGTTAAATCTGTTAACAATTTAAGATATTATAATAAAACAGAAAATTGCAGCAATTCATTTATGGTAATTTGTTTACACTATAAATTCCTTAAAGTAGCACCCATGAATACATTTTCCCATATGAAAGTAAAAATTATGTTGGTATCTAATAGATAAAACCTGACAATAGAAACACAATTTAAGATTTATATTTGCACTTTTTTATTATTTTATTTCTTGCTCAATTTGTAATATGAATATCCTGTTTTTTTTCAGAGTGAAAAGTGATTTTAGATACTCTTCATAAAATGCCTTAAAGGACCTAATTTTCCAGGTATGGGCACTTTGCAGTGTGAAAAATCGGGCCACTCTAAAATATCTTTTATAAAGACAGATAAATTCACTAAGGGTATCTGTGGTCTCAAGGGTATGGTGCTTTATGTTTTGATTTTAGGACCTGCTTTTGATTCTACAGCATATTAACGAATTTTTAATTTTTTTTTTTTTTTTTTTACACTTTGATTATTACGTTTTGGATAGTTGCTGAAGGCTTATTTTATTTTATATTGCCCTTTTTTTTTGGTCCTGTTTTCTGACTAATCACTTATGACAGGATTGTACGATAGCACTTTGCCTGCAGAAAGGGGATGCATGGCAGCATCATCCCAGGAGCAAACCCGAGAAGGAAATTATGACTTTTAGAAGCAAAATTTCCTCTCTTTCTTGCCCCTGGCTCTAAGAGGAGGGCATAAACTCCTACAACTCTGTGCCGCTAGCCAACTGTCAGGTCAGCTCATCTCACATGGCCAACGTGTTGAGGGGATAAAGCCAAAGCCCTGTGTGTCCTCCAGCGCTGGCTGCCAATGCCCCATCAGGATGTGCATTGGGGCTCTGCGCCGGCTGCTGTCATCGCTTTCTTGCTTTCGCTGTGACCTACAATCCAAACAGCCCATGCCAGGGAGCGAGCCCACAAGTCTCCCTTATTTTCCTGCACACTTGTGATAAGAGTACTTGACAGTCCTGTCCTTGTTTGCTGGTTACTCCACTGCAACCAGTTTGGAGGACTCAGTCCAAAATGCAAACAGTGCTAAGCAACCATTATCTGAATCGAGGTAGGTTAGGAACACTAGGTGACGAGTCAGATCTCGCAATACCTGAGCGCACTATAAATTTGCAGGAGATTTAGTCCTCACTAGACCCACCTCACCATCAGAAAATGAAAGGAAGCTTCATGCACGTAAACGGATCATACCGTACCTTACAGACACGTTAGACTGAAAACCTCACGCACTAGACAGTCATGCCTTGCCGCTAATTGGTATGTTTTTCTTTAAAATGTGAAGATTCTAACCTTTTACTTGACAGATATGTGGGTAAAATGCCACGTAACATTTTGAAAGCTTACCTACAGCCTGCTGTTTACGAGCCTTGTTTATGCTGGAGCTCACACAGGAGTATACAAATGGGAAGGGGTAGCAGGAACAAAACTGAATGGCTGGTTTGACACAGGTGTGAAAAGGAGGAAAGAAAGATTTTCAGGTCCGGAAAGACTCCTTTAAAAAAGCAGACATGTACACGGGCCACCTGAACTCAATAGTTTATCTAATTCCCAGTTCCCTGGGCTTTTCAAGGTGGAGAGCAGAGGGAGTTTCACTATCTATTCATTTTTGTTTTTGTTTTAATCTTACAAAATAGCAGCTAGAGAGCACAAATGAGATTCCATTTCTCTGTGAGAGTTAAAGGCAGAATTGCTTACAGTGTTCCAATCAGTCATGTTTAAAGTAGAGCTACTTAACTGCATAACTGAATAGGGGAATACTTTGGAAATAAAAGGGTTGCAAAAACAACACAGTCAAATTTAGCTTGCAGAATTTTTAGTATTAATATAAAAGACCTTTCATAAACTGTAAAGAGAATGCCTACTCTTGTTGGTAGGTGCAAAATCCTGACTTAGAAAAACTAAAATGACAAAAATATGGAAATATTTGTTACCTTTTTTGTACTTCATGTTCTCATGAAATGAATTTGTCAAAACTTTATCAGGACCTATATTCCATCCTCCCCTATTTTTTTTCTGTTTTTCCTGATCTTTCATGTCTTCAGGCACATTCTTCTCTAATGCTGATTTTGGTTTCTCTAACCTTTCTGTTTACTAACGTTTCTCTTCTTCTGATAGCGTTCCTGATTTTCATTTGAAATGTCTACTCCATGCTTAAATTTTGATAGCATCCTGTCCCGATCCAGTGTCAGGGGAGGTTTCAATATGATCCCAAGAGGAGATTAAGACAAAAATGGGGTCAAATGCCATACAACCTTGTTAGCTTTATTCTCATAAGCGCAATAGGACAGAGAGAAGAAGGGAAAAAGAAAGAAAGATAAGCAACCAACCGGGAGAAATGCAACAAGATTATATTTATCACCACCTCCAGTCTGGCTAAGTGTTGTTGGCTCCACTTCAGTGCAGGTATAGGTGCCTCTGCATCTCGGTGCAGGTGATGTGCACACCTCAGTGCAAGTGATGTTCAGGGAAAGAAGCCGTGCATCTCGGTGCAGGTGATGACCCACAACCGAGGGAGCGGGGAACACATGCTCCTTTTATGTCGCCCTTCTCAAAGAGTCCTCCCACTTTCTTGAAGCCTTTTGGTACATCTTGTTTGTGTCATATGTATGGTGTGTTTTGATGTTCCTCTTCACCCGATTGGAATGCGAGCTGCTCTGGTGGGCACTGCTGAGTCAGGTATTGAGCTGATCTTCCGAGAGACAGCATGCCTAAGACAGGTAGATAGCTGATATCACAGTCTTCCCAGAGACAAGATATCATGGTTAAGAAGTGTAAATGGGGAGAGATAATGTTTGGGTCTTGAGCTGGTCTTCCCAGAGACAAGATACTGGGGCATTGTTCAGGTAAATGGTGTGCCAGTAATGCCAAGACAAACACAGTCCATAACAAACTCTTACACATCCCAAAGTGTCATAGTCTCATCACATACCTTGTCAGTGCCCAATGTTGAAAATACACATTTCATCATTATCATCTGCATTCATTTTGATAATGGTATACACTGTGAACTCTTTAACCTGCATTGATTTAAATTTCAATGTATGTATCTGTGGATACTAATATCCTAATCACTAGTGTTTTGTGTTTGCTTTTTTTTTTTTTTTTTTTAGGATTCCTCTAGTTAGATGTTCCAGTTAGATAATTATTCATTTTGGCTTCTACAACAGGTTTGTTTAAACTTCACAATGCATGTAAGTTGCCCACATCTTTGAGATGTGTCTACTTTCTCCTTGAAGTGAACACTGACACCATTCACAGAAAAAAAGAAAAAAAAAAAAGAACCTCAAAGACCAGACATATATAAAAAAAAAAAATTAAACTTCCTAAAATTAGACAGAATTGACATATGCAGGTGAATATGATCTGGCTCACATTGTCATGTCAGGTCCACTCTTTCAGGCATGGTCTCCATCTTGTAACTCTGCTGGTTAGCAACAAGTTCCTCACACTCCCCTCTAAAAGCACAGGAGAAGATTTTCTTCTCTCTGCCCCTGAAACTTGAACAGTAGCTCAGTTTTCTAGTTTTCACAGAAGGTTTAGCATATTCATTCACTCTTATCTTCTTTTTTTCTCACCCTCCACTTGCATAATTTTCTTCACCTATGTATTCTCTGTTGTTCTCAGGGAAAACACAAACTTCCTTGTTTTTGGAGAGTTCAGCCTAACCCAGAGAGAGGCAAGTAGACAAGCATCTATCTTGTCTAGTCATATCATCTTTAAAAAACATTTAAATACAGTAAGAGACAGAACCTAGAAGAGAAACAGGAACCTACAATAAATGCAGACAAACTAAGCACCCCTACTAGACCAAATATTTTATAAACATTGGTAATACATTATATTAATTTTTTTATAATACTGAAAGGTGTATGTGCTCTTATTTCTAATATACTTGTCACAATTGACAAAACAGATTTCTATTAGTAAACAGTATTTCAGTGAAACTGAAATATATTGCTAAAAGTTACAGCAATTTTCAATGAAAATAAAAATTGATAAACAGAAGATACTTACTTTGTAAAAGTGGGTATTTCAGAACATATCCTTTATTTCAAAATATATGCCATATTTTTTCATCATATATTAGAAAACCTAACATATATATTTACACAGTATATTCTTAACTTTTATGTAATATGACAACACAACAAGTCATATCATATGATCCCTTTATAATGATGTATCATGCCTCCAGGATTATATCAGGTTATAACATGTTTACTTAAAATACGACAGTTAAAATGTTCTACTATTTATAATTATTTTTAATGTTCTAGTAATTTCTTTTTTCGGTAGGCTGTGTAAGAGAAAAAAATAAAACATTTTGCTTATCACTTGAGAGTCTCTCTGTTACTCATTCTTCTCCATAATCTCAGCATTTCAAACTAATTGCCAAGAAGACAGAAACTCCAAGGGTGATTGTAGTCTTAAAATTTCCTTCCAGTTCGTGGGTATATGTAAGTGATAAATGAATACCATTACCAAGAGAAAGAAAAAGAGCCAGAGCACTGTTCTCTGAGCAGCTGCTTCCTGGCCAGGGAGCCTCTCCTGGTCAAACAGCCATGCACATCTGCAAAGCAGCCATCACTGAAGACACCGTGGAGAGCTGCTACTAGCTGCACTGGGAAACTTAAAACACACACTGATAGGAACCCAGTTTTGATTAGTTCCTTTGTTTGGAAGCAGATTGTTTGAATTTTTAAGGTACTAGGAAAACTTGCACTTCGCCTGTCTGAAACCTACCTTCTTCTGTCTTAAAGTGTGTCTTGCGCACACTGTAATAAAAGAATGTGACACTTCGGTATTCTGTGCTAAGTGGTTGACAGGTAACATGCCTGAAAATAGGCTTGAGAATCCAAGTCCTAAGCCACTTATCTGTGGCCTAACAAGTTATCCTTTCTCCTAAGCCTAATGAGTCAAAATTCTCTTTAGCAAAACGACAAAAGTGTAAACATGATGCTCCCCAGCTAGATGAAAGAGTAGTTTTCCACTGTTTCAGCAACAACCTCAAGCTTATCTCCTACTTGCCATATCCCTTTCCCTGACATATTTTTAAATAGCCACTTGCTCTACTTCAGTGCCCTTTTCCTATTTATCTCAGTTCTTGGTTCCTGCTCCTCAATTACTCCACTAACAACATCCTTCCAACACATACTTTCTTTAGCCTTTGCATATTGCACTCTCATTCCTTGCTCCCCCTGTTTTCCTCCACATATTTTGTTCCTATGGGCTGAGGTTTAAATTGACATAAAAATGCTTGTATAGAGCCACAAAAGTCATTTTTATCTATTATATTGTTGACACATCAAAGCAATACTAATAATTCAAAGAAATGTTATTTTAATTTACATCAGTTGTACTACTTTATCATTATGGAATGAATTAAATCAGTGGAAAGGTTTCTATTGATTACATTGAGTTGCTGGACAGGACTTCTCTTACATTCTTCTAGATACCATATAATTTCTATTTTTAATTACCATTTCAATTAATTTTCCTAATACAAAAAGAAAAACTTGTCACATAATTATTTCTTAACTAACAATCACCCTTTTAGTTTTTTAAAAAAATTAACAGATGTAGTACCTTCTAATCCTCACATATAGTAACTGATCTTAATGACTGTGTGTTTTTAGCAATTCACTTGCTTCATTTTTAGTTTCTGCAAGAATTCTTGATAATAATTTAGTGTTAGATACTTTTTGCTCTTTAAGAATCTCTCTGTTGACATCTCAGAACATATCCATGTCTCATTTTTTGTTATTAAAAAAAAAAGAAAAAAAAGTTTGACTTGTTAACTTGAGGAAATCTATTCACTTTCTATGAGGACTGTTGTGCAAAAAAAAAAAAAATTATCTTCAATATTCTTATGTGCTCTGTTTTTTCTTTTATAGCTGGTCAGTCAAATGACCGACTCTCTCCATCATGAGTTCCCCAATTTGAAAAAGCATATGTTTGTTTGTTAGTAGATATTCTCCTTCTTTGATATATAGATTCTTTGTTCTTCAAAATCCCTTCTTAGCTTTTCTAATTTTACTTCCTTCTTTTCAAGTTGATTGGATTTGGACTTTCCCAATGATACATTTTAGGCTCAAATAACTTAAGTATTGAACCTTGACATTTAACTATATTGATCTTCTCCTTGCCTTCCTATTTTCTTTTATTTGTTTAGGGATATTTCTTCTGGGACTTCTGTGCTATGCTTAAGTACCCTTCACGCTGAGACTAAAGATTTTCATTTCAACACTTTTGATTGAAAGTATTTCTTACTTCTTTCATTTTTCAAAAAAATAGAAAGGTTTATCTGTCCTTGCTGTAGATATAATATTACAGCCTATGTTTTACCGTGAAAGATTCTGAATATAATTTTACTATGTTCATGATTGATCAGTATTTTTAAGAAGTTGTTTTGAGATAGTTCCTGTTAAGGTCTGTTATTTTGTTTGATGTCAGGCTAGAGTTTCCAGTAAACAAATATTTAAAATGTAAAAAAGAGCTTTCCAAAGCACTGTTTGAACAGCTCATATAGAAGAGATTCAAGTCATTTGTTAGGATTGTTACACTGTCCTTTGCTTCTTTGTTGAGCTTCTCCTACACAGTGTATTCAATATGTTTTTCCTCAGTAGTAAAATCCTTCTTTGTGTGTATTTTAATACTTAGGATTTGTAGCCATCATTTTATCTGTTAACTTCTCCACAATAGAGCTTTCACGCAAAACTGTTAACAAGGATTTTAATTTTTGTTTTTGTTTTGTTTTGTTTGCATTGTGCATTTTTTTCCACTAAATACATGCTATGTACTGAATACACAGTGATATGGTACAGCATACAGGTATCACTGGAACTCATTGGCATTATTCACATTTTCTATCTGAGCCTTTCCCATGTGACAAATACAGCAATTTCATGATGAATGTAGACCAAAGTATGGTACCACTCTAAAACAAATGAAATATGTAGTGTGTGCTACATATTTTCATTTTTCAGAAAAAAAAAAATAGATATGCTGTAAAATCATGCAACAAATAAAAAAAAATACTTGTACAGGTGGATTAAAATTAATCATGTCATTTTATTGTTATGAACTATCTGCTGTAACAAACTTTAGTCTTGCAGATGCACATATTCATATAGAGGCATCATTTTTGGTTGGCTATTTCCAGTTAGGTACCTAAATCTCACTGAGGTTAAGGGCCACAATTTTTTAAAAGAAATTAAAATGATGCTGTTTCCAAGAAATCGTTAGAAATTGTGAATAACTGTCCACACCTGAAAATAAAACTAGAAGGTGGCTGCATTGAAGTTAGCATTGAAAATGTCACTGACTTGTAGTGGGCTGGAGAAGAGGTAAGGATTTCACTTAAAACTATCTCTTGATTGCTGATAATGAAAGGAAATGGATAATGAAACAGATTTAAAGATCTAACACTAAGATTCTTCTTTTTCCAAGTATTCTGTGTATGTAATTAGTGGCAGTGGGATGGTGCAAGCTGCAGGACACTGCATTTTACAAGCAAAGACTCTATTTTCTTGGGTTATACAGCATACCCCTTAATAAAGAGTTCTGAGCAGCACTTGTTTTACAAACTGCAGAATGCCCACAAATACATTGACTTCATTGTGAAGGCAGAGTGTTTATTGTGTATTGCTGAGTCATATTAAGAAAAAAAAATAGCACAGAACAGTGGCATTAGTCTTATCAAAAGAAAGAAAAGGAAAGAAAAAGAACTGTCAAATACATCTTTTATCTTTTTTTTTTAATAAGAAAATCAAGAAATATGTCAAAAACATACTACACAGTATATGCTACTGTAATAGCGAAATGACTGTTTTATCCTGCTGTTGCTCCACCTGCTCCTTCCTAAGGAGAGGTAGAGGTAACACACGTGTGTACACGGGCGCACGCATATACGCAGAATATACCCCAAATGCAGCAGTAACTGCAGCACGCTAGAGGGAGCCATTACATAATTGCAATGACCCCCTTTAATTTATTTTGTATTTTATTTATTTATTTATTGCTTTTCCCCCCCACACTACTAGCAGAACTCGCGTACCAGCCATCGGGGCATCCCGAGATATCCCGCAAGGGCTGCAGAACGAGGGGAGGAAAGCGCGGGACTCGGGCAGGAAGGAAGGGAGCTCCCACGGTCACTCACCCCGGCGCTTTCTCGGGCGCCTGCTCCCCGCGCTGCTCTTAGGCGTGGCTGCTGGAAACAAGTGCCTCAGCGCGAACACGCTGGTGTTTCCCCAGCCAGTCTGAGGCCCTGGTGCGGGAAGCGCAGCCTGGCTCGTAAACAGGCTCCGGGTTCCGTCTGTCTGCCGCTCTCGCGCGGAAAGTTGGCATGTCTGGAAGCAGTGACTTTACGGCGGCGCTAATGTGCGTGTAGTGTATTTATATTCTGCGCTTTAACACAGCGCGGGTTTCACAGCGGTGCCTCGCACGGCAAACTCTCCATTTCAGAGGCACCAAGAGGTCTCGGAGGCTGCAGAGGGGTCTGGAAGGAGCCGCTCATTTGAATGCATAAACGTGCCGGACTTCCTCGGAGTTGAATGCTATCATAAATAACGCGGCGGGGCTGGGAAGGTTTTCCCGGCGACTGAGGAGCGGGGGGAGCGATCCCGCTAACAGCCGCTCCTCGAATAACACCCGGGAGCGTCGCGGGGCGGGATTTCCCCGCGCGATGCGCGCTCCCCACGCAGCGGCTCCCCGTGAGCGCGCTCCCGAGGGGCACGACACTCACCTGCCCCCCCGCGCCGCCGTCCCGCGGGGCTCCCGCGCCGTGGGGGCGGCGGGGAAACGGGACACGCGCGCGGGGCGGGCGGTGGGACGCATGGGCGGCGGGTGCGTTTGCTCGACGGGTTTCGCTGCGATTCCCAACCCCGCCACACACCCAGAGGGGCTCAGCCCTCCGTCGGGCTCGCCCCCTGCCTCGCCGCACGCGGCGGGGCTGGGACGCCGCGCGCGGAGCTCCCGGAGAGAGCAGCGCCAGCCCAAGCGTCTCCTATTCCATATATATAGATATATATATTTTTTTCCGAGGATCGTGGAAGATTTGTTAATATCCCTTAAAAATAAATAAATAAATAAAGCCGCGGGGGGGTGGTGGGGGGGAGGGGGACGAAGAGGAGGCGCTGCAGCGCGTAGGAAGGCGGCACTGCAGTTTGCAAGCAACAAGCCCTTCTCACATCGTTAGTCCCCCCCGTCCCCATGTGTGCCGTCCCGTCCCCCCCCCCGCCTCCCCCCGTATAAGCGATCTAATCAATGACACCCGGGCGCCGGCGAGGGGGGTGGAGCCCGGCCCTGGCCCCGCCCCTCCGCCCTGCGGCCGCCTCCCATTGGTGGGGAGGCGGGGCGGCGGGCGGCCGGCGGCGGCGGCGGGTGGCTGGCGGGGACTCAGTATGGATGTGTCAGCGGCGGCGGGAGGTGACTAGAGGCAGTCGGCGAGCGG
>JAWLRI010001036.1:192021-210268 GCA_034781795.1 Crypturellus tataupa
TTGATTGTCCATAAATTGAATATATAGGATAACAGCCACCCCCCCACCCCCCCCAAAAAAAAAAAAAGCTATCTGTATGATGTCACTGTGAACTAACCCTCAACCCACTATTTATTGAGCTGTGTCACAGAAAAAAAATCATTTTATGCCTATCATGAATTTGTGTTGCTATCAATTAGGTGAGTACAGCAATACTTAAAATCGGAAATTGATTTTAATAAAAAGTGACACTTCAGGAAGGAGCTTAGGTTAGGGCACAACCAAAGATAATTTGATTTGTAATTCATGCTTTAAAAGACAAATAATTTTCAATGACACTTGTTTAAGTAATGTCAACTTTTTTTTACTGTAAAATGAAGTGGTCAGAATGCTATTTTTTTTTTCAAGTGATGAGTGTACTAGTTACTAAAAGATAGAAAATGATACTTTAAACAACCATGTAATGTCTTTATAAAGCAAATAATTCATGTATTGATCCTACTGAGTAGTAAAGATTCAATTGTAGTGTAAAATCCCTATGGAAAATATGATTCCTTTTTTTTTTTTTACAGTGTTCACTGTATAATATCAATCATTATTTTTTTTTCCTGAGATCTATATAAAGCTAAAAGAGGAATTTCCTCCCTTAAAAAAGTGTGTTGTGGTTTCTATAAGAGTTTCTGATATGGCAACCGTAGCAAATGTTAACAATAATTCCTCCTAGTGTGTACTGGCTCAGTACATATCTATTTTTTTTCTTTCCCTTAGTACTATGCAGAGTGTTCTGGCTATTTAGATGGTCTAACTTGTAGATCAGGAAACATTTGTTTTTCACTGGTGAATCCCCTTTGAACATATTATTAACAAAATATTTTGTATAAAAAGAACAAATATATTACATACAGAAGTTGGGCTATACTTAGGAAAGACACAGAATTATAGTAGTAAGAGAAACCTGGTCCTCTTCACTGTGCTTTTGTGTTATTAAAATATACTTTTTATTCTCTATCTCCATATCCCTAGAGTACATTTTTTATAAAATTTGCACTTATAACACAGAGACTACTTTGTGTCTGGTACTGTTCTTCTAGATCATGTAAAATTCAAACTGCAGACTTATAGGGAAAGAGTAAATGAGGAGACCTCTCTCTGGATCTAATATATCCTTGATCGCTCCAGGAAACCTGTTTGTGGAAGAGTAAATTGCAGAGTTAGGAATCAAAGGTACAGCCTGTAGAGAAAAAAAAAAAAAAAAAAAAAGGTAGAGAGTCCAAACAGCTCTGTAAGGCAGAGTTAATGGTTGTGTAAAGATTCTCTAGCAAATAATCACTTTTTTTTTCCAGATATATTACTGAACCACAGTAATCCCACACTATATAATTCCTACATCTGAACTGCTTTCTTTCACTCTCATTTTCTCAGCAAGCATCTATAATGACAGAGTTCTCTAGCAGGAGACAGTTATTAAAACATATATATATTTAAAATATGCTGTACTACTTAGTTCATTCAACTGACTCTATAAATATTTTAAATCAAATAAATAATTGCTTTCTCGGTAAGATCCAGGTTTTCTCACTTTTATGAGGAGCACATAACACTTTTTCTGCTTTGCAGTAAGAACCAGTGAAGTCAATAAACCAGAGTATAATTCTCTTATTTCTGCTGAATAGAATTTTATCCTACAGATAGCCCAATTGAAATCAATGTATATGCATGGAGTAAAGTGTTACTTAGTGACCATGGGTTTCAATTTGACCCAAAAGGACCAGCAGTTGAATAAAATACAGTCTGATTATATGTAAGAGCAGGGTAATCTTGTCTCTCTCAAAGTGACTTATGTTATACCTTAGTCACAAGTTTTAACAACTTATGATTTACTAATTTATTTCTGGTTTTTATGTGTGATGCTTTTTATATGTCTTTATATGTCACTTTTTTGAAACAATGAAGTTCTCTGGTGTAGTAGTTCAGTGTTTTAAATATGCATCCAATATATGTGTAGAATTTTGGATTAATAGCTAAGGACAATGAGTACTTTGAGTATTTATTGATACAGGAGACTTGCAAGTGCTTAGGACCTCTGGAAATCAGAATATTTGTGATTAAGTTTAAGGTTGATATATACAAAGAACAGTCATTAACAATGTGCTGAGAAGTTAGGACAGCTACACATTGGCATGTTTCATCATTTTTAACTTCAGTAATCATATTCTAAGCATGTTTTAGAAACAGTACTGTGTACTCCAAAAGGCAATTCAATTAAAAATATTTAGTTATAACTAAAAAACTAAATATTTAGTTATAAACTGTATAGTCATTCATTCAAAATTCTTTGGAAGCTTGGAATCACTTCAGATCCAAAATAGATATTTTTACTGTGGAAAAAAGGAGAAAAATGGAGACAATGAAATCTCTACATGTCTGAAAGAAGATTTTTCTAGATCTTAAAGACTACTAGGTAAATTCTGTTCATCTCATTGTGATGAGTAAATCAAGCTGGTCTGCTCACCTAACTTTGAGAAACAGAATTTTGCTCTGTGTTTGAAGAAGTAGCCATAGAATACATTATCATGTATAAGCATATGTGTATATGTTCAAATCAGTCCTACTAAAAAGTTCTGTGTTCATAATAACATAGGAAAATCTTTCTTTAGAATAAGTAGCCTCTTCTTTTCCTTCAGGTTTCCAGCAAATAAAAGAGTGGATGGATGCTTTAAATAAGTAGGTTCTAGAAATTGATTCTTTCAAGTGTGAGAAAGCTGTGTACATATTCAAGTCACACTGATAATCCTACAGATTATTTATTATTACACTTGCGATACAGCGTGGAGGGATTTGTAAATACATCAACAGTGAGACAGGAGTGAATATAGCAGAAACGGTGGTCACAGCTTTTATTAAACAACAACAAAAAGAAACGAAACGTGTTAGAAGAAGCTCTGAAGCTGGGAATTGCCACATTTACAGATGTATTCAGTCATGTAGCATTTTAAGAGTACAGATCGTTCTTAATACTTCAGGCTCCCAATGTGTATGGTGCGTGAACAGCTTACTGCCAAGTCCCAGCACAGTCTCATCCTCAGGTGTCTAGTAGTATCTAAGAAGACAGTCTTCGGGGGAAGTAAAAAACATTAAGTGTATTCATGCTGCTCTCTATTAGATATACTCTTGTTCTATGGTTTGTCTGGAAAAACTTCATTTTCAAGAAATTTCAGTGGTCGAGATTTACAGAAAGAAGAGAGCAGCTGCTGCAGGATAAGGGGAATCAACTTTACTTGCAGAAGTTGCATCTGTTCTCAGTGTTTTAAATTCCCGTCTCATAAGAGGTATTGATTTTGATTGCCATCTCCTCTCCTGCAAATGAGGAACGTTACTTTTTCTCAGTAGAGCTGGTAGAAGTTAATATTACACTAACCAGAGGAGAATGGGGGAGTTCTGCGCATTTGCAGGTTCACAGGTTTGTACATTATAGTTCTCTGCATTATGGATTTCTCAGAAGACACTAATTTGTCATCTGATAAAAATTTGGAATGACTTGGTTAAGATGTTAAATGTGTTACATAATTCTGTAGCTTTAAGTTTGAAGTCAACGGCAGAGTTGACTATGCAAGAGTTGTGAGGTGGCACCTTTTCTATATACTTTTTTTTTCCTCCAATATACTCTGCATAAAACTATGACACAAAGTACTTACATTTTAGGACCGGATCTGACAATTTATTATGGTATCCTCCCTAGCTGCTGAAATAGGCAGAGGAAGCAGAACTAGGCTCCTATTTTGCAGTCTTTATAGCAATATAACAATAATTTATAGCAATATCATTTCAAAAGGATCATTCCTGATATACAGAGGTCCAAATGAGCTCCAAATGTTCAGTATGCTATAGGATAAAGCAAGAAAAATATATAATGGGGAAAGACAATTTAAAAGACTGAATTAGGGAATACTGGTATTGTAAGAAAGAAAATTATATTGCTAGAATTCTTATTAAGAAATAAATTAAGAATAATAACATCTCCATAGAATTTGTGGCCTTATAAGAGAAGTGTAATGCCAGAAGAAAGTAAATGTAGTTAAAGACATGAGTCAAGTCATGCATACTTACTGATCCTCAAATTTCAACAACTCCAAAATTTGAGCTTTCCTCATGTCTTAAATGGGAACTTTCACATGAATATGGATTTACCAGTACAATTCGTACAATTGATACTTTGATGAGCTGACTTTTAATAATCCAATGGCCAAATTTCTGATATCTTTCCCCAGTTAGTCACAAAGGCACAGAGCTACCTCTGTTCCTTCAATAGCATAATTTTGACTTCACCCATGAATTCAATGGCTCAAGACCAAATTGCGACTAAATATTTTAATGAATGCAGTTAAGGAGAGTGGGATAAAGTGAAGTCTAGTTACACATTTCAGATGTTTAGAATGTTTTAGATATTTTAGAAGATTTTATAGCTCTGATGTGAACAGTAGCATGTTCAAGTGTGCATCTGAAAGAAGAAATCAAAGTCTTCATTGAGCATTTTGCTGAACATGATATTTTCATATCATAGAATCACAGAATGCCTAAGGTTGGAAGGGACCTCTAGAGGTCATCTAGTCCAACCCCCCTGCACACGCAGGGCCACCTAGAGCACATGGCACAGGGCAGCATCCAAGTGGGTCTTGAAGATCTCCAGGGAAGGAGACTCTACAACCTCTCTGGGCAGCCCATTACAGTGCTCTGTCACCCTCACTGTCAGAAATATACTGTTACATAGTAAATCATCATTAGGTTCATGTGAATAATTTGCAAATATTACTTGGAATTAAGGAATAGAAACAAGCCTGCTTCTTTCATGAGACAAAAATGTCACCAAAAAAATGGAATTTTTGGTCAAGTCAAAAAAATTGACTGTAAAGCAATTGAGATTTGCTTTTAAATGGAATATTTCCTATTTGTTTGCAGATTTTTTTTTTTTCCTTTTCATTATCTTCCTCCTTAGGATATTTTAACTTACTAGGCAATATTTACTTTTTTTTTGTTACTAATCCTGCTTAATTTCCCTTTCCTTTAATATTCCTCCAAAAGTTAAAATGTCTCACCAATTAATTCTAGGTTTTGTTATGCATGGCATTCAAATAATATAATCAGTGTGTATATATTTGATTTTTTTATTTTCTATGTGAAGAAAATATATGGGATTCATGACAGCAGTATAGAGATACCTCCTCAAGATTGAGGAGTGCCTGCACATATAAAGAAAAGATATTTTGCGGCTAGTACCGATATTTCCCAACAGGTAAAAAAAAAAAAAAAAAAAAGAAAAAAGAAAAAAAAAAAAAAATCTGTGAAAGGAACTTAAACAATGATTTGTTGAGCAGAGCAGAAACACAGCTCTGTTTTTATCTTTAAAAGTATAGAAGCAATCCTTTGATGTCAAAAGGTCAGAGTAGAACGGTTGGGACAAATTCTTGCCGCAGATAGCCTGAGCACTTGATACACTCAATTGTATCACTTCTTCAGCAGTAAGAAGAGAAGTGGTGAAATTAAAGCCAAAGGGTTCAAGAACATAGCGAAAAAGTAAAACTCTCAGGGGGGCTGCAGGCTCTTACGTAAACACACACCCAAAGAAAGAAAGGAAAAAGTACTAAGATGAAAGTGGCAAAAAGTATTATTTAAGTAAATTTTTTTTGAATAATAAGATTTTTGATTCCTTTTTTTTTTCACTTATATTTTTGAGGGGGAAACGGAGATTAGCTAGTTGGTGTGGCTTTTGCTGGTATGATGGGATATAACTGAACAGAGTACAGGCTGAAATAAATCTTAGCCAGGATGCATTCTAAGCTCTTATAATACATCTGTCATGGACTTTTTAGCCCAACCTTTGTTTTTTATTTTGCCATAGACTTTACTTTTACAGAAGATTCTGGATTAATAGTTCTCAATTCTATGAGTCAAAAAATATTGTAAGACTTTTATATAAAATAGTGTTAAGTGCTGCATTTGAGAACAAGTAAATATGTATGAATGCTCCTGGTAATTAGGATATTAGGCAGTACTTTACATAACCTCCTTAAGCAGTCATATATTTCTAGCTAAATCCCAAAGGCTGCTGCATACAATTGCTGCTTATTAAGGTCACAAGAGAAGCATCTCTTTACTGAACTCTTCAACGAGTGATTGATGTTACGTTTATGGAAAGGATAATGTAAAATTGGATCATTTCTCACTTAAAAAGAGAAGGTACCTCTTTTTTTTTTTTTTTTCTGAGGATGTCTGTTGGAAGCTGAGGAGTGTCTGTACATATAAAGAAAATAAATTATTTAATTGTGTCATTCAGTTATTAGTGTGACTTGCAGAAGGAGAGCATAAAGAGCCACCTGCATCTCAGTTCCATGCAGTGAGGGAATATATCCCCTTTCAGCAATAAAGATCCCCTAAAGTCCCCCTAAAGTCCCGCATTGGTCTACCATCAACCTAGCGTGCTGGATGAGTAAAGTCCTCCAGGTGAATACCATATTTCATATTAACCATAGACCTTTTAGTGATTTGACCACTTCTGTTTCAGACCAGAGTAGGCTCCAATGTATGGCAAAGAAGGACATCAAAGGAAGAAGGAAAAATCCAGTTACAAGATACAAGCACATAATTTTGATTGGGTGGGTGGTACCTATGATCAATGTATTGTGCATTCTTTCCGTGACAGACATACGAAATGAGTTTCAGGCAGTGTTTCAGACAATCTATTGATATATGTGTGACACGCGTATATTTGCCTGTACTAGTTCTAGTGACACTATGATTACTGATATTTGCAGTCCTTGCCCTGGAAGGCTTCCAGGCAGTTTTATTGTATTGAAATGGCTCTTACAGTTCATTGAGCGTCTAGCATAACACTGTTGAATATGATTGGCGCGTTTACATATATTTATTCAAAAAAAAAATCAGACAGTTAAACTGCATAATTATGGGAAAACGAATCATAACAATAAAAGACCGTTTAAGTTAACAAGCTTTGTGATCAAAGGATAAATACAGGTTGGATAAATGAGACTCTAGATGTAACTAATCTACATAAATAGGCTTTGGTCTGATTAGAGGAAAGGAATATATTAAAATAATCTAAAGGTATTAAAAAGTATTTAACTTCAGTAGGTTTATAACATTTAGTTTCATACCATCTTATTTTTAACATTTCTACTCAATGAAAATAGCTGTGCTCCATGAAAAACTACTTTTATGTGTTTTTATTTCTTAATTAACATTGTTTACAGTGCAAAGAAAGCCTAAAATAACGTAAGTAAACAAAAGTAACATTGTAAGTTTTCATTCTAGTTTGAATATAGTGTGTCAAAAACTTTAAACATATTTTTAAGTCTTTATTTTTTTAATGTTGCAGTGCTTTTTTGATTGATTTTTAATTAAAGAAAAACATTAAAGGGAACATTTAAAGGACAATTTCTTGTTTACTGTCTTTATCAGCAGAGAGCAGCCTTTGTAGTGTTTGAAAGCTGGTGCATTAAAAATCAATTTCAGGTCTTCAAAGCTATAAACTCTTGCTTGCTTTGTAGATATATACTGTTTTTAAAAAAATTGGAAGCACACTTGACAATTGAATTAAAAACAAAAGGTAAATAATAGCTTCATCCAAATTTTGAAAGATTTAATGTATTTTTAATAATAGTTAAAGAATTTTTATAAAGAACTGACATGTGAACCACAATTTATACCTTGCAAATGCATAATTTGTTCCCAAACACAGTTATATGTACTCTTTTATTAGGAGCTCTGTTTTAAACTTCTGTTGGTATTGTATTTTTAAATGACTGCCATGACTTAAACACAGATCATGTCAGTCGTTTTACTTACTACATATCTGCCTATTTCTTTGCTGATTCCTATCCAATTACTTCTGGTTAAGATTGCTTAGCTTAGCTACAATGCATTATGAAAGAGAATAATAATAATAATAAAAGGTGAGCTACAGTGGGCAAAACAAATTTTCATTAATACCTAATACCACTATTTAAATTCTATAAAACTGTAAAGGTCATTTAAAAAAGAAAAAGAATAACTTTGTTTTAATAAAGCAAGTCAGATTTTGCACTTGGACTTATCATACTTGAGATATGGTAGTTTTTCTGCAAATCTAAAAAGAGCAGGATCATTTCTGGTATGTCTAAATAATTTCAAGGCCTATAGAAACAAACTTTCTATTATATGTATAATTGCATTAGTATTATGTCTCATAGGGCACGATCCTTCAAACGCTTATTCAGTTAATATTTTAATTTAGGTCAATGGAACTACTGAATTAAATAGATCACTTACAGGAGCAGAGTTTCTGATATCCGCAAGCATATGCAGAATTCAGCTCAGAATCTGTTTAGTCTTTAGTAGCTGAACTGCTCCCTGTTGCTTCTCTCCTTTGCTTTAAAAACATTGCAAAGCTGTAAAAGCTGTTCATTTCACTTAGCCTCAAACTGCATTCTCTAGTACTCTATTGAGATAGTCCTGGTGCCTGAATATTTGATATTTTTTTTTACTTTTTTGCATAGACTTGTGTAATTTGATATGCAGATTTGAAGATCATAAAAACAATCCTACTTTGATGATCATGAGAAAGATTATCCAGCCACAGCTGTAAAGTACCAAGCGTGTTCTTTTCTGATCTCTTCATCGTTTCAGTGGATCAAATGACAATAAGAATATAGTGGAATTTAGAGTGCTCGGGAAATAATGAATTTAACAGTTTCATTTTATGGCAATTGAGAAGCCTTGGAAACTATCTAAATTTCTAGACTATATTTCAGATAACATAACTGTCTATATATGAGTGTGTATGTTCAGGTACATGGAAGTGGAAGCTGTATATATCCAAAAGAGTCCACGAACAATACATGTCTATTTTTGTATGTATTGTATATGATCTGTACACAGTTGTGTTATGGTGTTTTGGAAGATACTGTCAATCTGCACTTTTCAATACAGAATTCTAGAAAACCTCAAGTTTAGAGACAGATTCTGTTGTCGTATTTTCCTGAGGCAAGAGTATCGGTAAGGAAGGACCTCATTTTGTGTTTTATGGTGCAAGTTATACATCTTGCTTAAAACTGTGCATCCCACTATCAGTCTTCAGGACTGAGAATAATGATGAAGAGGGAATATAAGTCATATGAAATGTGAGAATAATCATCACTCAATCACTTTTATTAACAGCGTTAGGTATTAAAAAGCACATGATAATTTGCATCCCTTGGCTTCAAGGTAAGGAACATATCAGTCATCTGTGTAGCTCCAGGGTGAAAAAAGACAGGTAAACAAAGTGTTTTATGATATTTCTTTCAAAGAATAGTCTTCACTTTGTCTAAGTCAATGTGTTATGTCTGTTTGAAACACCTGTAGCTTCTTTTCAAGCTCAGATGAATAGAATAGTGGAAGAGGCAGAAGTGGATGGATTTTTATTTTATTTTTTATTCATTTTCCATCTTCCTTAATAGTATACATTCTAATTATCACAATAATATGACTTGGTTTCTTACAAATGTAAAATAGTTCATTTCAGGACTCTTATGTCCTCATTTGTTTCAAACAAACAGACTTCCAATATCTTCACCCTCCTTTGCTTTAATTCTGGCAAGGGAACCTTGGAAATGAGTAGCTAGATATCCAAATTTTGACCAACCTGTCAACCTGCTTTGCTTGAATCAAAGTAGAGCAAGTTAAAACTGCTTCTATGAACAAATGTAAGCTTCAGGAGTTTTGGCTAGTATTGGCAGAGATCTTCAGATGAATTGCCTGTGCTTGTACTGATCTTGGTGATAACCAGTAAATGAAGTGGGCATGCATGTTGAATAGCCAGAGGAGGAGAAGAGATTATTTAAAGGAAAGGTTTTGTTCTGATTTAACTTTTGAGTCATAGGTTTCTATAGAATTGTATAATAAAGACAATTACATAGTAATTTGGGTTAGAATGCATGCCCAGTTCCCCATCTGAAAACCCAATTTGTTACTACCTGTGGCTATTCCTATTAAAAAAGAAACATAATTACTATGAGTCTCAGCAGTCTAAGAGTAAATTTTTGCAATTACAATACCTCCCTTGGGCAGATGTGTGAAAATGGCAGATTAATTCCTGCCAGTATCTGTCTGTTCCTTGTGCATTCTTAAGGTTGTTAGTAGGTTGGATTGTCATTATATTAGTACTGTTTATTATATTGGGGCTAAGTTTAAGCTACAAATCTTTAAAAATAGGGTTTTACAGCATTACCTTGGAAACCTTCTACATTAAAGCTTGATACACAAGACTCTAGAGTAAGATACTAATTCTGTTTTCATGAACGGGAATTGATTTTGCCCTTGATCTCTGTGTATTTTACACGGACATGTCATTAGAGAAGGTTTAAACAAAACCCAACAAACCTAGGTCTATCCATTTTTAGATTTTTTTGCTGAAGTTAATAAATTTGTGAGCAAACTAAAAGCCATGCTTGGCCCTTAGTATCTTATGTTTTTTGTTTTATTTGCAAAATCACAATGGACTGGTTAGGAAAGAACATTAGTAGGTCAAGATGAAGTCCTGAAGCCACACAAACAAATAACTTGCTACGGAAGAAAAAATGTCTTCTAATAAGCTTTTCTACCTGAATAATGTTTTGCAGGTCTGTGTATAGCATAATTGAATGCACAAGTCCTGGTCTGGAAGATCATTTTGTGGTGATAACCGTATCACTCCGTGTTGAGTCCCCATGAGGTTGGCATGGCTTCATGTGGGCTCATGATCCACCTGCAGGGAGCAGCATCAGTCTGTGTTACACGTTATAATGTTGGATATTCAGGAGGAGCAGGATCAATGTGTTACGTTATTTTTCCCCCTTTTCATGAGTTTTTGTTTGAAATTTCTTACACTGTTCCTTTTGTGCTCCTACTGTACACTTGGCAAAAGTGTTTTGTTTCATTTTATTTATTCCAAACTTTCTCTGACTTGGGTTTGTGGTTTGAGGATTTTGTGATGTGAACCTTATTTAGAGTAGGTTGCTTTAACTCTTTTCTTTCAAAGTTCGTGATTAAACAAACAAAACATTGTGCATTGTTGCATTTATTTTGTTTTGATAAAAGTGCTCACATGTTGCCTGAACTTTCTGCTAATTAAATATAAAGATAAACCCGTAACTTAATCAATGTACTCTTAACTAGGCACTCAGTCAAATTTGAGCATACACATTCAGTCTCTCCAGATCTGGTGAAACCTATAGCAGTATCCTAGATGTTGGCAAGCCCAGTATTTACTTGGGAGATAGAAGACTTCTCTTCACCTGAGACTTGTTTTTTTTTTATGTGGATCTTCTTTATATTAACAATAGAATCTGATTTCAGAATACTGAAATGGAAAGCTCTAATAAGGAGGTTAGATGAGAATATTGGATTTTGCTTGTTTGTTTCCCTAAACTGTTAAGAATTTCCATGTCCACTTGTGAATTTATTGAGCCTGTAGAGAAAAAGACAACTCTTCTTTTCATGTCCAGTCTTCTGAATCAACTTAATATATATATACTTGTGTATAAAGTCTTTGCAGTAAGTCGCTGAAGTGACAGAGATCACTGAAATGGCAGTACAAAGGCTTATATCAGAAAGATCTTATTTTTCTGTCCAAGCTTACTTAACCATTGCGATTGTATTATTGAGGTGTTAGATCAAATTCTACATTTTGTGAACTGTTTGGAGGCACATGTGTGCTGCTGTTTTAAAATGTATTTAGGGACAAAACTTCTTGCTAAATTTGTGCAAGCCTAAATTATTTATCTTATGTCACAAGTAATAAATCAACTCATCACTATTTTGCAGTTGAAAACCTCCTTACCCAAGGATGTGAGGCTGCAAAGTTTGATAATTCTGTCATAAATTCAGCCATTATTTAGGCAGATTATTTAGTGGTGTGCCTTTCTCTAATGCTAAGATGAAAGAGTTACTCCAAAGTATTTGCATGAAAATAGGCCTCTGTATCCTGTCACAAAATGTTTATGGAATACCTTGTTGGGCTTGTTGACTTTTTTAACAGATTGTTGAAAGTTGAGTAGTTGAGAGTTGCATGACCCAAATAAGAAATTAGACAGAAGGAAATAAGTAGGTTCTAGCAACTGTGATATTCCCCCCACATCTCCCCTGCCCCCCCCTGCACTTTGAAAGGAATCAGTACTTTTCCAGAAAAGGATGTTAGGAAGAAACAGGGAATATGGTTACAGCTATAAAAGAGATAGTCTAGATTTACCTCTTCTCTGGCTGTCACCTCAGAAGAAAGCTTCAGTGTCCCTCCTTAAGCATATTTTCTATGCAGGCAATGTGGCTTCAGAATCAAGTCCTACTTAATCTTTGCTGCTGTTTCTCCTCTCAAGAAAGATACACAGAACTGCAGTTTTACTTTAACGAAGCAGTGTTTGCTTCGTAGCTGATCATCTTTCCCTGCCACTTCCATTACAAATCAGTTTAAATGCTGACCTTAGTGAAGACCGTATGCTGTCATAGATTAATATTATGTTTAAGAGATTCTTCTCATTTTTTTCAGTATTATAATCTTATTTTTTCTCCTTTGTAGTTGTCCGCAGCGTACAACATATGTATCTGTGGGAATGTAGTACATGTAAATGTGTAATGTGCTACGTGTAAGGATTCACTTATCCTGTAACTGAAATAAGCAGACCAATCCAAGGGCTACTGAAACCAATTTGAACACATCCATTGATTTCAGTGGACCTTAGATCATGGCTTGTGGGCGCTTATTGCTGCCTATAGTGCCAATATGAATTGGACAGAATAAGCTAAACATGGTGGATAGATGTTAACACAAACTTAAAAGACTTAAAATATTCAGTGTCTTTGTTTTCCCCTTATGAAATATTATGAGTTCAAAACAGTTGGCCAACATTAAAAAAATCCATCATTTGATCTTCTTCCCCCACATCACATAACATTGAAGCTTTTATATATACTTGCTCATATATTTTTTATATATTTGCTCATAAAAACAACAGCCTTAAGAACAGGACAAGCTCTACAATGCTACTGGTTTCACTGGGAATTTCTACTGCATAAGAGCTTTTGGTTATATCTCAAAATTAAAAATAAATTGCCAAGAGTTTACAACTTGCCCCCTTAAATTTCAAGGCTCTTTTTGGTTTTGTTTTAAAATCTCCATCTAATTTTTATGCCTGAACTTTTACACTTAGTTAATTTGTAAATCAGGTTGAAAAATCAAGCAACTTTTGCTATCAAAGACACTATCCCAGATGTATTATTACTGTGAGTTTATGCTTAGAATAAGCTGAACATTGTGATAAGTGGTGTAGGTTTCATTCTAGTTAGTAAATTGTAGTTGAGGCTGTTAGGCAGTAAATATCTGTTAGGAATACTAAGTTAAGATCAACATGGTGGGAGCCATGGATAAAAGGTGCATTAAAGTGTTTCAAATCCAATCATTAGGTTTCATTGCATCCATCTGCTACCAGAAAATATAATTGGTAGCATGATTTGTTGACCTTTAACTGTCATTTTGGACCATGGCTTTTAAATCCATATTTTCAAGTCAGACGCAGAGAGTTAATTTGATAAGAGAATGCCCAGTACATTTTCATGCAATTTCTTTTTTCTTTTTTCTTAGCAAAACTTTTTTTTTAATATAATCAGGTTTAATGGACTGTTGTATATTCTACTAATCCAGTCAAAGTAGTTATTTAATATTGAACGTGGTTAAAAGCAACTAATGTTCAACTTCATTAAGGCTTCTATTAAATGGAAGGCTTGCTGAACTTTTACCATTTTTTAAGCATGAACTACTACCTTTTATTAATTATTTCTAGGGGTCTCTGTTACAGTAAAATTACCCTTACAAGTTTCAGTTACACTGAGATTATACAAGGTGATAAAAGGACTAAATAAGCATTGAAACTGTGAAACACTTTTTCTTTTGTTCCTAAAATTTGTTTTCTTTCTTTTTTCTTTCTTTTTTTTTTTTTTTTTTTTTTCCTGGCACAGATGTTATGCTGGTTGGATGGAATGAATAGATCCCTTAGCACTTCTCCTATGTATGTGGCACACAAGTAGACTGTCTTATAATATTACAGGGTTGCTTAGAGCAAGTAGAAAACAATGTGATAAATGGGGGGTGATTCAATGTTCCCTTAGAGATGGTAAGTTATTATACTATTCTGCTGCATGAAGTTTATTTAATGAGAAAAAAGAGATTGAACTTTTTTTTTTTTTTTTTACACAGTAGGAAACAATTCCTGAAGTATTTATATAATATAGAAACAGATGTATGCAACCTAACCTTATAATCCCATTTCACAGCTTTCCCAAATACTGGGGAGCTCAATAAATAGGAAGCCAATTATATTGGCACTATAACTCCATTAATAGGATTCGGATTTGCTGTATTGACAAGCCAGTACTGTTAATATGATCCAGTATATTAAATTGACAGGAAAACTGGAGCGATAGAATATATCTACGGTCTAATTGACAGGGAAGCTCTTTCAAAAGGTTCTTAATGTGTTTTTTATTGACAATGTAGCTTCAGTAAGTGCATATCATTGGTGAACAGTGTAAATACATTGGATGCAACTGTAGCAGTAGGTTCAAGCAAAGCGGTTATTTTTCTGTTTTTCCGTACTTCCATCTGTACTGTGATATAAGTCGAATCAAGCTCTCCCTTCTAAGATCTTCACAAATCCCAGTCTGACTGCAGTGCTCACAGGCATTTGACAAGTTGTGAATTATTTTAAATGTGTTCATCCTTTTTAAATGAATAGAGGCAGTACACAGCAATGCAATAATGTGTCATGAATTTCATTATGTTTATTTATTGACACTGTGATAGCAGAAGCAGAGCTATTGTACTTTCAGCTAGAGCTCTTTATATGGTGTGATATTTGGCACCTCTTTCTGTGGTCTGATCTTGCACCATTTCCAAAAGGTAGTTAATCTCAAGAGGTCCTATTACAATTACATACATATTTTCTTCCATTCCACAATCCCCTCCCAGACAGTGCTTATTTTCATTAGATGCTTATATTTCATGTTTCTCTTCTCATGTTTTCAAACTGAGGCTCAGAAAACTGATAAATAAAAAGGTTCCATTGTGAAAAAACAGCAATAAGAGCTTGGTCTGGGAAATCTCTTTTTTTTTTTTTTTTTTCTGTAGAAGGTGGATTTGTTTTTCTTTTTATTTTATATAATCTGTTTATCTCTCCCCATCTTTAAAGATTTTTTTTCCCCCAAGGTCACATGAAAAAAAAGGCTCTCTGTAGTGAACTTTCTAGCCTCTTCAGCCTTTAGGCTCAATGCAATCATTGGTGAAGTGAGAGGAAGCTTGACTACCTGTACTAATCCTTGTACTATGTTAAATTCTTGCCGCGTAGCACTTTGTGGGTGTTGCAAAATAAACTGTTGGAAAAAAATTTAGAAAAGAATCATTTTTAGTAAGTCAATACAACTGAAATATATTACTGCAATGCCTTGAAAAGAATATTGAAGTAATAAATCATTAATGATTTTTAATAACAAATCATGATACTTACTTACAAAAAAAAACAGCACACAAATTAGGCATCTGTTTGGAGAGGATTGTCATTCCTGCAGCTACCTAAAATACTTTGGATTCTGTTCCCTATGTCTCAGTTTTCAGAAGTTGCTTTGTAAATTTGACTGAACAGCTCACAACCTTTTTTCCTTGTAGTTTTGCTTTCCTCATGCAAGAGAAAGAAAACATGAGCCAGGAACATTCTGCAAGAGAGTACAGCACCCTGGTGATTGCCATGTGCATCTTACTGTTTTTGTAGCTCTGTGTTTGTTTTTGAAAAATGTTATGTATCATGTAAGAAATTAACGTAATCACACTGTAGATCTTGTAACAGTAAAATACATCTCACAGGAAGTTTGAAATTTCCCACGTATGTACGTGTCATATTAAATATGTCCCAAAGACACTTTCCTAAGAAAAAGGTGGACAACACATATGAGAATTGTCATTCTAGATTTGTTAAAATAACCTACTTAATTTTGCTCGCCAAATAACAGTATACTTTATTAGTAATTTACGTCTTACTTCTTCTTTACTACAATTTTCAATAGTGGAAATAGTGGAATACTGTTTTCATAATAGAAAAGTCTTACGAAGTCAAAAATTTACTTCTTTGGTCTAAACAAACGCACTCACTAGCAGTCTTATCTTGAGCAATCTTTTGTGAAAAATTGTACTATGTTGAACACAAACTGTTCCTAACAAAATCAAGACAATTGTCTGTTCTTTCAAAACTAGTTTTGGCAGAATATAATTCTTTTTTGTTTTGAAAAGCAACTGCCATTATATGTGTTTTTTGTTTCATAGGGGAAGGGTGAATACTTAGAATTAGACTTTTCAAGAAAAGACACAAAAGATGCTTGAGTGAGATATTAAGTGGCAGTATGATAAAGGGGAGAGATGTTTCATTTCATTTTCTCCATTTAATGTTTAATTAAAAAGACGTTAGAATCAGCAAAGACGTTTTGCTTTATTGTAATTTCAGGTATGACCAGCTACATAAAATAGAGTTGCACTGAATCATTTCCGAAAATGTGATACTTGTTCTTGTAATTCTGAGAAAAAATTATGAATATTCTAGTAGTCTAATATTCATAAATCTGATTAATGTTTAAGCCTTTTTTTCGTACATGTTAGAATACATCTTTTCCTAATATGACAATTATTTGGGGGTCATAATTTGTCAAGAATATTTAAGTACTGCATTTCCTTCTCTCTGCCACCTTCTTTCTCTTTCTTTTTGCAGTCATGTTGATTTTCAGAATTCCTTTCCACAGAAAAGAGAGTGACTGAATTTAAACTTGTATATTTTATTACTTTTCTCTAAATTTATTCAAACTGTATGAAATGAACTAAAGGTGGCTGAGGGTCTTCAGAATTACAAAAGAACTATGACTTTGATTTTTTAAAAAAGGGGAAAATGAGAGTGAGGAACTTTTAAATTCTAACAGACAGTTTTCTTGATATGGGAAGTCATGCAAGGAGAAGCCTTGTGAAATTCTCCACCGTTGTCTCACTAAGAAATAATGGAATCCCGATTGATTAATACAGGGTGAACTTTTAATACTGACATTCTTTTTGAAACAAATAAACAATATCTCAAGCAAGCAGAGCTCTTGTGTAACTCCTCTCTAGCTCTAAAAATATCAAAAACTTTCAGCTAAAGTAATTATGTATGCCTTGTGTACAAGAAGTTATAGAAAAGTGGGGGAAAAAGAGAAAGATTAATGCAGACCTTTTTTAAAAAAATCACCTATTTCTCATACTTCTTTGTGTAATACTTTGTCCAGATTAGGTCAAGCTATCTCCAGAGATGCAGTTTCTATTTATTTTCTTATGAGATTATTTAAGACTAACTGTATTAGCAGGGAGTTATTTCTGTTTCTATGGCTTTATCATAATTTTTCATTAACTTTTCTCCAAATTAAACTTTTGGAAATCATAACAATTCTAGAATTAATTACTAGAACTCTGTCAGTTAGCTTTCAGGTTTTTGTACTCTTTGATTTTGATTTTACCAAATTCCAAGTGTGCAACAACATGAAACAGTAACTATCTATAAATAGAGTTTTACCAAAGCCCTTCATGTCTTCTTGATATTGAGACGCTAGCCAGGATAATAGAATAAATAAGTGTGTTTTATACACATTTGACAATAGCAAAATAGTTGAAGGATTTGTTCTAAATGTAGTTCATGGAAACACTGACCAACATGTGATTCTCTCTATTGTCACAACTGGAGACCCTATGCCAAAAAAAAAGTGTATTTTGTATTTTGTACATGTTTCATTTGCCTGTATTTTTCCTTTCTATTCATCACCATTTAGACAAAAAATCTAACATTGTTAAGCTGTAATATATTTTCTGAAAGGCGGTAACCTTTTCAAATTTTGGTGGCTGTTGAACTGATTATGAGTCCTAATCTCTTTCAAAATGACATTTTTATGATCTCCATCCTTCTAAGCAAGCTGTATTTCACATATGTACTAAAATCCTCATGAACTTTTCTGCAAAATAGCAATTTGATAGTGTTAATATTTCAAATTTACTCTGCAGTCACATATTAAGACAGATGTATGGAAAGGCTTTTTTTTTAGGAGATTGTCATAGGAACTATGAAAAAGTATTTTTATGTAAGAATTTAACAGTCTATTCTTATTGGAAATGAACTAGTTCTACTAATCCATGAAAATGAGCTACTCT
>JAWLRI010001036.1:213334-240644 GCA_034781795.1 Crypturellus tataupa
TTTCCACTTACTATCTGCCTATGAGAAGAAAAAAGCAAAAGAAAAAACAGAGCTAAAGAATGAAGCTGGGAGAAGTAGGGAAAACAAATATCTAAGAGACCAGTCATTTATGTAAATACTTGTTGTGCAACATTAAACCTTACCTTGGACCCTCTGCTCCATTAATTGAGTACTAATAAGTAGACACCGTGGTAAAACTCGGAGCTTCTGCAAAGCATAATGGCGTGATATGAAGTGATGCCGAAAACAGTAGGAGCTCTGTCGCTAGGTCAGCTGCAAGAAGTGACGTGTATGAATGTACAGTATATGGAGTTTTGTGAAAGATTCAGTCTCTCTTTCTCCTAAAGAACTTTAGCTGATGACACAAGGGGAATTCAGTTCCCCTTGGCAGAAGTCCATGTTGGGCTGGATGCTGTAAATACTTCTGCTTCTACGGTTACTTAGCTCATACAGCTAAAAATATACTCATGGCAGACTTCTTAGTAGAATATCTTCTTTTAAAAACTACTTGTCTACAACAATCATTTAATGTTCTTGTTTGCATGTGGTTTGCATTGCTCAGATGCAGCTATTAATACTGATGAAAATCTGAGAGAGAAAAAAAACACATTTTTTAAAACTTACACTTTTCTAGTAGAATTAAAAAAAAGCTCATAAGCCACAAACATTCTTAGTTTTGTTGTTGTTTTTGCATTTCAAAAATAATATATGAAATTGCATTACAGCAGTAAAGGCCTAAGAATCCCAGAAGATGATGTAATTATGATTAAAAATTAGTATTATTGAATAATTCACTTTTGCAATATGCAAAAGTATTTTTTTCTCTCATTTTCAATAATCATCAGTCTTAATATCTAACTAATGAAAAAACATAAACAGTGTCATCTGTCAGGTTGCTAACAGAGAATGCCACTTACTGGAGCCTCATTGTTTACTTTAGCAGGTAATTTGTGGACCGGAATCATTTAATTGTTCTGAGCACATAATTACATGCCAGCATTTTCCAATTTAATTAAAATGTACAAATCTGAAGATTAAGGGAAATTTTGAATTATTAATCATTTCTCCTCTAGGAAATCTTGTTGCTCTGCAGGAGATTTGTCCAGTGTACAACTATACGTATTTTTTTCCTTCTCTTTCACAGACAGACAATTTTCCCGCAGAGCCCAATTACATGGGCAGCAGGCAGCAGTTTGTTCAAAGGTAAGGCCTATTAAATAACTTTCTCGGCTTCCCCATTTGCATTCTTGTCAAAATTGCTTTGCCAGAGAGTACAATTCAACTTAGAACAAGTAAATACAACTCTATCTTTCTTTTTTCTCTTTCTCTCCTTTTTTTTTTTCATTTTCTTTTCTTTTTTTCTTTTAATATGTATTTCAGTAGCTCCACATTCAAGGATCCAGAAAGAGCCAGCTTGAGGGACAGCGGGCATGGGGACAGTGATCAGGCTGACAGTGACCAAGACACTAACAAAGGCTCCTGCTGTGACATGTCTGTTAGGGAGGCACTCAAGATGAAAACTGCTTCAACTAAAAGCCAGCCACTTGAACAAGGTGAGTGAAGTCTCCCATGCTTGCAGAGTGTAAAGTTTAAGCAGTCATTATAAACCTATTAGTATTGCAGTGGCAGTTTATCAGGGCAGAATAGCCCTCTGATAAGACTATCAGAGAAAATAGTAAATCTTGCAGCTAGCCCAGAGCAAAGAATGTTCACTATCTTTCAGAAAAATAGGGGGAAAAATGAAATGAAGCTGCAAGTATCTTTTTTGTTGTTGTTGTTCTCAAAGCAGACTTTTCTAAAATGATTAGAATATACTTAAACTTCACTGTCATTTCCTGTTATATACAACCCTCTTCCAAACCTGGATTTGAAAATTCAAACTAGGTAGGATTACTACAGATAAAATGAATCCCATTTTTTTCTACTCTTCACGTAGTTTACAAAGAGGAAAAGAGACAATACTCAGAATATCAGACAACAGTAAAAATGGATAGGAGGTGTTTTCATTTCACGGCAATTTGTAATGTTGATTTCATGATTAATGGCAGTGTGAGAAGTGACAAATAATAGCATAATCTGATTTTCGGTATAATTTCATTCACACTCTATGAAAGAATCAAAAATAGTTAAATGGCTTATATCATGCAAATGGTGATGCTCTCCACAATCATTCATTCTACCAAAAAAGCATATTTATTTCCTCAAAGTCTGTATCAAATTCATTTTTTTCCAGATGTGTTAATTAATTATGGGATTTTTTATTTTAAAAGAAGCACATTTCTTGAAAGCTACAGATAAACCAAACACTCTAGCATTACATGTTTTGTTTGTTTGTTTGTTTGTTTGTTTGTTTCTAGACTGCAAGCCATAAGGAAGTGTACCACTGAATTATTTTGAATTGTTTTGTATATTTGCTATTATTTTCATTTTCTGCATGGGAGATGATTCTATGTTAAATACATTGAAAAGAATGAGTAAGTTGCTCAGACTTACTCACAATTTGTGTTTATAATTGAGCAGAAATACTTCATAAGCTTCCTATTAATTATTGACTCGTTGGAACTAGATTTTGCCTCTAACCTGGTCTGGTCAGTAGTACAATCATCAGGAAATCCATAACTTCATATTTCTGATCATGTTGTGATGGCAATTTATTTATTTATTTATTTTCTGGGTAGAATATTTAGAATGCTGCAGCCTTAACTTATTCTATGTATATTGGAGGGTTGACCTCACATGAGTTATTTTCAACTCATAAATGCCAGAAAGATTATTTTTTCCTGACCTTTTGCCACAGCCACTCTTTGCTTATAATTGGACATTGATCTGTATAAAGATGCTATACTAAACCTTTTTTTTTTTATGAAACTGTCTGTGGATATAAGTTTCTCAGTGTTGTATAAGAAAAAGTCAAAATCTCTGGATTGCTACATGCTTATATAAAAAGCAAAGAATTCTAAAATTTTTAATTTTCTGATTAGGACAATTGTTTAGTACTCCAAATAAAACAGATTTTTATTCTTTTATTTATTTATTTATTTAATAGAAAAGGCCTGTAGCCAGAGTTCATAGTATTGCAGTTCGTGCAATGGCACCAAGCCTGCTCCTGTTCAAAATGTGAAAACATTAGTAAGCAGATCAAGTCAACCATTCCTATTCCTTTTTTTTTCATTATAATGCAAAGAGCTATTTGAAGGCTTGCACTTGTCATCATGTCTGGATGAGGAGTCCTATAAATCAAAAAACAACTGATGCAATTGGCTCATAGTAATTCCTCAGATTGTTATTATACATATATTGAACTGTGAATGTTAAATACTGTCAGCCGGTGAACTGCAGCAGCCAGGTGCTTATGTGTTTTTTAATGAGAAAAAAATCCAATAATTTAGTATATGGGGATAATTTTTTTCTTTTTTTCCCCCCAAATGTAATTACAAATGGTAATGATACCCATTTGTTTAGTTTTATGAATTCTTCTGTCTCAAGTGTGTGGTAAGATCATTGGTGTATTATGAAAACTGAACCTGCAGTGAAGACCTTCTGGGGTTACAGATCACTGCAATGATGAATGTGGTATAATGTGGTGTTCCCAGTGAAATCAGCAATTGCTTGTCTGATTAGAGAACTGCAGCCCGACGTAACTTTTCTCCTTTAAAAGCAGATAAACAAAATTGCTTTCTCTGATCATAAGCCAGGCTGAAGAAGGTTTAGAAACATAAGGTATGTGATTAGGATAGGATAAGGATTGCATTTCCTTGGAGGAAAAATAACTTCCAAGCAAAGGAGATGGACCACTTGCCAGAAACAATAGCCTGTAGTAGGGCTTGAAGCAAAATCAAAAGTTTCGATTCTGTCATCATCTGATTCGTGATCAGGGACAGGAACTTGTTATTTTGTACCAAATTTTCATGGTTGTTCATTGCTTTTGAAAGCTATTTAAAGTACTGCAACCTTTGTTGTTAGAAACATGATAGTTAGGAGGGGACAGCCGATCTTCTGATATTTTTGAAAAATGATCAGGATGTAACTGTAGAGTCAGGATCTTGAGTTCAGCTTTCTGAATTAAAAAGTGAGTTTAGATTGAGTTTGAAATCTTCTGTATGTAATTCCAAACTATTTTCATCAATTCAGTTTTACCCATGGCAGTAATAAGAATACCAGCATTATTTAAAACTACAGTTTTAAGCAACTTGAGTCTAGACAACTTGAAAATTAAGTGATAGTCAAAAATTCTGTCTGTAGCACTGCAGCAGCTGCAGCAGCAATCAAAAAGAAGGATTTTTTTTTTAAGAATTTCTTGAAGACAAGACATCTAATTTCTCTCTGTAAGGAGAGGCAACCAAATCCATTTTATGATTTGCATTAAAACAGTAAAAACTGCAGTGACGCCTCTGCTACTAGAATAAGTCTGTTATTAAAAGGTTTGGTTGAAAGAAAGAAATCTCCAGATAGCAAGTTTTGTCTGGTCCTGGTCTTAAACAGTAACACAAAAGGGAAAGATTGTAAATCAACTGCGTCTGTAAAATGCTAATGAAAGCTCCACAGTTGCATTTGATAGAAAGAACAGACCAGAGTCTGGGCGAGGGGGAAGAGACTTGAAAAGTTATTGGGAGTGTCTTATTTTAATATAAGTATGTCTCCTTTTAGTTATCTCAACCATATATCCTTCAACTGTAAATTTCAATCCACTTTCTGCATAAAAAATATCTAGCTGTCTCTTAAGCTTACTTATGCTATCTGATTCAGCTGTATTACTAAGCAGCTTCTTCCATATGTCTGCCACTCTCTCGATAGAATGGTTTTAGCTAAATTTGTTTTGTTTAGCTCTTTTTTCTTTTTATTATGTTGCTGAGACTTTAACCCCATCACTAGTTATCACAGTTTGAGATTGTCCTACTTGGTACAAGTGTTATAAGAAATAATAGTTTTGGTAAACCCCAAATTCTTATTTGTTGCACATTAAATAACAAATAGTATTCACACTTCATATTCAGATAACTGAGCAATCTTTTTGTTTGCTATAGTTTAAACATAGCAGCAATAATTCGTATGTCTTGAAGAGATATCCAGAGCTCAAAATGATATCATAAGCCATAAATGATATCTACAAATGCGTAGTAAACAGCAAGAGGTTCACTCTATACTTTTCTTAGTGAACAAGTTTATTGTATTATACAGAGATTTATTTTATTTTATTTTATTTAGGTATTTGTAAATTACTGTCTGATTTCCCCAAAGATTTTATCTTCCTTTTTCTTTTGTTTTGTCCTGTCTTTGTTTTCTTTTTTTTTTTAACACAAAGTTACGTTTTCATGCCATTGTTAGAAATATCCAAGATCTGAATTGAGTAGATTCGTTGTTTAGTTTTTACTTTCTCACTACTACTTTCTCACAAGCGTGATGTCTTGCTTTGAAAGGTTTGCTTGCCATTCAAGCTTGCATCCCATAGAGGGGGCATTTCTACATATGCTGTTGCCTCGTCAACAGTAGCACAGATCCTGAGAATAAAGGGAAAAACGGAGATGCCTCCTTGGAGAAAAGAGTAAAAGAAAGCGCTTCAGTGTTGCTGTCGGAGACTCCACTAAGACACCGATCTTCCCCATCAGTCTTCTCTGTAGAAGACCGTGGTTTTATTCTAAGATGTAGATAAGTAGTATAAAAGGACTGGAATAAATTCTCAGGAAAAAAATAAGGGATGCTAAGTACCACTGAAAAATATAATACTACTTTCTTCATCATAATGACAAAAATGAATGTACATCACAATTGATGCAGTCCAGAGTGCAACTGTATCAATGTTCTGAAGTCTCCATGAATGTTGTTAGCATGTCTGTACATGGAACGAGCCTCTGGTAACTTGTATGTTTACAGTCTGTTTATTAGCACATTAGATGCTTGAAATCTGCTATCCCACATTATCCGTCAACAGCAGAATAGAAATTATTAGAAGTTTTCTGAACTATTCATTGAGTTCCTTGCTATCACTCTTGAGATCTTTAGGATAATTAAAATCCATTCTGCTTAACGGAGTGAAAATCAGCGTAGACTGAGCAATGCAGAAAGTTCATCAGACAAATTTCTGCTGCTTGACATGATCACCAATGCTTTCCATGCCACTGGGGATGATGGGTTCTTTCATAAGCACATTGGTTTAACAAGATAATGAAACATGGAGAATGTGGAGAGGTATCTCCTTTCAAAGTTCCCAGAGATGGTGAGGGTCTCTGCTGAGACACCGAATGAGGCTGGGAGTCTCTGCAGAGCTGACGTGACCTGTGGAATATTTTGTTCAACACTGCTTTCTCCCATTTTATCTTATTTTTCTCCCCCTTGGACCATCTGCCATCACATTCTCTGTGCCTAGAATATGAATAACTGTCACTGTTGTTCTGACAGCTTTTGTTCTGTTCACCTTGCTCTGACACCATCTAGGAATCTTTATGTTCAAGACCTTCATCCATTCCAACTTGGTTGCCCCTAACATAGCCAGGTAAGATACTATCTTGTTGTATGTCAGGACTTGTATATGCAGCCCCCATTCTTCACTTTTATCTAATTAAATGTCCTCCAGATCAAGTACAACAGCACCTTACTTATAGTGAGAACTTATTTCTTTGCCTTATTCTGACTTTCTGTCTGTTTCCGGAGCTGTAAATTCTGAAAACAGTCAGATAAATCCCACAAGAAATTAGATTTTTTTCCCACTTTGTTCATTCTGTTATCTATTCTGTCAGCTTATTCTGCTTGACCAAATGTGTTACAGAATCCTGGAGATATTTGATTTTTTTAAAACTCATTATAATACCTGGAATTTTAATTTGTGACTGGAAACTTCTGTAGAATTGTAGAATTTTATGAAGAAAAGGGCCATACTCATATTAGTTTATGAGTTTTGTGTCCATTTCAATGCATTCAACAATTCATTATGACATTTTGACTAGCATCAGCAGTTCCTTCCTACATTTCTTCTCTCTGTAGATTTCTCAATAAACCAGTAATTCTGAATTTGAGAAAATTAGCAGCATTGTTATTGGTCTCATCCTTCTTGTAAAGTCTATTGTGAATGAGAATATTGAAGCTTCTATTGGTATTTAACCTTCAAATGAATATATTGCAATTTTAGTTAGACGAGTAATCAGAAAAAAAACCCTTGTAGACACATTGATCTTAATATATGTATCAGTAAACATTCCTTTAAAGCTCATCTAAGTAAAACCAGAAAAAAATAACTTTTCCTGCAGACTTTCTTGATTGGGCTGAGGTAGGCAATACAAATATGTTGGCCTCTAATGTTCTGTAACATCTTTTTTTGAGAGACCAGAATAATATTCTGTCTTTGAATCTAAGTTAATGAGCTAAACAGAGGAATGCAATTCAATTGCCTGTTATGCAGGTGATGATTGTCTCACTCTCACCCAATGATTTATGATACATCTGTTGCTATGTGTTATATATTGATCAAATTATACAGTGGATTTGGACCAAGTAAAGACTATGTTTGTCCAGCTACCAAATTTTATTTACTCAGAGGATTAAAAAGTTATCAGTTTTTTTGCTGAAGTGCCTATATGCGGAATATCTTTTGGTTTATACATTTTATTTTTAGATTGCATACTAGTCTACCACTTTAACTGGGTCCATTTTTTTTTTTTTTTATCTTTCAGTTATTTCAATGTTGGATTTAGGTTCTTGAATGGCACTTTGGGTTGTCAGGTTAAATGATAATCGGGTGTGCTTAGAAACAGAGACAGATTTCTTTTGGTGCCTCTTCTTTAGAGATGAGAGAGTTTTGATGTGTGGCTTCTCTCTATGGGGTATTCTGTGCCCATACTGATAGCTGAGGAGCTCAAGAAAAGCCAGCCAGATGAAAGTCTGAGGAAACAGGTGCATTTCTTAGAAGAAGTCAAAAAAGGGTGTGAAGTGGCATCCTAATGAGGAAGGGATAGATTAGCTTAATATCTCTACTACTTTTACCTGTCTTCATTGACTCAAAATGGTAAATGAATGCAAGCCTTTTGGCAGTTGAAGGGCCAGTGAATACATTTTGAATAGAGCCTATTATTGCCACCTGTTGTTACTGATTATCCTGTTGAGTTTAGCCAAATGTATGTATATGTATATATAAAATCAAGTGCATGTTTTATCATTTTTCAGATTATTATCATGATAGATCTAGTAATAGTGAAATTTGGTGAATAGTGTGTCCCACATTTAATTAATGCACTTAGTTATGAATTAGGATGAAATTCTATAACTGACAAAACATAAAGAAAGAACTTCTTGTGTCTGTGGGCATACAGAAATCTCACTCAGACACAAGAATTTATTATATATATTCACTTCCGCTTCATCTATGTACTATTTGATATGTATGCCACTTTTTTTTTCAGGCAATTTCATTTTTCCCCATTATTTCTTCTTGTTTTATAATAACACTTTAAACCAATTGTTGAAATTTTTTAATATTTTTGCCCTGTATCTTGTGTTTTCATAGGCTATACAAAACATCACCACCAGATATATAGACACGTATCTTCTTAATTCCCAAAGAGGTTTAAACTTGACCAGTATAAGTATTAACAAATTTCTGAAGTGATTTCTTTGATGTGCTTATTCGTAAACTAATGCATAATATGTACTTCAAGATCACTAGCCCGTGGTAACTGGAGGCCTGGAATGTAGGTATAAATTGTAACATTTGGGTGCTGTAGCTGTTGGTGCTGTTTTTTTCATTCTGTGCTATAGAGGCAACAAAGAAGAATATCCCTCCCTTTTCACTAGTCTAAGCCTCAGTACTGGCTTTCTGTACTCTCTGTTTTGAAACTGCTTTTCCTGGGGCTGAGCTCAGTCTTTGTACTGCAGTTTGTTCTTGGAAGTCTTAGAATCCATAAGTTATCTTTTTGCTTTATTCCCACAAGAAGAGCAAGAGAAGAACTTGCCGTTCTCTCTAAGATGAGGTGCTTCTATGTCAAAAGCATTATCTTCAGCTAACAATTGTTCTTTTCAGACTCTTTTTATAAATTGAAAGAAAAGTGGGGGCATAGAAAGATCAACAACTTTGGAAACGAGGAAACCAGAAAATAGATAGTTCTCATTGTTTCAGGCTTCATGCATTTCTCTGGGTTATAAATGGATGTTCTCTGACTGTGCTTACTTTTGTTAATGAAAAATTTACAGCTTATACTCATATACTAGAGGGATATTTAGTATCACCAAAATATTCTGCATATAAAGCCAGCAAAATATATAGATATGTTAAATAGAGATATTAGTAAAGCTTTGGCACATTCTTCCAGTCACATGGAAGGAATTTACAATGAAGCTAATACATGTTAGTTGAAAGCCTGAATTTGAATTTTAGTTAATAATGGCTTTCTGTCCATCTGGGAAAAAATAAACAAGCATATCAATAGAAATGTCTTAAGTAAGAGCTGGGAGTAAATCTAGCAATGCTGAAATAATACTAACTATATTGTGCTTTTCTGGAGCAAGGAGCATCTTCTAATTTCTGTGCACAAAACTCCAGTTCATCCTTTTCCTGGCCCTTTGTCAATGTCCTGTAGTCATATCACTTTCCTTGTATGTCCTCATTTACACAGAAAAGAAAGTGGAATAACTTAAATGGGGCCAGAGTTACAGTACACTTTAGTTAGTCACACAACTCCCACTCCCAGTTTATGGGGATATTTTTAAGGAAGGTCTAGACCAATTCAAAAGCAACAGGAAAGAAGAATAGCAGAAAAAATGATAAGAGGTCTATGCAATGTGTTCTGTAGGTGAAATTTTAAAGAATTTTGTTTGTTTAGAATTTATATTTATTTAAAAGAATAAAGACTGAGAGGAAACAATAAAAGCCTTTGTATAAAAAGCTGTTAAAAATGGGATGATGCTTTTTTTTTTTCTTTCTATATTTGTGGTAAGTAGAGCATAAAGTGTATGTTTAATTTGCAGGGAGAGCTATTTAGGTTAAATATGAGGAAGAACTCTGCTCTAAAGATAGTTAAGTTCAGGAACAAGGTACTTACATAAGTTATAGAATACACTTTCATGTAGGTTTTGTAGGTTTGTTTATTCGTGTGAAGAGAAGATTAAATACATGTCTGTCTGTGATAATCCAGTTTTATTTTAACCCACCAGATCTGCTCAAGCCCTGCTTTTTATGAGGCTAATTAAAGGTGATGATGAGCTGTACTGTCCAGTCCTGAGTAAAAAAAATGGTCTGAAAGGGAATATTTATTCCCACCTCTCCTACAGCCTGTTGTCTGTGAACATAATCTTTTATGGGAAGAGTTAAACATATTGGAGAATTGCAGGAAATGTGGCTTATGTAGGGCTTTGTAACAAGAATCCATAGTATATCATACTAGTACTTAACATCTAAAGAGGACTTTGCTCAAACACAGAGCTGCAATGTGATTAAATAATTATTGCTCAGAGAAACTTTATCTCATCCCTGTAGATGTGTGGCTACTGCCCATCCTTATTTCCAGAATGGAGAACAGCTGGTTTCCAGTTCCTGCTGCTGCTTTCTCCTATTCCAGCTGCTGCACTTAAATAACCTCCCTTCCCCAAGTGGCTTTCGTATGGCACGAACGGGACTTAATGTACCTCCGTGCATAGGGAACTTTTGATTCATATTTTATCACATTTCAGTTCTATCTACAGGGAACACTACGTGTATAACAGATGTTCTGTGGCTGCTATCCCTTCCTGAAGGTGACATGCCCCTTTCTGTATTTTATCTCTAATATATATGGAACTGATAGTGCCTATGTGGTACTAAAAAAGTATTGCTCCATAGCTGCCCTGTGCAGCATGCCAAGCTACATTTAATTCCATCTGCTTTCCTCTATAACGTGGAGTGGAGGGAAGCCTGTGCCCAGTATAACAGAGTCATAGTGTGACAAGAAAAAAACAAAACAAACATAATTTTAAATATGTAAATTTATTTTGTAAAATTTAGTACCAGATAATGCTAACTCTATGTACATATCTCATATAAATCAGTGAGGATGTTAATATGAGTAAAGTTTCTATAATCCTTCATCTTAAATATTTTCTATAGTGTATACTTATAGTATATAGCAGTAATATGATTAAAGACGATATTTCAAAAGATGTAGCTTTTTATTTAGTATGCAGTTAATAATGTAGAGTACCAAATATATAATTTTCATATGTATGTCTACACATCTGTCTATATAATATATTACTGTATTGTTGCACTAGCTATTTAAAAATATCAGGGATGTACACTATGGATTTTTCCAGATTATTTTTGAACTTAATTTTTTTGAATCTTGTTTTGAATTACATTCTTCATACAGTATTTTACCATCTGACCCCATTTCAGCCTGAACAAACAAATGAAGCTTTTATAGGTAAACTGAACAAACCCAGTTTTTATATATGAAAAATGCAATTTAGATTGCACATTGCACACAATCCAAATAACTTTAAAAGCTCTGACTCAACTGCACAGAATAAGAGAAACAGAAACACAAATGGAACTAAGTCTATTTGATGCAGCAATAAGATTTCTCTAGCTCTTTTGCAGTCCATGTGGCCCATGGAAATGGCTATTGAATGTGTGTGCACTATTGAGTACTAGCAGTCCTAAACTTTATGTGCTGTATTAGCTTTCGTATGTGGCATTTCTTTTCTGCTGTCTGAGTCTGAAGTGCTTAGGTAGCTTGATTTGAACTGAGAGTTCTGCCCCTCATCCTCATGATATTATGTTGTTGTAAGCAAAGTTCACATAAAAGGAACCTACTTTGGTCTACACATTTACCCAAAATTGCTTTTTCTAATTTAAAAAAGAAATAACTTTTTTTTTTTCTGCTGAGTTACATAAAATTCATGCTTCACATTCATAATCATCTCTGTCAGTGCCAGCTTCACAACCCTGTAAAGCGGTAGAAATTTTGCACATGTAATGTGGCAAATCTTATGATGTGATCCTAATAGTGTGCCATTTTTGGCTAGGTGGTCCTAAAAAGTGCAAAACATTTTATGAAAACAGTTTATATTTAATTTTTAACCTGATTTCTTTTTTATATAGTTGGCAAGTATTTTCCAAAAAGTCAAATTAAAATGGTTTTATTGAAATATTTGGAAAATTTGTGCCAAACTAATAAGACCTTGAGGTGTTAGTCATAAAGCAGAAAAGTTGCTTGTCACTCTGACACATCTTTTTTTTTCTGTCCCTTTTCAATTCAAAATATTAAAAGCTATGCATGGAAATAATATCTGGATGGTACTCAGGTAAAGTACCCATGTTCATATAAAAAGTTTTAGAGGGGAAATGCATGAAGTGGAGAGAGAGGAGAAATCAAAATGAAGTGAGAGCTACAGCCTCTCCAAAGTTCACTGCTTTGAAGAAAGCTGTAAAACCAACTTAACTAGTCCGGATCTCTGTCTGTTTTTTGCTTCTTCAGAATAGTAGTCAACTAATGCCCTCTGATCATAAAAGTTAAAAAAAAAAAAAAAATGCAAAGTTGGCTTTACCTATATAATAATAATCAGAAATTGCATAAAATATTTTTCTCTATCATTCAGGATTTTAATAAACAAATAAAGGCCTGCTTAAAAATCTATGTTCAGAAATCTAGATAATTATGGAAATTATACATAATTATGCATGATAAAATATATTTCAGTTTGCAACTCTTCCCAAAGCAAATATTATCACATTAACTCAGGATACATATCTTTAACATTTATTAAAACTTCCAAAAATAAAAAAAATATAAGTTTTGAATACATTTCCTAAAACCTTGAAGCATGAAGAAAAACTACCTCAGATTATACATAAGGACATAATTAATGTAATTTGGATTTATTCTGAAATATATCTCAATTTTTTATTTATTGTGGAGATAACAATATCTAAGCCTACTTATGAACATGGAGTTATGAATATTGTGGACTTCATCACTGGGTATTTTTTCTTTATATTAAATTATATTTTGCACTGGATACATGTTTGTTTATTCGTTACTTATTTTAAGTAACAATTTGTTTTTATGTTTTTATTTTAATTTTACACATTTTTGTGCTTTTAATTATTTTTGGCATGCAGATAATAACACATATGTCAAAAATGCTCTTATTTTGGCAAAAGATAAAAACATTCACAACAGGTTAGACTATCAATGATAACTAGGAACCCAGTGTATCTTCAGGCTGTAGAAATCTTTCTGAACAGCTTTCACTAATTCATTATTCAAAAATTATTTAAGTTTTTTTTTTTTAAATTTCACTAAGACAAAGTATTATTTAAATCCTAAAAATTTATTTATGTTATGTTTATATTATGTTTCTTTAAGTTATGTTAAAGATATGGTTTCAGAAGTTCATTTCAAATGACAGCAAATTTTTTTGAATTTCTGCAGTTTTCCTCAAGTATATACGACAACAGAATATGACTGATTGTTTATTAGAAAGAATATTGCTTTTAAGCTTTCTACCAGCACACTTAAAAGATAACTACTATATATAGGTTCTCCTTAGGTAAATAATGAATTTATTAATCCTCTGTCAAATGAGAGGTCTTTTCTTCTTCCACTTTTTTTTATGTCTTAAATAATGAGTGTGATTAAATAAACCTAAACTATAACAGTACTTTCCATAGCATCTATTTGCCTCATAATTTCAGTGTAGGCTTATCAGAGTAGGCAGACTTGCATTGCTTGCCCATTTTATATCAATGTGGTATAATCTTTGCTTGCTGTTATAAGTTAACTAAAGGAAACGTAAGGTATCCTTATTCTTTTGCATGAGATTCTGTAGTTAAACAAAAAAGGTACTTTCAAAAATAGACAGGAAACAGTATTTTTATTTAGAGGTTTTGTGTCTTTGTTAGTTTATTGGCAAAATCCAGCTCTTCTCTAGAAAACTTCTCTAGAATCTTCTCTAAATCTTCTATGGAGAACAGAGCAAGAGTTAAAAAAAAACCTTATATCAAGAAAGCAAAAAAAAAACTTCTTTCCAATCTTAATAACATCCTGAAAATAAAGGTTTATATAAATGTTACAGAGAATTTTACTGTTCAAAAACTGATTAAAAAGTGAGTCCTTGATTTTCTTCTATTTTATTTAATCCTTTGTAATTACAAGGAAACTGGAAGTCTTGGTTCACAAGGTTTTGTTTGTGAAGAAATGAAAAATGTTGACATCCCAAAACTCTACATTCTCAATCGCTGTTGAAAGAGATAACAGTCCACAGGTCATCAGAAACCTTGTCCTGAACATTTCTCCTACCATCTTACCTACCTCTGAGCTGCTCACCCTAATTCTTTATAGTTAATTGGTTGAGGAACTCTTTGGAATTCACAGGGAGAGAAAGAGGCTCTTGTGGAAGATGATTCATTTGACCTATTTTAGATGAATCATGCACTCAAAGTGCTTATTTCTCTCCGTTGTCTGTAAAAGGTGGCTAACTCAGATGTAGTTCAATAGATGTCTAGAGTTACAACAGATGAATTGCAGTTTGGTGTTTTTGTAGAAATCAGCTTTTTGCTCAATGCCTTTGCTTGTCCCACCTTTTTTACCTTCTATACCTCTTTATCGCACTATGATGTCAATAGTTCTGGTCCAGGTTTATTTTGGCAGCAGTATCATTAACTTATTCCTCAAATCTTTTCCATTTTGATAGATACATGATATAGGGGTGGTGATCCTCTCCTCCACCTGAGAAATATGATCTCTGCACAGCTCTTATTCCTTTTTCTGTTTTTTCCACGATGGGATAAATCACAAAATCAATCACAAAATTAAATGACAGTATAAGGCTCATAGTTCTTAATCCTTTGGCTAAATAATCATTTATTTTTATTTTTTCCTTGAATTGTTATGTTCAAATAGCTGACATCAGAAACAAAAAAGATTAACATGTTAGACACTTAAAATTAGAATCTGAGATCAACCTTTGGTTCTAAAAGCCCTGTGTGCTGAAATACTTTATTGAAATAACACCCCCCACCCAAGAAAAAAAAAAAAAGAAAAAGGTGGTCAGATGGTCTTGGATTACATGGACCTCTATTAAAAGTCAAAATAAATTAACATATTTATCTGACCATTTAAGCTATTATAATTTTATGTTAATTAAATACCAAGGGATGAATAAAAAGATATTAATTTAAGGATTAACCTCTACATAAGATATCTGTATCTTACACAGTGTTAATCTTTAGTAAATTTTTATCATTCAGTGAGTTGAAGTAATTCATGATCTTATTAAACCTAACGTGTTAAATCTAAGACAGTTCTTGTATGTTCATTAAATAGCAGTGGATTCTTAAACAGCTCTTAATCCTTGGCAAATATGTTCAAGAGTCAGCTGGCATTTCATAAACATACAGTAACAATATTATTAGATCTAAGTAAATATTTACTTAAGATAGTTGGGGTTCTATCCTGTCATGTTACAGTCCCAGTGCTGCTACTGATGAGTAGCAGCACAGGTCAGGTTTATCTCTAGGAGAGCAGCTGCCACTCTCTTTTTTGACTCTACTGCCAGAGCCAGCTGCTGGAGACGTGGAACATGCTGGCACAAAGAGGTCTCCTTCAAACCTTTTCTTACACTCTGTCCCCGAAAGAGATACACTAAGCTAAATATATATTGATACAGCTACGTTCATGTCAAGGTTTTCTGCCAAAATAGCTGTGTGAACTGGGGATGTCATTTTTTTTCTACGCTTCTAGGTGACATAGCTTTGCTGGTAATACTTTGCAGTATAGATCTGGTCTCACACGATGCAATTCAACACCAGTGTTATCAATGGTGAGCACATTCTGCTTTCTTACAAGATTTGCACAGGTAAAGATGGCAGATTTTGCAAATTGAACAGATTGTCAAGAATATGTCACGTAACTTCTCATCTTTGATGTAACCCTATTACCAAATATTCAGCTCTATAAGGGGATCTCAGAACTGTCTCAGAGAGAAGATCTGTTGTGTTGTCAAAGACTTTTGACCGTTTTTTGCTTTTGTATTTGCTTTTTCAGCTTTGTCAACTGATAAATGGGTAGTAGTATAAACATCTCATTTAGATTTTCTTTTTCATTTTTTTACCTTCAGAATAGTCAGTTTAGTTTGTGAAATTTGGCCATTTTCTTTGGATGGTATTTCTTTAGCCCACAGTACAGGTTTCTATTTTACTCAGGTTTTAATTACATTATTTAATTACTCTTAATGAGGAAGAGGAGATGGAGAATGAGTTTGTAATAAAAAAAGTGTTTTTAATGACTACAAAGTTCTATTTCAGAAATGATAGGAAAGGTGATTCAAATTTAGATCTTATACTAACCTGAACATTGTTATTTACTGATAGCTTCAGTCTTGACTTTATGAAAACAAACTCTTAATACATTTAATACTTTTTAAAATACTTTGTGGTGTAAATATTTTAACTTTTTTTTTTTTTTTTTTTTTTTTTTTTTTTTGGCCGAACTAAGCTAGTACTTAAAATAGCTCCCTGACATTCAGAATAATGGATATGAAAGTAAGAGTAATAAAAACTGTCGGGAAGGTGCAGTGTGAGCACTGATTCAGCGACTACCACACTGATTTAAACATTTTGTTTAGCATGTAAGATGTACATCTCTGAGAATTTAAAAGCATAAAACCACTCCATTTAGGAAGAGTAAGGGTTGAAATATGGAAGTTACTGTGAGGCAATGAAGTAACACTCACCATCTAGGCTAGGACAACTGTATGTATTTATGCACTTTGTTTATACAAGCTAAAAGTATGCCAAGACCCTTGGACTGATTTGTCTCATCCCACAAAAATATTTAAATGTGCATCTAACTTTAAGATCTAACTTATTTTCTGGAATTTCTTGTCACTATCCAGCAATAAAATAAAGTCTTTGAGACAACGACACTCCTAGGTGAAGCAGAGAGAGGTCTGAAGAGGAGAATGCAAAAATATGAAAAAGACAGATTTGCAACATATGTAAATGAGTATTTATTCCTTTAATTTGTCTGGTTGGTTGCTTTTTGGACATTTGTTATCTATAATATCCTGTGCAATGAACTCCACAATTTTGACACATATAAAAAAATACTTCTGTTAGTTGAAACCTGCTACATGATAATTTTGCTGTCAGGCCCTGCTTTAGGAGAAACAATAAATAATTGTTTTCTGCAAGTCTTCTTAGTGACATTTATGAGTCAGATACCTCTTCATATTTTCCCTTTGTTCTGTTTTCTGCAAGCTAAAAAAATGTTTAATCTCTTCTCTTACAAAAACCTTTTCATACCTTTGATCATCTTCCATTTTCCATCTTCCATCTTCTATTACCCTTTTTTTTTTTTTAACTTTCCAGTTCTATTATACTGTTTAAGAAAGGGAATGAGCGGAACTGCATACAGAATTCTAGACACTGGCAAATATGAATGTAAACAAACTAATGTTGTGTGCTTTAATCTCTAATTCCTTACCTAAGATTTCTTCTTCTTCTTCCAACTGTTTTCTTAGCCCTTCATTAGCAATGAGCAAACATTTTCATTTAACTGCCCAGGAAAGGCTGAAGTCCTCTTAGTGGTTATAACTATTTTAGAGTCGATAGCTTGTGTATATAGTGTTGGGATTGTTTTACACCATATGCTTTGCCTTCATTTATTGACCCTGAATCTCCTGGGCCATTTTATTCTTGTATTGTCAATAGCATGACATCCGTGCTCTTTGCAATCACTCTTAGTTTTTACTGCTTACATTTGCCATGTTACATTTGTTTGGTACAATAGCTAATTTAAGTGATAGTATTACATTCTGGTTTCATAACTGGGTTCCATCTGGTCTGCTGACATGCTACTGGGTATTTTAGTTTTTTTTTTTTCTCTAAATACGAGTCTATTAATCTTTCCACTACAGACAGATTTTCTGACTCGTTTCTACCCAACAAAATAGCTCCAGCGTGGGAATCTCCTTAGTCTCTTTCTTTGTAAATGCCAGTGTGTTTGGGGCAAGGGAGAAGAGGCTGTTTGTGACCTTATCTTCTTTCAGCTGATTTTCTGTCAGCTCACTGATTCCCTGGCAGACTTTTTTTTCTAGCTTTGTTGAAAAAGTTCTCCTTAATTCTTATTATATTGTAAACAAATTTTCAAATCTTTTCCACCCTGCCCTCCTATGTTTAAACATTTAATTTGTTAGATTCCATGTGCTTTTCTCTTCCTACATGCCTTCCCACTTTTCTTAAGAGTATCTCTTTACTTCTAATAGCCTCCTTTACCCTGCTGTTTCACCATGCTGGCTATTTTTCTGTCCTTTTAAAGTGTTTTTGATAAGTGGTATACTGTTACTCTGAGCTCCTAATATAGTAACTTTAAGCAGTTTGTCATGCTATCTGCAAGCATTCAGTCTTTTAGCTGTCCTTTTCAATTTCCTTTTAAAAAGCTTTGTCATGTTCAAGCAGTTTCCATTTTTGAAGTTCAGTGTTACTGTAGTCAATCTTTTTTTTTTTCTTTTTCTTTTGTACAAAGACAATGAAATTGAGTATGTTATGGCCAGCTTTACCATGTGCCATGTAGATAATTGTATTTTGAACCTGGTCCATTGAACGCTAAAAACTAAATCAAGTAAGTGATTTTTATTCCCTTGTGAACAATTTGATGAGTTACTTTAAGTGCAATGTGCTTCATCATTCCTATATAATTTGTATCTTACCATTAAAATTAGAGCATTACTCCTTTTTTTTTTTTTTTTTTGCACTGCCTCTGTAAGATGTCTGCTACATCAAGTGCCTTGCTTAAGTCCAGCTGCGGCAATGCACTTGTCTTTTTCTATAGACATAAAAATTGTATAGAAACAAGCAAGCATTTGTTCTTGGTTTGGTTGCCCCATTTTTGGGTGCCCTGCTGATATGGATTTTATTTCTTAAGGTTTTATTGACTATTATCTGTTGAAATATGACCAAGGCTCTCTCCTGCCTTTTTTATTAGTATTTAGGGAGTGCAATTTTGAGATTTTACTATAGATGACACATTATCTCGATTTATGTGTGTGTCCTGTGACTGCCATTTGTCCTGTCTTTAATTCAGAAATCTCTCTTGTAGTCATTTCAAATGTTATCAGCCTTTTTCATTTGCTGATTTACATGATGATTCTCCTTATTGGATAGGTTATGTCCACTGCAAAAATTCCTTAAATTGCTAATTAATATACGCCTTTCTCTTATGTAAGTCAATTTTCAACCCAAAGAAGTAGGTAAGCCTGAATGTCCAAAGTCAGAAACTGGAAAATGAATCTCTGCAGAAATGCAATATTATAATAATATAATATATATATTTTTTTTCTGGAGAAAACATTATAGGAGTATTATTAGTATTAACATTATTAGTATTCAGTGACAATAACCAATTTCACATATCTAGTTCCTTCTGATTTTTTTTTTATTATTATTATTCTTACTCTTCCTGGGATTTTGGGTAATGTACACTTCTCACAATTTTTATTTGGTATATTAGTTACGATAAGTAACAAAAAAAATATTTTAATGCCTTTTTGTTGCCCTTTCCTTACTTTTTGGCAAAATATTTTTAAAGCACCTTTGTAGGTTATCATTGCAAAACTCCACTCAGGAAAACAAATATTGGCTATTATTACTGTATTTTTTTTCATTCTAGTACATCATTTAATGTGTTGTTTTTTCCTACACAGGAGCATTCCTGAAAATTTGTCCAAATTAACATGCATTAGTTAAATCACTTTAAATCTCTGCATAGATATACTCATTCAGGATTAAAATAAAGGTAATTTTGTTGAGCCTAAATAGCTTCCAAAGTGATTGAGAGTAAACTGAATCAATTCCATTTTAATTCTGAATAAGAATATCCACATAGCTGTTTAATAAGATTAAACAAATCCCTGCCCTTTTAATTGATAAGGATTAATTTTCCAGATTGTTTCTCCCCCTCATTCCACCTCCTGCCTCAATACACCATTACTTTTCTTTGGTACACATGTACACGTGGACACATTTAAACTTAAAGTTGTATACTTTGTTTTTTCGTTGGTGCACTGTGGGTTTTACCAAAGAAATACCTTAAGCAGCTAGTCTGCTTTAGTCCACGGCTGCCTCATGGACTGTAGTGGGGTCCATCCCAGTTACTGTGGCTCCTAACTTAGCTGCTGGTGGTAGATGGGGTTTATTGCATCTTTGTGGCAGGATCTGGAAAAGGGAGACACAGAAAATGTGAAAATATCATACTGGAAATATGTTAATATTCACAGTTGCGCAGATACTATCATTAACCCCCTCAAAGCTTCATTTTGTGCAAATAGGCCTTAGTGTCCGTAACTGCAAAAGTTGTCTGAACATGAAGCCAAACAGCACAATCATCTGGCCACATACATACCACTAATCTCTTTTATCCTGTAGCACAGAGAAGTCATGTACTTCTGTAATTACCAAGGCTCTCTTTCACACACACGCACAACACACACACACAAAGAGGAAGAAGGGAGAAGATGCTGTCTTGACTCAGTGGACCACAACAGAAAGATGAAATCCAGGAGGAGAATTATGCTATGCAGAACAATCACACAGTTATGATCCCTGGCTACTCTAACTTCAGAATCATCTCCAGGAATAGCTTGGCAGGACACTAGCTGGCCCTGGCCAAAGGTGTCCCACGAATCATTCCCACCCTGTTGACACAGTAGGCAGAGTAGCTTAATAGTATAGACAGTTCCCTTCTATGGCACTTATATTTACTAATACAGATGTAGCCAAGGAATCCATAAAGAAGGAATCAATATTTTAAGCTCCACAAAGAATGTCACTCATAGCTTCTTAGAAGGGATAAGAGTCTCTCAGCAAGTCTGAGAGGTTTTATAGTTTTTGACTCAATTCCAATATGTGATTTTTTAAAAATTCTTCCTCTAGAACTTTAAAAGAAAATCTGTTTCCATTTCTGTTGTAAAGAGGATGCTGTAACCAAACTCCAGACTTGCAGAATGTATGACCCAGTGGTGTCCCTTTAATAGCTTGCTTGCTGAGTCAAACGAGCAATTCCTTCAATCCTGTATTCAGGGCTGTCTTGCTGAAAAGAACAAAACAAGTCTGAATGTAAAGCCATGGTACACTGCCCTGTCGGGTTGTACAACTCAAAGGTAGACAGGGATACCTGCAACTCTGTTCAGTTGTGCTTGAATTCCACTGTGCTGCATGCTGAGAATTAGCATTATACACTTTATTCTCAGTGGCGATTGCCAACCGTGTAACTCTTCAAGCATATCCTGCCATTTGTTTTATCCAGCAGAACTGGTGTTGATTCCAAAGCAACTCTTCCGGCTATTTTTGTGGGAGTACTGTCCTAGCAGATTGAATTTGGAGCAAATAAAAAAAAAAAAAAAAAAGAGAATTGACAGTAGTGTTACAAGAAGGGAAACAAAATGACTACTGTTTTATTGTAAAAACACCTGAGGATGTTAAAATGTTAACCTATTATTTCTAGTTAGAAGTAAAAAAGAATGATGCAGCACATTTCTATTAGTAAATACAGTATGTTAAAGTCCCTGCCTGACCCTGAACTGCCCTTCCAGGTGCCTCTTACCCCAATCTATGAGAGGCAGCCCTAGCATTTAGACACCTGCACATCCAAACTGTGTGCTCCAGTGTGCTCTTGTGTACTCCTGTGTGCACCCACCTGGGACACCACACCTCCTTTCAGTTTCTCTGTTTCTCATTACTCTCCTTATCTTTCCATTAGAGGATAAATTAAATGTATGGGATGGGGTGCCAGAGACAAGATCTGTGTTTCAGTAGATCCACACTGCTCAGGTTGGTGTAACAATGGAAGAATTAGTGACAAGGTCTTCTTTCCAGCCCTTAGCTTAGAAACTCGTCGAGCTTTATTTGCTGCTGTTTAGCTTATGTTTTTATTTACTTTGCTATTATTTTTTTGCTTCCATTGCTTCCTCACTGTAGGGAAATCTGACTTAAGCCCCTGTTTATTTCATGTGATGTGTCTTTTCCATCAAATGATGGTCATCAACTGAGAACATTTTATCTCTAGTCTTGTGAGCTTCACACTCACGCGAGTGGCCTAGAGGGACACAGCTGTCTCATTGTGCAGTGAATAAAGAAGTGCTCTCAGATGCATCCTGTTCAGTAAAAACCTTAAATATTGTGACCAGGCTCTTGAACTGGCATTGAAAATAAATTGAGAGTCATTGAAAATATGAATTGTTGATATGGCATCCTGTGGTGACTTTTCCCTTTTAACAGCTAATTTTCTCATTCTCTTCATATTATGAATGTTTCCTCTACTCTAATTTCTACATAAAGCTAAGTACAATAGTATGAACAGGAAGTGCTGAACACACTGATGATTGCTGTCAAATCCAGCTTAAAAAATAGCAGCTCTCAGAGAGATTGATATATATTAAAAAAAAAAAAAAAAAGTAATTTATGCATTTTTATCTGCATGTCTAATGAGATCTTGAGAATTTATGCTACCAAGGTACCATGTACCATAAGGTATATGAGTTCTGAAACAGAAGACATTCCAAAGATTTAGATACTCAGAATATTCTTTTTCTCTTCCATCATCACTTACTACTTTTGCTGGGTGAGTTTAAATCAGCTGCTTTTGATCCTTTAGAACTGGTGACACTTTTGTGATGACACTGCTTTAGAAGTCAAGTTAGCTAGATTGTCTTGGCGAGGGCAGCAAACATTCAACTTGTGATCCAAAGCTGTGTGGGGCAAATCCTGTCCCTCTTGTTTAGAATTCAGATCCTAGATATCTCTCTTGTGCCCAAGTTTCTTTAGTAATGAAAGTGGTTGGTATGCTCTAGATTGAAGCCTGGGAAGGTTAGTTCCTGGGGAGGAGTTAAAGGGAAGTATACCAATGTGTCCATGAGAAGTATTAGCTCCTGATGAGCATGTGAACCGTCACAGTCTCTTGGAGGTTAGAGAATTGCTCTTTGTCAACATACATTTTGACAACCATTTTGGCTGATCTAAATCAACATAATCATGATCATGATTTTGTCAACATGGGATATCACTCTTTCTCCAAATGCGTGTTTTCAAGGAGGGAGGGATCCTGTGATCCTGCAGCCAGAAAAGTAAAGTGAAAAAATATCTTTTTTTGCCAGGGAGGAGGGAGGGGGAGAGGATGGGATTGAGGAGGTTGGTATTGGAAGGAGGAGGAATTACTTTTTGTTCTTTTTAGCCACTTCAACTTTAGCCAAACTTCAACTCACTTTAGCCAAATCAACTTACCACAGAATTAAACAAGTGTAGGAAAAAAGAAGTGAGTGGGAAAGCAGTCGCACAGAGAGGCGCCACTGATCTGGATTCTTTAATATATTGTGCAAACCCTGCCTAAGAATGGTAAAAGCTTGTTTCTGTCATCATTAGTTTTTTTGTTGTTGTTGTTTGTTTTGTTTTTAATGGCATTCTGAAAGGTCAAGAATCCAATTTGTAAAGCTCCTTGGACAAAACAAAAATGGCAGCAGCTTTTTATTTCACTTCTGGATAAAAATCTTATTTTTTAACCAATGAGGAAGTAGACTGTTACTTTAGCATGATTTAGTTTACACCAGTTTCTGGAATTAGATGCATCATAACATTGATCTTTTTTATGTTCGTTTTCGTAGTTGCCTCAAAAGAAATGGAAAAATAAAGGTCTTGGCAAATCTTTTACAAAAAGAGGTATCATTTGTATTTATGTGTATTTATGATTTAAGTGGCTATACATAAGATATTTCTAAATTATTTGCAATGTGTTGCAAATTGATATTTTAATTTTAATGTAAGCTACTTTTTCTTGCAGTATGAATGAATACCCATTATAAATATGAAAAAACTTAGGTCTTAGGGTTTGAGTAGTCGATTAGGTTTTCAAGTTGCTTAACCAGAATTACAGCAAGATAAAAACCATCATCATGTGTAATATGGAACATCAAAGCTTTAACTGAACATATTTAAAATGCATCATATTTTAAAGGAGACATTTTAATTATAAATAATATTCAAAGAGAAGAGCATAAAAAGTGCTGGTATTATTTGTTTTTTAGTGTTTTATATTTATGCAAGAGGACTAATCAGATTACAATTCCCATTTTGCTAAACAAATGCATGCATTCATCATTCAGGACTGAGTAAATGGGGTAGATTTCTCTTCAGTTTTTATTTCTATTTGGAAAAATGACTTTATGCCTTATCATCTTAAATTGGACAATTATAAAGTGGATATCAAAGAATAATAGCTTTTTCTTGCAAGCCATAAATGGCTACTGTTCACAGAAAGTTCAGACTTGTACTGCAAACAAAGAAATTCAAAAGGACTTTAAGTATTGCTGAAAACAAGATCCTAACATCTATAGCAGTCAGATTTTGCAAACCTAAAAAAAAGTGAAGATAAAATCCATTTAGTCAAATATTTTAGAAATTTCAAGATGCTAACATCAAACCATAAAATTATTTTTTAGCAATTAGTATGGATAAAGAAGCCACATGTTCTACAGTGCATGAGGCAAATTAACATCTCTGGTATAAGAGGAGATGTCATATGAAAGAATTATAAATAGAAACACTGCACTCAGAGTAAGGATGGGAGTAAGGAGACAGGACGAGGGGTAACAGGTGTAAGCTGAAACACAGCAAGTTCTGTCTCCATGTGAGGAAGAACTTCTTTCCTGTGAGGGTGACAGAGCCCTGGAACAGGCTGCCCAGAGAGGCTGTGGAGTCTCCTTCTCTGGAGATCTTCCAAACCCACCTGGATGCCACCCTGTGCCATGGGCTCTAGGTGTCCCTGCTGGGGGTTGGACTGGATGATCTCTAGAGGTCCCTGCCAACCTCAACCATTCTGTGATTCTGTGTAAGCTGCTGGTTCTAGTAGGGGTACAAGACTGATTTTCTCTCCCTTAGCAGAAGCAGAAAAGTCAAGCACAACTGGCAGCATTTGCATGTGCTTAAATTCTTCCCACATCTTCAGTTGATTGACATCTTCAGCAAGCAGATAATGACCGATTCCATTTGTTTTAAATGAGCATCACTGTCTTAGGAGATGTGATGAAGTTTTGTAGGAAGTGGGAATTAAGTAGATTTAATTGCCTTCTCTCAGTTTTCTGTTTTTGTTTTTGTAATTTGGCATTCAGTATGTCTTGCCATTGTAGCAAAGTTTCTCAGTAGCTCTTTCTCCCTTGATTTGAGTTCTAAATGCAAAGCCGTGTATTAGTTCGAATGAATCAGTATCAATCCTAGCTTGTCTGTGTGTGGGTGTTGCACCAGTTATTCATAAAAATAAAAAGGGGTTTTCATGTTGGCTTCCAGTATTTTAAAACAGTAATTTAGCAGCTGCCTTGGACAGGACTAGCAGCATGTTGGAAACCAAAGGTGACTGCTTCTGTTTATGAGATGAGTTGGTACTGCATTTTTATCAGGCTATTTGCTTTCCTTGTACTTTAATAGTTTTGGTCCTTGGGGCACAGAGCTGAAAAATATAGATTGTAACTATCGTGCCAGATAAGCAAAACAACTTAAGTGATGATGCAAAATGTATTGTCTCTGGCAGTCAGCAAGTAGAGTGTGGCTTGCTTAAAACAAACGCTTACGGTCTGACTGTGGTGGGCTACTCAAACCACAGTGATGCCTGCTGAGGAGCTGTGTCACATTTAGTTTCATTATAGCAGCATTTCTTTAAAAGAAATGAATTACATATCTGTAGAGAAACATGGTTTTCAGGAGACTATGGTTGCTATTATGCGCTCCCAATTTTATATTCTGTTATAATATTGGCAAGACTACCAGAAAGTGGGGAATCATAAGTTTTTATTTCCTCAAAATGAGGGGCACGTGATCTTTCACCAGTAAGAATGAGAAGAAAAAATAAAAATAAAAACAGAAGACCTGCAAATTTCCGAGCTGTTCTACCTCCTTTCATGTTGGACATTCATCTGGGCAGTAATACACAGCGTGAAATCTGAGATCAGTCTTTGATGCAGGCTTATTAGTAGCTTGGTTCCTGAATCCATATGTTGTTAACTTCCCGCAAACCTTTATGCGCTGCCTAATTTGCAATGGAGCACAGGCAGCTGTGAATGCTACCTGTGCAATGTGGTGAGGAACAGGTTGCATAGTGTTCAGTCTGGAGCAATAAATAAATGCCATCTCCCTGTCCATGTAACCCCTGTGGTCCGTACCTCCCTTTGGGAGGAGGGTGGCTACGGGTTGCACTTATCTGGTGGAGCGCCCTTAGCTTCAAAGAGAAAGGAGTGTGCCATTAAGCGGGTTAAAATGAAATACAATACGTGGTGTAAAGCAGCCGCTGTGCTCGCTGTGACCTCATTCCTGCGAGGCTGCGGCTAATCAGTGTTATCTTCTGGGGTCTTCCTCTTATGGATCCGCTCGTACACTTGGTGTCTGCTCAGCAAGTGACACATGATCCTTCATCTGTCTCTGCACCTCCAGGAAGCAAGAAGCCAGGGCGGCGGGGGGAGATGGGAGGAGAAGGAGACTAACCTTTCCAGCTCGCTTACAGAAAGAACAATTTGTGTTTGTAATTAGAGCTCAGCAGTGATCTCTGTTTATTTCACTGATACTCAGCTCGGTGTAAACAGAACTCAATTTTGACAACTGTTTAGCTCACGGCACAGTTTTAAAGTATTAAAGGATAATGGAAGACTTATTAGATTAGCTTTTGCCATGATCTTTTAGTGTCCTAGATAATTATTATTTGTGATACAGCTGAATGGTTTAGGCTTGTATTATTATTATGCATGCATTTCTGCGTAATACTTTATGTACTGTTGATGGGCACTAAAATATGCATTAGGAAGTATATACATTTAGTCAGAGTGCACATATATTAGTGGTGTTTTCAAGTGCCTCAAATTGTTCTTTCTGTGAATTCTTTCATTTTCATTATAACAGAATGGATGAGTTATAACGAATCAGTTCTTAGATCCTGACTTTTCATTTTAAAACAAATCAGCTCCATCATCATTATTATTACTGTTAATCATTCTGAGTAACACTTGTGTGACTTCTACCACACTCATCTGATCCAACCATTTATATTACATTTCCCCCCTAGCATTTTGCTTTTAACATTCTCTCCATTTCACACCCATTTGGTGTTCTTGCATATTTTTCCTTGTACTATCACCTTTTTTAATCTTCCTTGTTTAGTATTTGAGATCCTTCCTGCTAGTCACATACTGTTTTTCACCTTTCTGTTTGATTCCTCTTCTCACTGCCTCTTATTACCTTAATTATGGCATGTTGCTTCTTTCTCTGATCTTATAATTAGCTTTTTTACCTTTTGATCACCTTTTTCTCCCCTATTTT
>JAWLRI010001036.1:259024-313750 GCA_034781795.1 Crypturellus tataupa
TGCTGGAATGCACAAACTTATGTTAGACCCTAGGTTTTCTCTCAAGTTTTCCCTTTTCCAGGCCATTCTTCCACAGTTACCTCTATCTTTTAGAGTATCATTCTGCATATATTAAGATGCAAACCAAGAAGCTGGTTTGACCATGACCTTTGATCTTTTAAAAATATTTAACATCTCAAATCAAGTGCTTTTCATGAGTCTTGACTTTACTGCCAATAGTGAGCTGAATAATATGCTAACACATAAAGTTCCTCCTAATAGAGCTTGAAAAAATTTATGACATATATTCAAAATTGATCCTGCTTTGGCAGGTCTTCTGAAGTCCAATGTAAGTGAAAGAGGAAGGAGCAATAAACAAAATAAAAAAGAATGAGAAAAAAAAATGGAAAACAGTTCCACATAAACTATTTCTAGAGGAAACCACTCTGTTTTATTAAGAAACTGTATGAAATGCCAAATGACATGGTAAGAACAGTGCACAATTTCTATTTAAATATATTCAGAACAGAAGTAAAATATTTTGCTGAGAACCATAGCGCAGAGCTCTTTGCAAATCTTTCCAACGATGCAAAAATAATTCTACAAAATCACACACATCTTTTTAATTTATTTCCTTTGTATTAACAACCCAGGTTAGAGTTTTTTACATAGTAAAACTAGGGACAATTAAGACTGTTTAACACAGAGACAGATGCCAGATGTATGCATGTAGCAGTTACAGTGGAAGCATATGCATAGCATCAACTCTACAAATACTTCGGCTCCCTAGACACTCAACAGTTTTGAAGCTAAGGGAGGGAATGTTTTTATGTTATAACATTTTCCCTTGGTGGTAGCAAATTAGCTTCCTTGTATCCATCTTCAGCTGAAACTGCAGAGCCACTTGAGAGCTTACAAATAAGTTTAGAGCTCTGCTAAACTGCTTGTTAGATACCTGAGAAGTATGATACATACTGAACATGTGCAGTAACAGGTAGACTAAAGGAAAAAAGATTTTAATTTTTTTTTCCCATAGGAACATGTTTTTTTCCACCTTAAATCCTTACAGAATTTCTGCAAGGTCAGACTGAGCCTTGCTTTCACATATTGCACTTTTCAAAAAAATCCAGAAGAAACAAAAAAAAAGCTCCCTCCTCTCAAAAAAAAGAAACAAACCAAAACAAAAATAAAGCTAAGCTACTTTATTTTTTATTATGAATCCCAGAGACTTTGAAAAAAAAAAAGATGAAATAGCCAGTTTTCGCTGCTTCCCATTACCTGTTATACTAAGAATCAAGCCAATCTCTAGACATTTTGCCCCTTTTCTTCCCAGTCCAAAAAAGGACTAGGAGGATGGAGCAGCCATTAATATCAAAAGCGAGGAAATCACAGTGGAAATCACACATGGAACTCTAAACTAGGTAAATATCAGGAGTGATAGATTCTAGTAAAGCAAAAGGCTTTTGAATATCCCATGATTTTCTTGGAGATCCTGTGCATTAGTGTTGTTAGGATTTGTAGTTTCATAATTGTGATCCTGAAAATATATAAAAAAGCAATTTGGAACTCAAGATCCTTGGTGAAGTATCTGGAAAAATGAAGACATTTGCAGTTCATACAGACCTGAAAATATATCAACTCACTTTACATGTGCAGTTCTCTTTACCAAACTACCTATACTTCCAGCATCAGATTCCAAAACAACTCCTGAATTATTCTTTCTAATTCTACCATCCAGGCAGAATTTTCTACCATCCAGGCAGAAAGTGAAGTAGCATTAGGAAACTCGAATTATTGAATGAATTTAGGTGATTCATAAATTGGAATATGTGGAATCCCATCCTGGAAATCTGTTTTGAAAGTAGTAATAAAATATAAACAAACTGTTAACAAGAGTCCAGGACACTGTCTAGCCTAAGAATTATATGCAATATGTATATACTACTTATCATGGTATAGATGAGATTCCAGAAGAAAGTGTTAAATCTCTCTCTCTTTTTTTTTTTTCCTATAAATTCATTTTCATGTCCTTTTATCCTCATTTTATGTCCAAGCGAGGATTCCTTGAGATGACTGGACCACTATGTAGCCAGCATTTTTTTTTTTTTGAGAGTAGAATCAGGGAAAAGCATTTTTCCTCTTATTCTGTCAGATGCTTTCTGTCTTCTACCTCCCATGAAGTCCAAAGTGTATGACCCTTGTGAAACATCAGCCTTTTGAAGCAGAGAATGATACTCAGTGGGCTTTTCCATCTATCAGTGTAGAACAGACATGGTCTTATTATGTCTGGTAAAAGAGATTTTAAATGTAAATCCAGGCATGCTGGCAGGAACGTGAGGGAAGCAGTGCTCTCTCCAAAGTAGCCAAATTTAGGATGGCTCAGTTTCTGAATTGCCTTTGGACTTTTTTTGTGAGGCTTCATAAAGAAAGACCGATAGCGTTTAAAATGCTTTAATGCATTGATTCTGTACTGGACAAAATCATGCTCAGACACAGAACTTCATATACTTCCACTCAAGACAGTCAGGATACAAACAGAGCCATCAAAAAGATATAGAAACAAATTGCTTCAGAAACCCCTCTTATTTCTCTCAGTGGCACCCTCATCAGTCAATGCCTGTAAACAAGTTGTCATCTCCAACTTTGAGAGAAGCTAACAAAGCAAAAAGTTAAAGATTAAGTTAAAGATTTGAATACTGTGATAATTGATAGCCAGGGAAGAGGACTCGGTGGTATAACGTATAGCTAATCATCGGTGGCTTGATGGTGTGACAGATGGGGAAAGCTTCCTTGAATTATGGAGCTTCCACACTGGCATTTTCAGGAACTGCCAACGGCCTGATTATATTTTCATTAATGTTGTCTTTCCTTCCCATTCATAGCTTTTGTTTGCCATAATCACTTGTTGCCTCTTGTCTGTAACTGTACAATCTATTATGAGTTGTATAGGGCACAGCACAATGGTCTGGCTCCTGACTGAATTCCCAAGCATCGTCACAGTACAAAATACAGTGCTAGTATTTACTAGATATTACAAATTAGATATGGAAATTACCACTGCTGCAATTATGACTAGCGCACAATGAAGTAAGTCAGTAAATAAAAAACATGTGAATGCCATGCAATATCTGTAAATGATTGCACAAATTCGATTAAGTTTCAGGTTAAGAGTTATTCCATTTTTACAGGCCAATTTAGAAGCAATCCCTCTTTAAAATCTGTGGAAGTGCGTTGGGCAACATGAGGAAAATACACTGCATTAAATGTTCTTTTCAGCAGATCGATCAGCAGAGATGTTCTCGTCTGTTAACTTTTCCAGTTTTCTTTCTCTTCTTTTCCAGGAAACAGCTCTTGGGCTCTGCAAAAAGATTTTACTGTTTAAGAATTTACTGTTTTTAAATAAGGCCTTATCAGACAAACAACTAAAGTTTCTCCATGAAAGTTTCTCAGATGAGTGCAGGGCCAGCACAGCTAAATCCTGCACCTTACTCCCTGCAGCAGTGAGCTAAGAAGATTTTTTGATGGATGGGAGAGAGTCCGTAGTTGCTTTACAGCTTTCCTAGAGTCTTTTGGCCAGCATAAGACAATAGGCAGGAATGATAGTAGGTCCCAGCTTTTCCAGGAACTTACAGGCAGATCTTGGAAACCAAATCTGGGTGGGTGTTCATCCTCAACCCCTACCCTTTTTGGTACTCAGACTGACTCAGACTGTCCCTTGCCTCTCACTGAAAAATTTCACAGGCCATGAGCTGTGCCTAGATAGAAACATTTTTTTTTTTTTCCAGTGGGGAAATTTAGACATTGCTGGTAATGTTGGAAGCAGAGCCTATCCCTGTCTGTGACTCACAGGTCTGATTTGCCTCCAGAACAGCAAGGCAGAGGCCAAAGACCCATCGTTGGGATCTGTGGACCAGCCCGCTGTGAGGAAGGAAAATTTTCAGGTAATGGAAATGTTTTCTTGTTTTTATGCTGTCTTTAAATACGAAAATATAATTGCCATTAAATCCTCAATGTGAATTTAAAGTATACTTCCGTGATAAAAATGTTAACTGTTCTGCAGTGCTTAATGCAATCCTACAATATTGTTCCCCTATTTATGGTCCAGGAAAACTATGAACTAGGATTAAATCCATTGGCCCACAAGCTGTTTATTGCTTTTGAAGTACCTTACGGAATGTCAGTATTAGAAATATATTCTGTTTATACCATTTGCTAGAAAAACTAGCAAAGAAAAACAGGCTGGAAGCTCTGTGTCAGGATTTTAGAGGCTTCAAAAAGATTATAGTTCTAATATCAAGAAAAGACCTTGTGATCCAAGAGGTTTTTAAAAAAGTGTCATTTTATTCTTATTTTTCTGCCAGTCATTATGCCAATCTGAGCTACATAATTGCTTTGCCTAATGGAAAGGAGCCTTTAAGCAGCCAACCCAATATAAATAGTCAGATTGGAGACAGCGCTGTTTAATAACAGCAACCATGTGTATAGAAGCATTTGCTTACCTCCACTTATTTATATCAAAATCAATTGTAATTAAACAGGAATCCAACCTCAGAAGTAGTACTTTAGGTGATTGTTCTCATCAGAAGTGTCACATAGCCCTAGTGTTTAGGACATGTCAAAGAAGCCCTTTTTTTTCCTCCGGTAATAAATATCTACTAAATATCTATCTTTCCACCTTTTTTTTGGTGAAGGCAATTGTCTACCTCAAATCATAAATATGACACCATTTCATATCAGTTCTGGGATCAGTTTTCTTATCATATAACAAGAATTATTTCCTCTAGTTCTGAAATAAGAAGTTATTTATTTTCTCTTTGGGACATAAGATGTATCCGTTTATACATATGTACACAAAATGCAGGTCTTTCATTTCCGTTTCAAGACATTCAAATATATAAAACTTTTTTTTTTTTGTTTTAAAACAAATGCTGTTTTCCTCACATAGTGTGTTTGTGGTTAGACTATGGATATAGATACTACAAAGAATTTTATAACTTGTTTAGTTATTGAATGGCTGTTAAATGGTAATATTTTCAATAATGACTATGAATTCACAAAATCAAGTGTCAAATGAGTCTTTCTCCTAGGCAAGTCAGTGTGAAGTCCATGCATGCATTCAAAGGCAGATCATTTTCTTTGTAATGTGAGACAAAGGTCAGAAAAAAAGGCTGAATTGCTGTTCGCTGTGTATTGCAGTGAAGAACAGCGCACTTCAAGGATGAGGGTGGAGATTATCAGCAGTCTAGAACTGTGTGCTTCAGAGAGAGGAACATCCACATTTTGGGCTCAGTCCTGCAGTCTAATTTTCATTTGGACCTATTAGTCACTGAGCCATTCAAGGGAGCTATTGCTGCCAATTACTGGTTATTATTTAGCTTCCATATTACTAGAGAAGAAGAGGCAAAAAAAAAAAAAAAGTCTAATAGATTGAGGTGTTAATGCAGTAATAAAAACTACGTGTCACCTGTGTAAAGAGAAAATAAAGGAGTAAATGAGAGAGATATATGAAAATTACACTAGACTCTCCTGAAACAATAAAGCATAATAAAAATTTTTGACATTTTAAAACATTCAGTGTTATTTATGTACTTATTTAATCACAGCCTTATTTAACCTTCATCTGTGAATACATAGCAACACTGTTTTTTTAAATAGTCTTAGTAAAAAGTTCTCAGGAAAGAATGCGCTTGAACAAACACTTACCAGGTCAGACCTTATAAATGATAATAGACTAATCTTTGTCTACTTTCCTCAGGTGCAAACAGGTTTAGAGAGGAATATGGTTACCTTTGTTTTTTTAAACAAAAACTGGTTTCAAAACCCATACACAAGCCTGAGTATACCTTATTAAATTATATACACTACTACATTTATTAAATTATATTCGGACTACAGTGATTTTTATATTATAAGCTTAGAACAGGAAATTTGATGCTTGTATGCTGAAGTTTCATATACATGGATTGTTTACTTTTAATCTACTTTTGAGCGCTGTTTGTGTGTGTGTAATTTAAAGAATTAGGGTCCAATTAAAGTGAAAAAGTACTGTATTTATGAAGCCAGTTATGCGGTTAAAAAAAGAAAAAAAACCTTGCATTTTGTCTTTGTTATCATTATGCAAATTTCTTATAATTAATGAGTCAAACTTTGATATCTCAGCTTTAGCCATTGCAAGGAGACAGCTATCTAAAATATTAGTTAATTAACTTTATAGTGCAATACAGTTAGGGTGAAATTAGTATCTTTATTTAATTATGTTCAAAATATTTATGAGAAAAGAGTAGGAAATAAAAACAAAAGATTCTTTTTTGCTTTAAGGTTGCTGCAGAAGGCAGATGTTAAATATATTTTCTCTGGTAAAATAGAATAAAATATGAAAGGTATGTCATATGTTGCACCAAAATACATACCTTGTTTGCAGTTTATATTTTGCCAATGTAAGTTTCTTCCTACACCATCTTAAATTTCTCTCCAGTATAAATTTTCTATCTAGGTGACTGTTGTTTTCAGATAGCTTGGTTCCTTTTCTTTCTATGGCTGATAATTTAGCAGTTCTATTTTTGTGTATGTTCTCTCTAAAATGCGTAAAGCACTTCTACCCTAAAAGCTCCAGAGAGTTAGGAAAACCCCCAGGCTGCTTCTGTTTATTGTACACTTTTGGACTGTCAAGGGTTTATTTTCAATGGGAGGGAGAGAAGTGGAGAGATAAAGACCGATTGCTCTTCAGTACTGGGTTTGACCTGTATATGTGTATATATATATATATTCACACACGTACCCCTATGTGTACATATAAACACATTCACATGTACAATACATTTATCTTTGAACTGATTCTATTTTCTCCTAACCACTTCTTTGGCCCTTCATGGTGATAGTTCACTTTTATGTGTATAGTCTCTACTGTTACTACAAAAGCTCTTGTTAGATTTTCTTCACTATCTGCTAGCTGTAGCCAGAATTATAGGCTAAAGGTGAGATGAACAGTTTATAATGTATGATAATCAATATTCAAACTTTCCTTTCTATGATGTGACATAAAAGAGTGAATTAAAAAAAAAAAAAAAAAGATTTTCACAACTCGAGTGCCAGAGCTTACGCAATGCAGGTAGTTTTCACTTCAAGGTCATCTTGTATTCGTTTCCTCACAAAGCTGTCTTCTCCTTTTTTGGCTTCATATTTAATTCAGTCACGGCTAGGATGCCCACGGAGCAGAAATGGAAAGTTAGTCAATACTGTGAGTATGAATGCAAGTATAAAAACTGCTTTAGCAAATGCAGGAAATGAGAACAGGAAGAGAGATATGGGATGCAATATATAATATATGATATATCTCCCTTTTACTTCAAGAGATTGCCAGCAAACTTTGTATTTTTATTGGCAGGAATGAATAATGCAAATACCACATAAGAGTTCTTCACACCCAGTATATGTGCATGCACATACTTGAAAGCTGAGGATTTCAAATCTTAAAACATAATTTGGTTACAAAATTAACCTAATTGGTTTTGAAAATCTCAAAGCATAGTTTTTGGCACAGGACTGAGCACTCTGTGAAATCTCTAGTTAACATTCTGTCTAGTATTTTCAGCATCTGAGAACTTTTTTGATCTTTTTATCTATGGCTTGACCATTTTGGTCTGGGAATAATTTGTATTTATTATATTTTTAACAAATATACTTCTGCCAATTTTTGGAATCTGCAACAGTGGAAAAAAAGTCCTATTATGTACATTATGCAGTGTATATTTTATATTTTTAAATAAATGTTTAATGTAATTTGAAAATTGTTTACACATGTAGGAATATTTATTTAATGCATTTTTATATAATCTAACATAGAAGCAGTACTTGAAAGGTACCTTCTTAAGATATCCTTCTAGCGGTTTAAGGGAAGAGTCTATCATGTAATGAAATCCTCTAAAAGGTGTTCTACTGATGCTCTCCCAGTACGCTATGAGCTCTTGATATATTAAATATGGTTAGAAAGTTTACAGCATGTGCTACTTTTTTTTTTCTCTCTTGCAAGAAGTGAGGAGAAATCCCACTTTGATGGAATAATTAAAAGTTGAGAAAGCAGCAGAGAGAAGACTTGGTCTACAGGTTCAGAATATTTTATGGAAACTAAAAATGCAACATTTTACAGAGTTATTATTTTTGCCTTCTGTTAAAAAGGAAGGGCCCCAAATTATGCATAACTTGACACAAAAGGCTTGCTAAGTGTGCAAAATTAAACAGTTAGTTGGGAAATGGATTAATTGTTTAGGGAGTCCCTTACAACTGCCAGAAAGCTTTTGCTCTGCCATGTCAGGCATTTTCTGTGTAATGCAACAGGAAAACAATTTTAGAAATGTGTTAGGGAGAAATCTAAGCAAGCCAACTATTATTTCTTATTGCTATATAAGTCCACTTTTAAAGCTAGATGCTGAGGTTACCACAAGTTCACTCTGTAGGATTAGGAGGAAGATAAAAAGAGTGAAATAAATTATTAATGTGCGTTGGTAAAATCTAAAGTTCTAGCATTACCTTTGAAAGGGCCTGGTTATGGGTAGGGTTTTGACTTTTGTTTGTTTGTTTGTTTATATATTTTTCTGTATAACAAGACTTAAAGTCTGATTCGTAATCACTGTTGCTAAAACCATGAACCTTGCTCTCCCGTGTTTTTGTCCTATTTCTCTTTTTAAACCACAAAATCTTTTCCTTAGCTCTTCACTGTTTTGTAACTATGTTATAGCCTCAGCATTTGAGGTATCTTTATCTCCCTGCTTTTCCCTATGTTGTACAATAAAAACACTATGCAGTTTATTTTTGCTGGAGTTCTACAAAAATTTCACCTTTACTTATCTTTCTATTGCATTCTGAAAAATCACTCTATGTTTTCCTCTTCCTTAGCAGAGGAGCTCTTGTTTTCTTCCTTTTTTTCCCCTAGTCTTAGATTTTAAACTCTTTAAAGCAAGGAACATATATATGGCATAATAGTTGTTCACAGGAATGTGGGTATAATCCTTAGCAAATATCACATCTAAGTAGATTATCTCACCCCAATTTAGCTTAGCATTGTGGCATAACACAATTTTGGTTAAATTTAACTCACATTTTATTCATATCTTTCAGAAATGTGAACAGTCAAAACTATTTACACTATTTAATTCTGATAGATGAGCATTAGCATTTCTCCTGTGTCAGGATTTTGCAGTGTAACTGTTCATGAATCTTGTATTTTTCAGTAGATACTAAAAGCTTTCTATGAATTTGTTTTTAAACCTTTCCATTATGTTGGTTGGAATATCCAGTGGTTAAAAAACAACTTATAAATGACCCATAAACTAGAGTTGATAAAAGGTTTTTTTCTATCTATTTTGTCTAAAAAGTGCAGAGAAGATGAAGGAGAAATATAAGGTAACTTGCATCAGATTTAAGGTGACTTATATCAGATTCAAGCATTTTTAAAACACTGTTATTTATGGAATTTTCCAGCTTTCTGATATTGAGTCGGAGTCATGTATACAATTAATAAATGAGGATTGATAATGCAAACATATTATATAGTGTAAAATGACAGACAAAGTAAGGTTTTTAAAGCAGAGGATTTCCTATGCCTTGGAATGGAATTACAGGATAGGAAATATTGAAATTTTTGTTGTAAAAATGTAGAGAATAAAAAAAAAAGTCTTATTTAACTATATTCTTTGAAAGATATAGGAAAAAGAGATCCTGTCTGAAAACATTATCAGTTCAAATAGTGTGTCACGGTTTGTCATTCTTTCAAATTGTATGTATTGAGCAAATCCATTTTCACTTACTTGCACCAAAACAAAAAAGGGAAAAACTGATTACATGATCCATACTCATGTCTAATAAAATTGCAATATGCGCTTTTTGACAAGCTTATATTTAATGCATACTGATGGAAAATTCTAGTTCTCTGTTCTCAGCAGGAAAAGTAGGCTTTTTAAGAAATCCTTTTTTATTTTGTGGCTGTCACACAACATAACAATTACAAACAGAATGGAGGTGACAAAAATGAAAACCCAGCTTGCTGATTTTTATGAAGTGTTTGTATTTCCAGAAAGGCAGTCATTGCTGAGGTATTTGATTTGAAAAATTAATCCTGATAATGCCTTTTGAGTTCCTTAAGTACTGTTCACTATTTTCTAGGATGAGTTGTACAGAACAAAGCCTAACAGATTTCTACAGCAGATTAGTTTACAGATGAAGCTCAATTCCACTGAGAATGATTCTCTAATGACCCCTTTTTACTTCCTTTGGGCTGTGCAAATGCTTTAATACCTAGAGAATAGAGTTAAATAAATTTATTGTCTTAGCTAGTTGGTTTATACAAGCCTGAAATATTTTAATTATAACCTTTTTCTGTCTCCATAATTAAGAAGCCAGATGTCAAGTAAGCCCAACACAGGTTGATAGACTCTCCATTAGTTTCATAGACTCTCCATTAGTTTCAAGAAATCCACTTATAATTAGAGTTTTTTTCTTTTTCTCCTTTGTTTTGCAGAACAAGAAGAATGTGTTAACTGCACAGAAGAATGCCGAGTACTTGGTCATTCTGACAGGTGTTGGATGCCACAGTTCCCTACAGCCAGCCAGGCTGAGAATGCAGATTATCGCACAAATCTCTTTGTACCCGCAGTTGAAGCTAATGTTGAGACTGAGACTTATGAAACTGTGAATCCCACCGGGAAAAAGACTTTTTGTACATTTGGGAAAGACAAGAGAGAGCACACTATTCTCATTGCCAATGTTAAACCTTACTTAAAAGCCAAACGTGCCCTGAGTCCTCTGCTTCAGGAGGTTCCCTCAGCATCGAGCAGCCCAACCAAGACATGCATCGAGCCTTGCACCTCAACAAAAGGACCACTGGATGGTTGTGAAGTGAAATCAGGAGCCTTGGCTGAACCAAGCAGCCAGTACTTGTCAACTGACAGTCAGTATCTATCGCCCAGTAAACAGTCAAAAGACGCTCCTCCGTTCATTGCGTCAGATCAGATGGCCAGGGCCTTTGCTGATGTACATTCCCGAGTGAGCCGAGACTCGAGTGAGATGGACTCTGTTCTGGAGCAGTTGGACCGCTCAGCCCGGGATCTCGGCAGGGAATCGGTGGATGCCGAGGAAGTCGTGAGAGAAATTGACAAGCTCTTGCAGGACTGTCGGGGAAGCGACCCTGTGGCCGTGAGGAAGTGAGGGGGAAAATAAGGACAGGCTGGCAGTTACGTTCCTCTTCTACTGATTAAAAAAATAATAAAGTAAAATAAAAATCCCCTGGTTGTCACAGATTTACAGGAATGAAGGAAGACCAATGCTGCTTTAAGGCTTTTAGTGAACATCTGAAGTGCCCACAAGTATGTTCTTTTCACTGCTCTTTCTTTTTGACAGATAACACTGGTTTCATTTTGACCAAACTTTCATTAGGACAGAGTGAAGTACATTAAGGACTGAAGGAAAGAAGGAAAGACGGTGCCATTTTGACAATCTGATAGCAAGAGAAGGTGTGAGAAAGGTGGAATCGGAGTACGTCTGATACTTTAAGACTGTCCTCAATAGCTGATGCTGACTTTACTGTTTACGCAAAAACCCCAAGAAAAACAGGGTTGAATTATTCTGATCTGTGGTGGACTTCCAGCAGCCACCACAGGCTTCTACTGAAAGTCCTAAAAAAGAGTTCTTGTAGTAGTCCAAGCGACACCAAACATTAACATTCATTTGTGGTAAACATTTATGTACAAAGTTATCTGCCACAGGATAATGAAATGGAAGAAAAAAAAGAAAAAAAAAGGAAAATAAAAATAAAACATTCCAGATCATTATTCAGCAAAACATATCCTGATCATTAGTAAAACACCTCATATCATATTAAGGTTAAATGTAAAATGATATAGTTCATTTTGTCCTGCACACACATAAGCTAATTCACTTGATTAAAAAAAAAAAAAAAGGAGATTTTAATATCTATTTAGCATTTTAGTGTCCAACAAACTTTAAATATTTAGTGATAAGTTTTAAACAATCCTGAAGTAAAATAAAAGTTTGGGAAAAAAAAGTTACCTTTAAGGGTAATACACAAAATAAATTAACATTATTAACACTTTTTTATTCATTTGTGGACACTAAAATAGCTCAGGAAAGTGAAAATGTCTTAGACATCCACACAAATCACATGATCATTTAAATGTGCAAATGTAAGAAGATTCAGTGTGTTTACATCAAATGACATATTTTTATTGATTTATTGCAGATTCAGTGCATATGAGCCAAAATGTTGAGTGTATAAGAGCTATATTGTGTATTTTATTAAATTAATATATAGTTGTGTTGCAAAAATATTTGGGCTTATATTGTAAATGGCAAGTGTTGCCTCAGTAGCTGTCGAACTCTATGAGTTTTGTTTTTTCCTGCTTCCTTTTCCCCATGGATTGTGGGAAGCAGCGCCTCAGAGCAAAGTCTCTTGTTTAATGTATGGTCTACGAAGTACTGCAGTACATAATCTGTTCAAAATGTGTTTGAGTGAGCTGATGGAGCTAACGGAACGGCCTACAAATACATCCATCAGTCATAGTTATGTGCAAGTCCTTGTAGAAGCTTTTATTGCAAACCCATGTTTAATAACAACAATTACACTTGAACCAACACCTGGAACCTCCTTGTTATTTTCCAAGCACATGCAACCAACCTGTTTGATGTAGGATACTTGGTTGACTTCTCGATACCACCACTACCACTACTTTCAAAGTTTTTTTATTAAGTTCAGAGAGCTGAAAAACCTAACCATGGTGGCATGAGCAGCATTTATCAAAGTCTGTTGAAAGTGGAATTGCTTACTGAAGTTCAAGGTATGGGCTGCTTATTTTAGGGCGTTGTTTTTAGTTTTGTTTTCAGTTGCTCTGAAAACTACTTGCAGAACAACTTGGGAGATAATTTCAGCTTTTTTTTCTTATTTATTCTAAAGGTGTTTCTAATGCATTAGAAAAATTCAAAATTGCTTTCAGATGAAAATTGCGAAGTAGCAACAGTGCACATTCAAAATGAAACAAACAAACTCACAAGAAAAAAAAAAACACAGAGGAAAAAAAATGTTAAATCCAGCATTTGCTCCTTGTATACTTCAGATACTCTGTTGGACATACCACTATGACACATTGTTTAAAAACAATGTCTGGGTTATGTTAGTTTTAAGCTGCATTATGCAAGCATATATGAGAGGTTATTTAATTCAGGTTGGCAATCTCAAATCCCACAAAGCCATACTTTTCATCAGTTTAGGAAAGTAAGTTGACCAGCAACTGATTTTGATCTTGGGATTCCTGTCAAAGGGTGATCGTGCCTAGTCAGTCCTACAATGAATTGTCTTTGGTTGTTGGAGACACCCATTCTGAAAGCTTGCTCTTAGCTCCTGCTGTTAAGAAAAGTCTACAGTTATGTGTGAACAAAGAATCTTGTACATGTTTATCAAGCTACTCTCCATGTTTTGGACAATTTATGTATCTAAAATGTGGTGTTGTCTGTGTTCTACAATTTTTTTTTTTTGTTTGTTTGTTTTCAGCCAGGAGACCCAGACTGATTTTGCTTGATAGCTTGGTAGCTTGAAGTTCCATAGTGGAGAGGATTTCTTATTGTTTGACCAGTCTCTTATATGTATACTTCTGTGGTGCCCATCACTTCCGTGTCTGTGCACCAAGTCTTTAGCTCTGCCAGTGAGATCCATTATTCAGCAAAATCTAAGCCAGTATTTAAATGAAGTCAAGTGATGGAGATTTGTGTATTTTATAAATTATTTTAACACTGAGTAACCAATTGTACAATTCATTGTATGTGTCTGAAGACATAAAACACAACATTCCGAGAAAGGGCTGTGCCAATGTAAGAGAATTTACCTTAAGGCTCTCTGTCACTAGTGATTTACTAGCTTTAGCTGTTTAACACATTATCTGTATTTAGTAGTTATTATTTATTTACCATCTAAGGTAATTCAGAATTCTTGACTCACAGCTTTATAGATGAGTTTAGGAAATCTTGCTCTTATTTAATTTGGTTGACAACTTCCCTGTGTTGTAGATTTCTGGCATACTTCTTCCAACAAGGATATCCCATCTTATAAAATCCATTTCCTAATATGGGATTGATGCCTAAAGAACCAATAAACCAGCAGATGTGACTTTCCCTGGTTCAGTCAGAATTAACGTGATCATTATGAAAGAGGTACCATGTAGAAAAGAGGTAAAATACAACTCTTCTTACTTCTCATTGTCTCTACTATTACCACTGGAGACAGAGACAGCAATGAAGAATGAAGTTTATGAGATATTTCTTTCATTCCTTATGTACATGTTTTATAAAACTGAAAGAAAATATCCACCATGTGACTATAAAGAGAACGACTGTGGTAAGGGAAAGCTTGTTAAGTAACTAATAAAAATGTGCTGTACACTGTGAGTAGAGAGGAAGACAATTAATTTTATGTATATATATTTTTATTAATGACAGCATATATCTGGAAGCTCCTTAAATGGTCGTCCAATCAGATTAGGAGTCAAATCAGATTTTTTTTTTTTCTTTTTTGAATACTCATCAGGAAAGAGATTATCCTAAACTGTGAATTTCACACTTGAGCATACAGGTTTCCCAGTCAAAGTTACCCCTACAAGTCAAACATTTGCTCACAGTGGAACAAGACACACCATTCAAAAAAGCTTTCAAGCTCTTTGTTGCCTAATGGAAGGGAAATTGCTGAGGTCAAGAAGTAGTCTGAATCCTAGCATAATATACGCCCACTCATTATTGTTTAATTACATTCTTTTGACATCAGGCAGTGATTATTAGTACATAAATTCAAATGGGAGTTTTGGCTATCAAGATTTGTTAATTTGAAGTGTAATTGAATGAAACCTGATTAAGGTTTTGACTTCTCTGGCCCAATTGTGCTACAGGTTGGCAATTCACATTTATCAGCCCCTGTGTCCCCATATGGCTCAAAGTTGCACCAAGTGATTGGTGAATGACGTGCACACACACACACACACACACACACACACACAAACAAAAGCAGCATACATTGTATGGATTATCTCAACCGCTATTGTTTAATGGCTGTGTTTAATGTGACCTATCTGGAAAACGAGGACTACGAATAAAAAGCAATTACTAATAGTGGTGTTGCCTGCTTTTGCATTCATTAACACAGAAGGAATGTGTTAAACACTGCATACCACAGGGAGCCTGATAGTAATTACTTTGGAAAAGCAACTTGTGGCAATGCGGCTGTTACAACTAGTTATCAGTTTGCCAAAAAAATGACAGTTCCTGTTTCATTTATTAGAAATGTGTAACCGTTTTCTCTCAACAGGAAGGTGGTGAAGAGTTTTCATCAAGCTGGGTAGGTTTATCTTTTAAGCAGCTGATGTGCTGAATCCCTACAGGCTGTTATTTGCTCACAGAAATATGGTGCTGAATAAAGTATAGTTTGGTTTAGTACTCTGGTGTGAGTTCACAAAAAGCACTATAAATGAGGGTGTCAGGTCTCAATGGCTGTCAGCCTGACATGAAAGATGAAAACACTGCCTGACTGTGCAAGTTGAAAAAAATATTCTAAAGGATGTAAAGTTTTTTAAAAACGCATCTTCCTCAGGGTCCTGAGTATTGGAGGTAAATAATTTTATCCATGTTACTGTGAACAACATGACAGAGTGCTGGGAAAAAATATGTTTCTCTTATTTCTGGTTGTTTGAGGATGTTGTTATAATTTAATACTTCTGTTAGCCCTTTTTTTTTTTCTTTTTTAAGAAATATTCTGTCGATATCATGATGACTTCTTCAGACTGTGTGGCCTTTTTTATTTGCTCCTACGTGATATAACTGGCATAGCAAATACACACTGAATGTTTATTACCCATAATTAAAAAAAAAAGGCATTGCTTTTGACAAATAAATTGAGTTTTCAGCTGTTCACAATACAGCAAGAATTATGAAGACATGTGCCAGTCCTGCAGGCAGAATTTACCCATCGCATGTTTTCTGCAACTCTTTGCCAGAAAGAAAACTAGCCTACATCTAATTAGCTGACTATCCCAGACACTGAAAACCCCTATTGTTTCCTTCCCTTCTTTCTGCTACACATATTTGTCTTTCTACAGGCTGAATTCCAAAATTTAGCAAGCCGCTGTCTGTGCAGAGTCCTGCCAGGATGTACCTTATGCTGCTGAAGGCCTCATTGGACGTGGGATGTTGCTGTCTTGCTGTCTTCAACTGTATGTAATTCAGAGCTTGGCTGGCTCCACAGTATATGTAGAACAAATCATAAACCATCCCGGCTTTTCTTTACCCAGAATACAGAGTCATTGATTTCTCATTTGGAAAGTGGCCAGTCTATCAAACAGAGATTTTTAGATCTCCTTTAAGCCAACCACATAAAACTGCTTCAGGATGTTCACTCATGGAATAAAGATCCTATCCTCATCCTTTATTGAGTCTAAGACATGAAGGCAGCTGAAAGCTTATTTCTTCAGTTAGTTATGTTTCCCTAAAAATTAAATTTCTTCAGGAGAAATAAAGGATAGTTCTCTGCTGCATGCATAGCTTGAATTGTGAAAGGTCACCTTAGTTTCAGTAGTGCATGTAGAAATGGATCAGGGAATTAATGACCCATCTTAGAATTTTCTGAGATATATATTTCATAATGCATATGTTACGACTCAGAAGAGAGAGCACAGTATCTCAATATATTTATTACTGATGATCCCCAATAGTGTGCCTGGCTTCAGTTTAAGTTTTGGGGAAGCATTTTTCTGTCATTGGAATACTGATTCTTTTTTAATTCTTTTTGTTTGTTTGTTTGTTTGTTTGTTTGTTTGTTTGTAAATATATGTCAATCAATTTGGACACCCTTTGTTAGCTTTAAATATGAAAATAATAATACTCCAACATGTATACCTTTCCTGCACATTGTTTAGGCTGGAGGTATCAGTTTTTGTTTGGACAAAACTCCAAAATATCTGTAAACATACTGTGATTTATCTTGGCAAAGAGCAAGACTGCAGACAGGCTTTGAAACATTTAGATTGTGATCTACTGAAATAGAATAATTAAAATTCCATCTCTGAAAATGTTTTCCTCTTAGTGCCTTTAATGTTAAATCTATAGATATCATATTAAATAACACCTATTGACCTGCTATCGGAGAACTAGAGGATCAGACCGTCAGTTATCCTCAGTCCTTGACATTTAACTTTTTGCAAGTTAAAAAACATTTATGTTGTATCTGCAAATCAGCTGATTGGTACTGCAGTTCAGAGAACATATTCGTAATATGTTTGCAAGAAGAAATACTCCTCGACAAATTTGCAATTACATTTTGTAATAGCTGCAATTTTTCCAGCATTTTAGGGGCAATCACATGCAGAACACTTTTCAGTGGTTTAATCTGAAAGTGATAAAAATGGATTTCCAGGCTGGGTTCAGCATTAAGATGGAAACACCATAACTGTCTGACCACCAGAAAATGACATTTATCTATTGCTGTTACTACTGTCTAAAGCATCTTTTCTATGCATCTATTTATTTAACTTTTTTTTTTTTTTTTTTTTTTTTTTTTTTACAGTGCAGTTCACAGGAGACTTCTACTGTCATGCTAGATGCTATAATTATTTTTGCAACAACCCCTTTCAAGATAGTTACCACTCCCTCCTTTTCTTAGAAGTACCATCAACCATGTAATGTAAAGTCCATTTAAAACACCATGTTGCAAATTTGCTTACACTGTGGAAATACTAGAGGAGATAGATAGTCTTCATGACTTAAAGTTCTTTCACACTTTATACCATATAGTTAATACGTACTACTAATAATATTAGTATGTAGTTAGGTGATATTTCCATTTCTTTCTTAAAGTTGTAAATATTTTAAAATTTTGTCTTACCAAAGTTGATATTATATTAAAAAAACTTTTTATTTTCCATTTAAAACACATTTTACCTTTTATGAACCAACTCTTCATTTCACTTTACATTCAATAGATACCAGCTCTAAATAAAGCTGTTTCTCTAATAAGCAAACGTCGTTATTGAAAATTCCTTTCTCTCAATTCTTTTTTCCTGAAATGTGACAGAGTCACAGTAGTTGATATGTATATTTTATAAAGCTGGTATATTTTGTATCTTCTAAATATAGCATAGATGATAAATATTTCATTATCAGTATATGTTTAGGGGCATCTTAGACCAGATGACAAGTGGTATTGATTTTGAGTTTGATTTTGAGAAACTGAGTTTCAGTACTGAAAGAAATAAGATTTTGTTTTGTATTGTGCCTCATCCTAAATAGGAAACAAAAGGAATACAAGTCACTGTCCTATATAATTTAATATGGATTTGTAAAACAAAGTGAATACAGTAAATAGAAAAGAATGCATGTGAAATTATTTTAATAGTGTTATGGTACCATTACATGAGATTTAGAAAAGATATTAGCAACTATTAATATCTTTGATCACAAGACAAACTACTTAAAGGCATTGAAGTTCAAGGTCGCTGCTAGCAGAAAGCTCCAGAAAAAATAACACAATCCAGTCACTGGTCCTCTGTTTTTTATTTTGCAGAAATCTAGAGAAATTAGTGTTGTGCTTCCATAATAACCTCTGTAGCTCCATGTATCTGTGTGAGTGAAAAAATTACCAGGCATGCTACCTAGAGCTGCAATGCTACCCTAACATAGTAGATTTACTCGATTTTTTGGGGAATGAAATATGGATAGTAAGTGGATTTGTGCAGTAGTCTTCATTTTTGTGCATCTCCAATATAAGGAGCATCAATCTGTTAAAAGGAAAAAGAATGATTTATTTCTTATTTTTTTTTAAAAAAAATAAAGGAATATATAGGAAATATAGTAAATATGGCTTTGCTCATGAACACCTTTTTCTCCATAGCTCAGCTGTTTAAAGCTGTTAATGACCTTGAATACATCACCTTTCTCTTTTAAATACAGCAGATCTAATAGACTAAAATAGAAGAGAGAAATGGAAGACAAAAGGATGACAAGTACACTCAGTGTCTTATTTTCCAAAGAAATTTCGCTTTTTTAAAAGGTTAATTCCCCAACACTTATAAATAATCTTCACAGAATTCCTAAAACCCAAAAGTTCTGCAGAGGTCTTTGTGGTTGGAGAAAGAAATAGCATAGTGGAAGATAGAGAATATGGTGTTTCCAGCAAACTGCCAGTCCTTAGCACTTCTTTAGCTCAGGTGAAATACCAGGTTCCCAGTTTGTTATTGAAACAGTGGGAGAGGTAGGAAGGACTGGAGGTCATTGGAATTGAGTGTTCTTGTTTGAAAAAGCTTTCTTGGAGATTTTCCAAGCCTAGTGTTGGATCAAGAATGTAAAACTGAGTCAGCTCTGCTGATAACTAGTAATTCCTCTCGTCTAAGGTGCTGCTCACCTCACCTCCTGCCTGGATGAAATCCAAGCTTCCAAAGGCAACAACAATATTCAACAGCGAGGAGTCATCAGGTGCTGCTACCAAATCTGAGATCCCACAGTTTCTTGCACAGGATGCCAGCTCTCCTCATTCTCTTTATTCCCTGCAACCTGGGTATTTGTTACACAAATGTAAGAAAATGCTGGTCCACATTTCTAAGCTGTGAAGGATGGTCTGGAGAAAGAGCAGCCCTTGCTCAATCCCCACGTTGGTTAGCACAGAGTGGATTTTGGCAGCCAGATAAAAATGCAGCTAGAAATATATTTAAAAAACTACCTGTTTGCTCAGTGTGGCTTTTTTTTTAAATTATTATTTTTGTTTTCATTTTATAAATAACCCAGACAGGCTTCTCATTGGTGGAGCTAAAAGCATGTACATTTTAACTGCAGCATAAATATTAATCATAATCAGCAGTCCAGGCTGAGGATTTTATTAGGCATAACATGCACAAATATGCAACGATCATGTAAGAATGGAAGTTATTATGAGTGGTAATTAATACACTGTGTTACCAGCTGACTCAAAGCATTTTGCTCAGCATCCTCAACTTTAAAGACTGCATCAAAGTGGCAGTAAAGAGTATACCAAATTCAGTAAAGCACACCATCAGCCCTAGAATTTCTCCTGTAGTAGTGACTAGCATTAGCATCCATGATGTGTTGCAGACTTGTTGGATTTTACTTGTGCTGGAATCCTGCTGTATAAAAAGAAAGCACACAAACACAATATAATTGCTGATTTACCACTGCTGCTCGATCTAATTTAGTTCTTAATTGTTCATTTGCATAGCAGAATTTGCATTTTATTTCACAGAAAATGTTATGACTCCACCTGCCCTGTTTCACATAAGGTTTCAGAAAGTGGAGTCCATGGTACAAGCAAAGGAGTAATAAATCACTTACCTTTACTAAAACATCTTAAATATTGAAGCAGAAGAGCATAAAAGGTGCACCATTTTATACCCCCAAATCACACCCTAGCTTCCATTTCCAGTTTTATTGGTATCCCACAGTTCAGGAGAAGTAATTTTCAGATGTGCTGCTATCACATGCCACCATCCTTGTAAAATTTTATTCATCGTGAAGACAGTGACAGAGAATGTAAAAGATATATGCAGACATACAGTGTCTTATCAAACTGTAACATCACTAAACATAACTATCTTCCTATTGACTTGGACCTCACCCAAGCACTAGAGATCGCAGGCAAATCACAAGCCCACAGGAAGGTGATCAAAACAATAACAAATTAAGGATATTTTTAATCGTCAATTTATATGTTTTTCATTACATTTTAACACTTGTTTCAAGGCTCAAATCCTAGGGGTGACAGCTGTCATTTTAAAGGTGACTCATTACACTCATTTACAGAGTTCCCTAACAGATGGAAAGGTCTTTGTTTCCCAGGGAACACTGACAGGTTATGATTTGCAGAGCTTTTAATCATTTTAACAAAACTTATACACATCTGTCAATTACTCTATTCAGTGATGTTAATAATACAGCAATCTGAGAATGACAAAGAACACTTTTCTTTTCATGAAACCACAACTTTTCCATCAAACTGGGAAGAGGAGAACAAAAATACTTTTGAAGAGCAGTTTTCTTCTACAGAAATGAATATGAGTACCGGTATTTATAATAACAGTGAAATTTTATTTTCATGGTACCTGTCCACAGAGCTTTCTTCCTCTCCTTGCAAGCTACAGTGAAGCTATAAATCATTAAAACATACAACAGATAAAACATGACAAGCTGGAATCACATGAATAATTAAAACTAAAGTCACTGTGCAGAACTGATAATTTTGGTCAGGTACAGAATAAAGGCCTTCGCTGTGGTATTTTCTCTGCTCCTGATGGTAAGCACTTCAGGCTCCCAAGGCATCAGAGTTGAGACAGCAGATGTACGCACTGGATATGCTTCATAGCTAAAACCCAGCTCATTTATACATTATAACCTGGGCCATAACCCCCCCAGCCAAATATTTATTATTTGTGATGATATTAGGTTACCAACACTGCAGTTCTGTAGTGTTTACCGAGCAATGCCACTAGGTCTCTTTTTGAGATCTATAGTGTTTAATACGAGAAAAACCCTAAATGTTTAGCTTAAAAAACTTAATGAATTAAAATTATTTCCACAATATCTCATAGTTTTATTCCTCATAGACTTACATTCATTCATTGCAATATCTACTATAAAATCTATTATTAAAATAACCACTTGGTTAGACTACATTTACAATGTAACTTCAAATTAACTGCCTGTCTCAGAAGACTTTTAGGTTTCAGAGAAGCTTCACTTTTAGGCTTTTCTCTTCTCTCAATGCCATGTTTCCGTGTCAAATGAAGAAATCAGTATTAGTTAATATTATTACAACAGAACTTGGAAATTTTGAAGGAAGGAGACACAGCTACTTTCAATGCATTGGGCAGCTAGGTGGTGAAATAATTCCTATTTCAAAGTGTTTACAAAAACAAAAAAATACAGACAATCCAATGTTTTGGAGAGAGAAAATCTTATTATCCTCAGATCAGTCACAGCAAGAGTAATAAGACTTAGAGAATTTATAGGTCACAGTCTACACAGGTGATAAATGATGGAACTGGGGATTTGACTTAGATTTCTCCAGAAGACCAATCCAGACCTTGAACAGCTACAGCCACCTTTTTATCTTCTTTTCAAAGCCTAGGCAGATTATGGATCTGAAATTGGTCTCTGTACTTCTTCTAGAATCTAACTATATTCCACAATATTTTGATGCTTTCCCCAGCCTTTAGTGCCTTCTCTGTATATTTTACACGCTTGCCTTGTTGTTATTCTATGGACAAATTAGTAAGCAAGGGTGTTCCCCAACATTTTCTTTATTAGATTTTAGAGATCTAAGGTTTTTGACATCTCAGCATATAGTCTCTTGGAAAGAGTATGGACTACATTCAACTGCTATCCTGTAAAGTAAAATAAGTGGCAGCTGGCACCATACAGTTTTGTTATAATGAAAACATGAGGTGGTTGCCATTACACAGTCCTGCACTAATGAGAACAGTAGGAATCTAGCATCACAATGGTCTAATGAAAACAGGAAATGGCTGGCATTAGATTGGTATAATGAAAACAGGAGGTGGCTGCCATTACACTTATACAATAAATAAATTAAGATTCCTGGCCCTAACAATCTCATCAACATTATATATGGCCTTAATGTGCAAGATGCAGGCTTACACAAAGGGAGCACAAGTGACTGTAAAGAATGCTTTGCAACACCTCAGAATTAAGGGAGTGTCACTTTCTTGAAATTTATGGTTTCTTTTTGGTGGATATGTATCAGTGAAATGGGGACATGACTTTAAAATATGACATATAATGTAAACATACTCTTCGTTTTATTTAAATATACAGAAAGGCAGTAAAATTTCTGTTACCTACGCTGCTGGAAGGTGAAGGTTAAAAGCAGCTTCCTGAAAGTGGAATTCGATACTACAGGAGTTTTAATTAGCCTCTTACTTCCCCACCGCCCCTAATTTATGCTAAGTTTCCAGTCACTAAAAATACTTTGGGGTGTTGCACGTTTCAGAGAGAATGGGAAGAAAAATACATGCTGGGAAAAAAAAGAAGAAAAAAAGATAAAAGAAGTTAAGCACAAAATCAATCATTCAACTAATGGGCTTTCTTCTAAGAACAGAAAGGTCAGGTGTTTTTGTTCCTTGTTTTTCAAGCTAACCTCTCTGGTTGAGCTTTTTTTTTAATTATTATTGCAGAAGAGTGTCTTCTGGGTAGCTCTCAGCCAATAAATACACAGCCATCTTCACTTTTATTGTGACTTTTACAGCCATCAGAAACTGATTGATTCTCACTCTTCTTAATCTGGCTGCATTCACCATAAAGTTCGTATAGTTCAAGGCCAGTACATTAAGACACTGCATCAATCCAGCTCTATGGTACCTTTTAGCCCCTCAGCTCTCCATTTTTCATCTTCCAGCCCAACCACATCTTTTCTGGACACTTTCCATCAAAACTAAGAGAAAAAATGAAAGAAGAAAATGTTTGGAGTATAATTTTCAAAGCAGCAATTAGTATGCTTGAATGTTCCAGCATAAAATGTTGCACTTCCCACAGCCTAGTATTCTGCCGATAGCTTTAGTTTCTGCGTTCAGAGTGCAGTGAAAATATTCCAGTCAGGTACTTCTGAGTGAAACAGCAGTATGATGCAAATAAGGAACAGATAATCAAATCAAACTTTCTAATCGAGTTTTGCTATGCTGACTCTCTTATTTCTCTCTAGCCTGCAGTTTGCATGTTGTTTTACAACACTGCAGAATTACTTTAAATAGTAAATACTTGTGAGTTTATAGAATCCTGTCATGTTCCACATATATTGGAGCAAGAACAAAAGAAAATAATCTTCTGGTGCTATTTCTATTATTATTACTTTAATTTCTTTGAGTCTTTGGTGTGGTACAGATTGAATCCTTTGGAAGGAGGGAGCAGGAGATAAATAAAACAGGATGAACACAGCTAATAAATCTTTACCTTTTTAAAATTATTTTTTTATATTTCTTCATCATACGATACAAAAAAAAAGAAATATTCGTATCTTACAGACCATATTTTAAACTCAGATGTGTGGCCCTGGAAGGGGAACTCGCTTTAGAAAATCTGGTGCTAGGAGTTGTGTGTGCAAGCCAGTGATGTGGCTTAATCGAGATAGGAGGCGACACGTGCCATGCATCTCAGATTAGGGTTTGGCCCTCAGCCATTAATGCTGGCATCCCAGGAACTGCCCCAATCCTCTGCCAAACTTCTGCTGGGATTTGAATTCACTGAATCCGACTCTCAGCGTTTAATCCCCCCCAAGCTCTTTGAATTGCAGAGCCTGCAAAACATCCAGGTGGTGGTCCAGTCCTAATAGTGCCTGCATAACCTCTAAGAGCAGCAAACTAAGTTGAAGAGTTTTAGTTACTCAGTTTATGTCCCACTACCGTGCAAGTCTGAATACCAAAGCTTGCCCCTCCTCTCTCTGTGGTGTTCATTATACTGCAAAGACAATAGTCATATTGCCTATTGCATGAGCCTTCAAGTCATTTTGAAATATTTGAGATCTTACAAACATCATATACTATAAATCTACTTGACAGGTCTCATCGTTCTGTAAGCAGTATTTTTCATTAGCCAACTTTGCAGTAAAATGGCATTTTGCCCCACTTTCAAACTAACAAATTTTGTCAGGGTTGGCATCTTTATTGCATTAGCAAATATATCAGTCAATACCACCTGGTGTAATTGAGTCTTGTTATATGATTTAGATATGTGTTTAAGGTACGGATTTTTCAAAGTCAAATTTTCTGGCAGAAGGAATATTGTTTTAATAGAATTTTAGATAAATAGGTAGTGTATCACTTTAACTACAAGTACTGGTTCAACATAATGAATTGACCTTTCCTTGTATAATATTCAAAATCATTTATAACTGTGTTGTACAGAAAAAAAAGCAGCCTAAACCATTTGAATATGCTTGATTTCTATTTTATACTGTATATCAAAACTAGCACCTAACAGTCACAGTAGAATATGAATGAGTATGACAGTAAAGCGACTAGTGAAGCCAAGGTTTTTGTTTTCTTTTAAATAATAAGGGGAAATAAACTCCTCCTTGGGTTTCTAAGCAAATAAGAAAAATGATGTTGTGATAAAGGTGGATATCTTTTAATGGAATGCTGAAAATAAAATAAAATAAAATAAAATAAAATAAAATAAAATAAAATAAAATAAAATAAAATAAAATAGCATAAAAAAGAGAAGATTCACAGGAATGTCAAAGGATTAAAACTGAGCCACATAGTCCAGATAAATTACATTCTGATCCAAACCTTTCCCTAATTGTATTTACTTATAACAAAGGAGTAATTCTATTTTACTACAGAATTAGTTAATTAAAAGTTTCCCAATTTTATGTGCATCTGTAATCTGGTTTTAGACAATCCATTAAATTATAAATATTGAAAAAACATTTAGAATTTTTTCCCTATGATAATATTCTACTTATATTTTCAGATTCAAGAATTCTTGTAAGAGCTAGATAAGTATTTAGAATGTGCTTATTTTAAGCAAGTCTAAATATTGAATTTAAATCAACACTTAGTCACAGCAGATCACTTTTTCTGTCTTTTTTCACATTATTTGTTTCATTTCATTTGTGAATTATTCCTACATGTTATATATTTATTCCTATCATTCCCCAAATATAAAATACAGGATTACTCAGTTTTAAGACACTGTATACTTGGATGATAAATATTGAAAATTTGTAAATTGACCATAAGAACTTCACAGCTTAGATACAGCCTGGATTTTCAATGTACACAAAAGCTGGTTTACTATAGCGTGTAGTTGTGCCAGGTCCAATAACTAAGTGGAGCTTGCCCTAGTCAATTCCTGGGACATCTCCAAGGAAAACATAAAGAGCTCTACTAAGTAAACTGGATTGTTTACCAGATGATACTGTCCTTATCTTCTAAGTCAATATTAAACTAATCAATATTAATCTAAATTATTTCACCTGACAAGATCTGTGCCATTACAGAGCTCATGGCATAAGCTCTGCACTTTCTTTTCCTATGTTAAGTTGATTTTTTTTTATATGAATTTTAACATAGAGAGTTGCTGAATGTAGTGTCATCTGGAGCATCCTGAATATCTATTATGTAGCTTTGAGAAGTAGTAGAATCTGAAACTGATGGTCCAAGCTGCCTTGTCTAAAGCCACTCTGATTTGAGAGGAATGGAGAGCTTGTCTTGCCATGACCTTCTTGTTTTTTGGATTGGAGGTAAAAGCATGTCATTGATTATTAATAGCCCAATGGTAGTTCCAGATAAATTACATTTACTCCTGCCCTCTTTGGATCAGACTTCAGTTTGGATTAGCCAAAGGAAGAATACATATTTCAGGAAAAAAAGCTCAAGTTCTTTCCAGGAATGGTGCAGTTATTGTGTTTGTCCCGTGTTGTGGAAAAATAAAAAGTCAATCAATTTGACTTTTTATTTAATTATCTAATAATGGTCAAAAATAATTGACTGTAAGAACCATGCATATATCACAACTAGTATTTGTGCAGTTGCTAAAAGCATTAAAACATTTCACAGAATATTCCACGGTAGAAACGGCTTTTCCTAGAATTGCTACAAGGCACACACTGTCTTACCAAGTAGAACACTTCTCTGTATTTCAGGATGAAATATATTTCTTGGAAGTTTTGGAATGGACAGAGAAAAAATGTTGCTTATAATATTTTAAAACTTTAGTTTCCCCTTGACCATTTGTTCATATTGCTGTAATACATATAGACAAACACTTGAAATCGGACAATTTCTAACTCAGATATAGTCTAGGGGTATTTCCACCAATTTTAGTTTTTGGGTACCAAACACTCTAGAAGTCCCTAAAACAATTTTACTGGTAGTATTAAGGCAAAAACACTTTTAGTCTTGAGTGTTTTTACTCCTGTATGTCCACAGCATGTGGACAGCATGAGATATGTCCACAGCATGAGGTTACAACCTCAAAGAACAGTAGTAGTCAGTATCTTCACCTTTTTATATAGATGTTTGAAATAAATGAGTAAAGTAACAACTTTCAAAAAGAAAAAGAAACAAACTTACATTTCAAATTATTGGCAATTAATGAATAGAAGTTTAGACTAGCAAAATTTTTCCTTATTGAGGTAGACTAAATCTTTCCTCTTGTTCATTTTTTTTAATTAAAACAATATTCTATTCTCTTCTTTAAGAATTTGAATGTCAAGAGCAGTCCTTCCCATGACCACATCACACCTACCAAAATTCACCTAAGACTTAACCTGTAAATTTTCTTAACTTCAAGACTTCTCCTGAAGCAGGTACTCTGAGGAATTTGCAAACAATAGTAAACAGCAAGGAATAGCCACTACATGAAAAATGTCAGAACTCCATCCAAAGAAACTGCAATAAACTTGGACACTTGTCAAAAAGAAAGTTCAGGAGGTCCAGTAAGGAAAAGTGAAAAGTTCTGCAGCTTGGAGTAAATAATCCTATGCATCAATGCAGGCAAGGAAGGAACTGCCAGGAAATAACTGGAGGATAAGGGTATATACCAGATTGGAGATAAGACAACAGTGCTCTCTGTTCCTGAGTAAGACAAACCATACTAGGTTTACCTTACTCAGCCAGAGGCCAGGGGAAATAATTACTACAGCCAGAAGTTCAGGGGAAAAATATTTCTCTCTACTTGGCATCAGTGACATCACCCCTAAAATATACTGTACCCAGTTTTGGCCTCCACAGTTCAAGAAAGGAGAATAAATTGGACATTATCCCAAGGAGAGTGGCAAGGATGGCCAGGGCCACCATATAAGACCTGTGAAGGGAAGCTGAGGGAGTTGAGGTGATTTAGCCTGAGGAAGAAGACACAAGGGACTTCTACTTATATCTATTTAAAGAGCGGTTACGAAGGTGATGGAACCAAAGTCTTCTTGGTAGTGCTAGATGTGGCAATGGTCACAAGTTGTAGCGCAGGAAATTCAAATTGCACACTAAGAAACAGCAACAAAAAATCCTATAGGAGAGTAGCACAGCCCTGGGTTACTTTGCCCAGTGAGGCTGTGGACTCTGTCGGTGAAGGTGTCCACCGCTAGGAAAAAATCAAGGCTGACCGCCTTGCCGCAAGGCGCAGATTGGACTAGATGGCTTCCTGACATCCCTACCAGCCACCATTTCTATGGGTCTATGAAATACCTGGAGCACCACAAAATGGACCTGCCTGAAATATGAGTGTTGGTAAAGTAAACCCAGCAAAACCTCCCAGGTAGACCTGGGGTTTGTGGTAGGAGATGTATCAGGTATGGTAGTTAAAAGCTCTCGCCTAGGAAAAAACTTCAGTCTGGTCTTTAGTATCACGTAAGATGCTATCCAAAAGTCTCTCATTCCACGTTTCTTCAGAGAACAGGTAACAAAGACAGAGCTTAAAATTCAGGTTTAAGTTAACTTTCCTGACATTTTACCAGGAAAGTGTCAAGTCCCTGAGGACACTGAGGTTCCTGCCCACTGCTGAGTCCAGTCACAGCCTCAGCCCACCCCAGACTGGGGCCTTCATTCACTGCACCATGATGCTGCAGCAGGTGCTGTCCCTGCTCAGCCATGGTCCTTATGAACCATCTCAGATGCATCTGAAGGTTGAAAAGAGTAATATACTCTGTACTCATTTCCCATCAAAATCACTATCTAATAAATGTCCTTTTTGACAGGACTGTTAACAGCCCTTGGATCTGTCTTCCCTCTCATACCTCTGTAGAAAAGACTTGTACAAATTCCTAGCAGTTTGTCTCCCTTTACAAGAAGAAAACAGTTGCTGAGTTTGTTTCTGCTGTTTTACATGCTTATAGCAACCTTTCCTCTTTGTCACAGATTGCTTTTCCATCAAGCAATCCCTCTGAACTGGGCACAACAGCATTAATCTCATCATCACCAAGAAAGAGAGATGAACACAGAACAGAAACTTTCTGATCACTCCACTTCCTCCCTCAGAACAAAAGCAAATAAATATTAGACATTTATTTGAAACTGGGCACAATAAAACATACCCTGGTTTATATTCAGCTACCATTCTTCACAATTTATTCATTAGATCAGGTAGACAGCTAACATTTAAATTAGCTGTCACAGAGCTGCAGTATCCTGGGCCCCAAAGGTGTCCTTGCAGTGTTGGGGCTCTGAGGATTAAAGTCCCTCTGAACGCAGTTGGCATTTAGAAACTGGTGGATTTGATCACATGCATATGAGTTTCTAGTATTATCTGAGATGTAGTAAAGCATTGCCTCGTGGTTATGCTTTTTTTTTTTTCTCTTTATTCATCTAGCTTGCTGTCTGACAGTTTTCTAGACAATATCAAGAAATATGGGAGAACTAGAAGAGAAGATACCAGATTTTCCTCCTCAGCAATATGTTGTGGTAGCATTTCTGCTTGATCCTCGTAGCTTCAATAATTTCAGAACTCAGCCAACTTAATAATTTACCAAACCATTCCAACTGCAAAGAGAAGTAGTAAGATATGTGGGAGGCCTTGGATTTTTATCTGTACAGGACAAAACCTTTCAAAAATTTTTCTAAAGCCGTTTGTCTCCTTTGCTGAGAGAATGAAAGGGGAAGCAATTTCCACTCAAGAGTATCTCAAAGTGAATCTCTCTGTCTATTATGCTTTCCCAAGATATATCTAAGTCGCCTGATAATATATGGCCACACTCAAGCTGGACCTGTGTGGCATAAAATGCATTTTGCATTCAGTGTAACACAGAGTTCGAAGTACTTTTTTTTTTTTTTTTTTTTTTTACAAATCATTGTATTGTAATGTATATGCCTTTGTGATTGCTTCATTTATAAGGCTAGTCTTTTAGTAATTATTACCATCTGCTTCTCAGCCCCCACTCACTCAGCTGTATTGCTTTGGAGCCACCTGCAGTAGAGTACATAGAAAGATGAGTAGTCAGAGATGATATATAAAAAAAACACATTTCTATGAGAACTGGAGTTCTCAGAACAGGATGTCTTCCTTTGATTCTTGATCTTCTGCATACATGAAAGAAGGAACTGGAGACTAAGCATGTCTCATGCCTTTCTTGGATACCATGCAAAAGAACAGATAAAATCTGGTCCATAGGGACTTTACTGGAGGAAAAAAAAAATCATTTCAGGCATAAGGGAATACTTCTCAAGTTTGTATGTGTATTCAGCATTCTCAAAGGAACAGCATACAATTCCATTTTCAGCTATGTGAAAATCTTTATTTTGGTAAAGGGAGCCTAAGTAGGTTTTATAGCTAAAGTGATTAACAGTACTTGCAATTTTTCAGGACCAAGAAATGATCCATCTAGTGTATAATCCCAAAATTGTATCTTGTAATGCACCTTATCAGAGCCAAATATAACCTTTTTAAGGTCCTTGAATTGCATTGTGCAGGGACAGGACTACGAAGAAAGTGAAACTTCTAAAGCAGCAATACTTCTATGAGGGCGTTTTGACTAGCCATATACCATATGTGTTTGTTGACAAACAAAGCAATAGTTGCTTTATTGCCTATATTCAATGCTAAGACACTGTTGCTGCACCTTAGAGAGAGAACCCTTCATGTAGCAAGCCACTGCTAACTACAACATCTCATCCTGACTGAACTCTGAAGGAAGCAAAGCCAGTATCCACACTGAATCTTAAATGGGCAACAATAGGTGTAGATTACATGTGTTTACACAATTTTCTGTCTGGGGCAAATTTTATTCTTTTTCTTTTGAGCCAGATTAGGTATCTCTAAAAATCAGTGAATGGCACAGCACAAACGCATTCATAGGAAGGTTAGAGCTAACAATTTCTGTGAACCTGCATATTTTTCTATCTTGGCAAAATTCCTAATAAGGATGTATGAAGAGGCATGAAGTGCCTTGTTCTCACCTTGATGAGCACTTAAAATGTAATTTACTGTTGCTCTCAATTATCGTAGATTCCGCAAGTGTTTACTATTTTTGTCATATTGGAACCTCAAAGCCAAATGATGATGAATGAATGTAATGATTTCTTCTGTTCTAACAGAAATCTAGTGTTAAGGCAAAATAAGATATTTAGACTAATCCGCATGACTTCTGCTTGAAACTTTAATACTCTCAAAAAGATGTGCTAACATTATGGTGAAAAAGATGCTGCAAAATGTCAGACTTTTTTCAGGGAATAAGTTTTTTCTTAAAAAAAAAGAAAGAAGTAAAAGAGGGGGAAAGTGACATATTTTCAAGCATGTTATATGTTTTAATTATGTAGAAGGTCTTTTTCAGTTGTGCAACTAGACCCTCATCTAGCACCCAAACGCTTAGGAAGATGATAACTACTGTATATCTTCCTCATTAGCATCAATTTTCTCTTTTCTGTACGCAAAACCTACGACAACTCTGAACATTCAGTGAACATTAAGCAGGTAATATTAAAGTTATAATTTACAGCAGTAATAGTCCTAGTATTATTCGCTACTATCAATCACTATTCCTTAAAAATAAAAACCTATAGTCAACTAACATTTTAACTTGCATATGCAGACAACAAAAATATTCCCTTTCTACTAAATAGGATCAAAAAACCCACAGAGCCACTATTGACTTTAAACAGAATCTAGAAAATCTCTGCCTTATGCAGAAGGTTGAAATAGATGATTTATAGTAATGCTTTCTGTCCTCAACATCTATGAGTATGTGAAATCCTCCTACCTCAGAAAATGCTACAGTTTCAAAATGCTAGGAGTCAAGAAGAAACCTCCTTTATGAACAGATTATTCCATAATTCTTCACTCTGGGGAAATACTGCAACTTCCACTGAAACGTTTTGCACTGGACATGTCAGAACAGAATGTCATGTTAAATAGACTCTCTCTCTGATCTAGTGTGTCTGTATGCTCACGGATTCATATAATCAGAGTGCTACATGGAAGCTTTCCCCACCTTGTTTTGTTTCTAACAAAGATTCTAGATGGACTCTCATTTATTTTGTCCAAAAATATTTGACAATCATATTTACAACAAGAAGGCATCATTATTTAACTAATACTTAGGGATTAGTTTTGCAGTTGCTATGCTTTTTATGGTATCACCCTTTTCGTATATATTTTTTTTCTGAATGTCTGTTATGGCAGTAAAAACCATATATAAACACTCACAGAAAATGCTACATGTTAAATGTTACTGAAAACTGTTTAGTCATCTGTATTTTTTTTCATTTTGATCCTTTTAAAATCATTTAAAACCTAATATCTCCTCATATGCCTGTGCATAGCATCCTGTGGTAACTTAAGAACACCATTTGAGCGTATTGCTATTTAATATTAGAGGGAAGGCCGTTAATCCATATATGCATTTATAGCTATGACCTCTAACCAAAACCACATACACTATGTTGCTGAATAAAATAGAGTTGATGCCAGTTTTGTTGCCTTAGACATCACAGTACAGACTGGTTCATGTTGATGTCATTCAGGGCCTTCTCCTTCCAGAGCTGCGTGTCTCATGGACACGCAGCTCAGTCTCAGGTCTGTTCTGGAGCCTATTTTGTGCCCTTTGCGTCATGAAATCTGCAAATCTGTTTGTGTAAGTGGTTGTGCTGATACAAAACATTCAAAATAATGTGTTGGGAGGATAGCTGACACGGGAGGAACATGCCAAGGGCATTCTGCTCTTGAATCCTGAATGACAAGAAATGTGAAGTGCATGAGAATAAGTTACCTTATGCACACCAGAAAGCATATAATCTACAGAATAAATAGCTTTAGAGGTTGATAATATATAATTTTTAAAGGTAATATTATATTCTTTCAAGTTATTATGCTCCATCCCACCTTATAAGTAATTAGTCTTATGTCCAGTGCTACCTGCAGCAGCCATGCTGTCTGTCAGGTTATTCTTCTTAAATAGCATTGACAGTGTGTGTTTCTCCTTCCCTGTCCAGCTATAATCAAACTTATCAAAGGGGTTCTATTCTGGAGATTTGAGGGAATGCATTCTCCATTCCTAACTCATGCAAGTCTTTGATCTGCCTGCTAAAAGTGCTCATTAGTGATGACGGACATGGCTTTAGAAGAAACCTGACCATCATTGCTTTCCTTTGATGATGTAGGGAATATAGATCACTATTTTTGTTTTAAAAAGTTCCTGCCTGTGGAACGCTTATATTTTGGCTGTAATAGTCACAAGTCCTAATACAGGTAAGCTATATCCTAGGATACCCCAAAATCTGTGGGAACTGGAAACTCCAGTATATCTGCATTTCTGGGTCTCAGGAAAAAAAAAAAAAAAAAAAAAATTGTTAAAAAAAAAGAGTTTCAATGTTGAGAGTGCAGGTAGTATCTAGAAACAGGCAGTGGCCACACTCTGTTCAGGTCAGAGAGGGAGGGAAGGCAGATGTCCAAGTTTCTTTGATTGTTTTTTTTTCAGCCTATTAGATTGGTGTTTTCATTGCCGAAATCTGAGGAATATATCTCTGATGAGTAGGGGCATATGGGGATGCTAAAATTGTTGAGATTTTGGAGGACCAAGAAAGGAACTCAGATTATTCATTACCACCTACACTACTTTTTGGGAATAACCTCTGCCCAAACCACATTTAAATTTTATCTAAGGTAAACCAGTATAATAAAAATATATATATTTTTTCTGATTATAAAGTGAATGCACTGCAGTAAGCATAGTAAAGCATTGCGTACTGCCAATCAGGTGATGAGTAGAGTGATATCTAAAGAGACTCATGGCCCACCCTGAACAGTAATGAGCACTCACAGATGCAGCTTTTAACAGAAGCAACTTAACCTTAAAATCTGCAATTAAGACTGTGGTATCCAAGGAGACAGCTGTGAAAGATGCAGTGGAGTTGCAAAATAAACAAGTTGTGGAGTGTCAGACTCATAAACTTGCCTGAAAGTAACAGAAAAAGCCAGGAGCAAACAAGGTACAAGTTGTTTTCTGCACTGTAATTCCTCACGTGACCTTAATGTTTTGCTATACATGTAAGCAATTCAGAAAAAGCAACCACAGAGGGTCATATTTACAAGATGTGCTACATTCCTTCAAGAAATAAACATACTAAGATATTAAGATAGAAAAAAAAATATTCTAATGCATTACATGATGAATATTAGCAATGATCATATTCAACAATAGTAAGTGAAATCCTTTTCATTTTAGAGAATATAGTTCAGAGTGTTACCAGATACTGGTTCAACTGCATACAGAATATGTCAAAGATAAAAAGAAGTGTCTTTGAAATATTGTGATTAAGGATGCAAAAATAAAGCAATATAAATTTACGAAATGTTGATACTGAGGTTGCTTTCATTTTTTTTGTTTAGATGTCAAAACTTAAGTGGAAAAAATGGATGTTTCCGAGGACACTCGCTGATCTCCATTGCAGGAGAGCTGAATCACTTAACTTCCAAAGCTAAGGTACAAGTTGTATCTGTCATCTGCTGAACTGGAGCTCATCATGTGATGCTGTCTTTATTGACATAAGAACTGTGACACTCAATCCACAGCTGAGGATGCTGCTCATTTAGTAGGCCCAATATCCAAAATGTGGTGAAAAGTATTGCTTACTGAACCCTTTTCAGATATTGCACTAGAAATGAAATGATTACTTTCTTCACAGACTTCGTTTCATCACTAGATTCTCAACTGCTACACAACCTAATACCTTCATCCCTGTCAGGCTGTGTAAATTGGATAGTATTTTGCATGTAGATACCAGCAGCACAATGGTTTAGTCAAATACCAATTGAGACAGCTGGGATCTGATTACTGAAAGCGCTTGGCCTTATATTTCTGTTTTATGTGTTCAGAGCACAGTCCCTATTAGTTTCAGCATAGTTCCCACTAGATTCAGCTGAAGATGTGAATGTTCAGATTCTGCAGATTAGTCACACAGATCCCAAAACAGGTACCTAGAAGAGAGGCAAAAAATGTTATAGTCTACGATGACTGGGCTTTCCCAAGATAATTTTAGGATTTTTTTCATTAGTTTTAATGTAAAATGCATAAGTAAGCAAATGCCATAATCTACTTCTCTTACTCAAAATGTTGCTCTAAAGTAGAAAAGTAAGAATTCCAAAATTCTACCTTCTACACGAGTTCAAAAGCAGCTCTCCTTAATGACCCAATAACTTTTGGGGGAATCTTCTTCCCTGAGCAGTAGGAACTGTTTAAACACTTCTCTCCAGTTTGAGATAGTGACTAAAATTTTCTGTTTTCTTATTCCCCCAAACACTTTTTCAAGCCTTTTAAAGCCTTTTCGAGGCAAAGTTTACAGAGGTTTCCAGATCTCAGGAGTGGTGGCTCTCCTGGGTGGTGGATGAGACCTAAACATATCCCAAAGCACAGAAAATGTGCTGCAGCACATGCTTCCTATTTTCATGTGATGACCAGAATAGTTTCTGTTTTTCTGGTCTTTTTGATGAACATCCCAGGGATGCACAACAAACTTTACAATAATTTGACAAATACTTTAGTTAATTTTAAACAAATTATTGTCTGTGAAGGCAGTAATCAGAAAATTGAATAGCAGGTAGTGTTCCTTTCCTGAGGTTCCTCACAATCCCTTCCAGTCTTGACTGGCAATTTTTGTCATCTTTCCACACCACTGCACAATCCTCTCTTCCAGATCATTCATAAATGTATTAAGAAAGCATAGAATTTATCATGAAATCTCGAACTAAACCTCTGTTAATTTAATGATTTCTTAAAAAAAAAATGGAATCTCCCTTATGCTTTCTGTTTCTTAGCAAATTCAATTCTCTTCTTCATTCTAATTTCAATGTTAGAAACTATGTTAGCTACCTCTACTATCTATAAATTTTCCCTTTTTTAACTTTAAAATACCTTTCACCTAATTTAGCAGAGAAAGGTACAATACTCTAGAGGCTGATATTGATCTAATCAATGAAAAGATGCTAAGAAGACTCATATCACTGATGCCTGGTGTTGAAGAAAATTACTTGAAAAGAAATAACATGAGTGCAAGTGACATATAATAAATACTCTATGTGCCAATGAATCTTGAATTTTATTCTGCACAGTGTCAACAGTGAGAAGGTTTGACCCAATATTTCAGATGGACTATATCTCATTAGTAAAATACTATTTTTTTTTTTTTAGGAAAATGACAGAACTACTTTAGAATTCTACAACACTTTAGAAAGAATTTGAACCCCTTTGTTCATGCAATTAGGCATATTGGTAGTTATGTTAGTATGAAGCAAGGTCACTCTGTCAGTATATCATGGGAGGATGAGGTGGGATGTATTAAAAGTCCTTTGTAGAAAGCTTCTAACTTGATGTTTTTTTCTTTGAATATAGTAGGAAAGACAAAAACCATCCAGATTCCAACTGTGCGATGTAAAGATGATTTTAGCCAAATCAAAATTGCTTCACTCACTCTGTATACGTAGAAAATCTAAAGCTTTGGTGTCTAACTTGTTTTCTATATGTCTACAAGGTATATAGAGGGAACCTACGATGAGTAGATGTCCAATTTCAGTATCTAGAGTTAGGCAGGATGGGAGAGTTTAGCATCTGACAGTAGAACAGCTCTGTATTGCAGTCATCTCTGAAGTCAGAGGACAGCTGAGCAATGCCTACAGTTTTAGACATATATGTATATAATTTTCATATATATCTCACTTTAGGCACCTAAGTCTTGTTTTGAAATCAATCAATCAAGAGTACAGAAACCTGAGCTGAAGTAAACTGATACAACTGTACCAAAGTTAATAGAGCTAAAGCCAGTTCCTTTATTGACTCAGGGCTCAGTCCCTTTAGAACTAGTGCGTGAAAGTCTGTTTTTCATGTTATAAATGATACAACAAGGATTAGTTACTACAATGATTAACATTGATGTTGTGAGGAAAGTTTACATAGATTCTAAGGGTTGTGCTTCCTTTCCCTTCCATTTCTTCAATTACCCTGCTAGGTCATTGAATGTCCCTCTGACATTATTATGTAAACTACGCAACCCTATGTCCTTTCTGTCATGGAAATTATAGATTTCAAGACATAAATAAGTTTTTAATGGATCTTAGAAGATATTTTTATACAAGATTCTAATACCTTGGAATTTGTCTCCCTTATCTGTGGTATGCCCCTTTTGATGTGACCTGTGAGAAAGTCCGAGACTGTTTGGTGCCTTCAAGACTGTACATATGTTTTCCCTCTCTTACAACAGTCCTAGTAAATTCTCCATTTTCAGAAGTTCAGAAGTTAGTACCTCAGATCATTTAGTCTCTCCCGAAGTCACTGAATAGCTTATTAAAAAAAAAAAAAAAAAACTAACTGTATAGGTAAACAATTATCATGGTACCTACATTATGTAAAGTTACAGAATTTATTAGCTATTATTACTATATAATACAATTATTATATGACATTATATATATTTAATATTTAGCATTACATTAATTAAAATAGTATGTTAATATGTTAGTTATATAATTATATATTAATATGATTAGTATATTATATAATGGAAAGATGAAGCCAGTATTTATGGAACACTTTGCTTGACTACTCTTTCATTTCTATTTTTCTTAACTGTGCCTCCTGTGCAGCTTTAAATGCTTGAGTTTATTTCATTTTGAGAGTCACCTATGTTGAGTCACCCAGCCTCAGGCTCTGCAAATTTGTTAGGTTGTGCCCTCCAGCTTGTGCCAGCTGCAGATCTGGCCAAATGCATCTAGGAAAGCAAAGAAGCAAAAAGAGAGAGAGAAAAAGAAACAGCAAGAAAGAAAGACTTAGTAGCAGAGCTAAATATATTCTTATTTATTTATTCAATGAAATAATGTGAACAGAGTAAACTAAAATCAAAAATGAAATTAATTATGTTCTTTTAGCACTTTTGCTCTTCACATAATGGTGTTGTTTTTCACCAATATTCCAGAGATCAGTCTCTATTCTCCTTTTGTAAAAGCAATTTCGTAATCAGGGGATCTGTAGCAGAGCACTCTATATCCATCCTTGCACCTAGAAAATAAGCACAGTCCAAATCATAGAATCACAGAATCATTATGGTTGGAAAATATCTTCAAGATCAGCAATTCCAACCATAAACCTTTTGACACTATGCATGTTAAACCATGTCCCTAAGTGCCTCATCTACATGTTTCTTGAGCACTATCAGGGATGGTGACTCCACCTCTTCCCTGGGCAGCCTGTTCCAAAGCTTCAACACTCTTTCTGCATAGAAATTCTTCCTGATGTCTAATGTGAAGCTCCCCTGGTGCAAATTAAGACCGTTTCCTCTTGTTCTATCTGTAGTCACTCTGGGAAAGAGATCGACCCCTGCCTCACTACAGCCTCATTTCAGCTAGTTGTAGAGAGCAACAAGGTCTCCCTCAAGCCGCCTATTCTCCAGACTAAATAACCTCAGCTCCCTTGGATGCTCCTTTTAAGGTCTCTGTTCCACCCCCTTCACCAGCTTCGTTGCCCTTCTTTGGACACGCTCCAGCACTTTAGTATCTTTCTTGTAGTGAGGGGCCTAAAATTGAACAGAGTATTTGAGGTGTGTTTCCCTAGTGCTGCTGGCTATACTGTTCTTGATACAAGTCAGGATGATGTTGGCCCTCTTGACCATCTGGACACACTGCTGGCTCATGTTTAGCTGACTGTCGACCACCACTCCCAGAGCCTTTTCTGCCACACAGCTCTCCAGCCGCTGTGCCCCAAGCCTGCAGCGCTGTATGGGGTTATTGTGACCCAAGTGTAGGATTCAGCACTTGGCCTTGTTGAACCTCATAGTGTTGGTCTCTGCCCACTGATCCAACCTGTCCAGAGCCGTCTGCAGAGCCATCCTACCATCAAGCAGATCTAAACTTCCTCCCAGCTTCATGTCATCTTCAGATTTGCTGAGAGTGTCCTCAACCTCCCCATCCAGGCCATCGAGAAAGATATTAAAGAGGACCAGACCCAACACTGATCCCTGGGGAACACCACTCATGACCAGTTGCTAGCTGAATTTAACTCCATTCACCACCCCTCTCTGGGCCTGGTCATCCAGACAGTTTTTCACCCAGAGAAGAGTACACCTCTCTAAGCCAGGAGCTGCCAGCTTCTCCAGGAGAAACCAGGGGGAGATGGCATCAAAGGCCTCACTGAAATCCAAGTAGACCATGTCCACAGCCTTTCCCTCATCCACTAGGTGGGTTACCTGGTCATAGAGTGAGATCAAGTTAGTGAGGCAGGACCCGCCTGTCATGAACCCATGTTGGCTGGGTCTGATCCCTTGGTTGTCACATACATGATGTGTAATTGCCCTCAAGATGATCTGCTCCATAGCTTTCCCCGATATCAAAGTCAGTCTGACAGGCCTGTAGGTCCCCAGATCCTCCATCTGACCTGTCTTGTAGATGGGCATCACATTGTCCACCCTCCAGTCATCTGGGACCTCCCCTGTTGATTAGGACTGCTGGATGATGGAGAGCAGCTTGGCAAGCACTTCTGCCAGCTCCTTCAGAAGCCTTGGGGGGATCCCATCTGGCCCCATAGCTGTATGGGTGGCCAAGTACAGGGTCACTGCACTGTACAGGGTCACTTAGGGTACCAGTTCACTGACTGTTGCTCCTGGATTATGGAGGATTTATTCTGCACTCTATAGATGTCTTCTGGCTCTGGGGGCCAGTATCTTGAGTCTAATTGATATGAATATTAAAGACTGAGGTAAAAAAGGCATTAAGTACCTCACCCTTGTCTTCATCCTTGGTGACAATATTACCTGATACATCCAATAAAGGATAGAGGTTCTCCTTGGCCCTGCTGTTTTTGTTAATGTATTTGTAGAGCATTTTTATTGTCTTTTACAGCAGTGGCCAGATTGAGTTCCCTAAATCCTAATGATTTTCAGATGATAACACTTATAAGCAACCAGAAAAACAGAACTTGCTTACCAATATCGTAATTTATATGTCTAGCTTTATGCCAGGTTATTTACATTAGTAGACTAGGGAAAAGTTAACATACAATTGTGTTTAATGAAGAATTAATCAATGTGAAAGGTTCATTTTCAAATCTAACCTCTTAATTATGTTTATTTCTCATATGTAATGTTAGAATTCAGAGATTTATCTACCTATATTGTTGACTGAAAAACAAGCAGTGATTTCCTCACACCAGGAAATGTACACAATCACTCTTAAAAAGAGAAATGGAAATCAGGTACATGCCTTGCTAAAGTGTTTTTGGTATAGGGTATTATATAAATCTGTGTGTATGTGTGTGTGTGTATGTCTGCATGTATGATTAATGTGGATAAAATTACTGTCTTTATGTGTTTTAGTTCTATATTACTATTTATCCTGACATCTGTTTTATAGATATAATAACTTTGGAAGAATAATTCTTTATTATATTTCATTTAATCACACAACAAACTGAAAATTTACATGGTCAGTGGTCAATGGTTTGGCCCATCTCTAAACATTAACAACAACAAAAAATCTCTAAATCAAGGACAGATTACAGCAAATAATCTGGTTTTGTGTTTCCTTTTAGTTAAATATAGAATCTAAAGCAAGCAAAGAGATCAGCGCAACTCATAATTCTTTTAAAGACATTACTTTTCTCTGTAGGGATTTGAGATTGTGGCTTTGATATATGAAGTAGAAAAAAAGATGTTAAATACTTGAAAGCCATAAGCTGTAAAGAGAGTATTTCATATCTAATTTAGGAGGTTTGGCAAGTGTAGTACACATTGATTTTATAGTTATTTTCTGTCCTTTTTTAATAAAGTTAAAATGTCACATGCAGTACTGCAAAACATAACACAAGCTTTTTCCACCCTCTTATGTGGATGTATTCTGCTTTTTGGCCATCCTTTTACTGTCAATACTTGCATCTGTTGCTTAAAACGCTACTCCTGGTACAATTGTTTTTTAAATGCAAACCCATATGTGTGATCTCAGGAGAAACTGGTAAATTTCACCAAATGGGCATCCCTAAATTACATGCCATCTGCAGCTAGTGATGAGAGGACTAAACCCAGTCAGCTGTGATCTTTCACCACTGTATCTATCATTTTGATTGGCTCCAGGGAAATCAACAGCTTTTGGCTTGAACTTTTCCAACCCCAACAGGTTATTATGGACTGGTTGAGATGTACTGGCTAAGGAATGATCTCTTTTTATCTGCAGCTAGGTCTCCAATCATTTTGCTGCAGAAGTCAGTGGCAAACCAGCAAAATTCAATAGCAGAAGCAGGCTCATATTCCAGCACCATTTTAGATTTTTTTGAGATATGAGTGTGCAGCCTTATTAACTTAGGAAGACTATTGAAATATGTTGAAAATGAAATATTGAAAGAAAAAGAAGAAATGTTATTATTGCCTATGTAATTGTAAATTAATAGCAAATGTACTTGAAAACAACGAGCTTCTGAAGAAGTATGTTACATTCCAAAGAGATAAATGCCAAAGTGGGAATTACTATATTATAACATGTGAGACTTTAGGACCATGTTTAAGACAGAAAAAATGCCCATTGTCCATCATGGAAAGTGTTATGGGCATGGAACTGAAGTATATAACACCCAGCATACTGGGAAGCAGGATAAAGGAGGTGAGTCCTGGAGACACTGAAAGAAGGAATATCTGAAATCCTATTGCTTTTCTGAGACAGACCTCTATATGTCACTGGGATTCAGGTCTTGGGAGCACTTTTGAAGGACAGTTGTAGGTTTCTCAGAGTTAAATTTCACCCCCTCATCTCTCAGCTATATTTGTTTTCAAGTTCTGTGTGCTGGATCCTTATTACATACATTTGGAATGCTCCAAGAGTGTTATCTACAAGATCAAATCTCTCAAAGGAATAACTGTTGTCTGCAAATAGTTTTAGTTAAAGAGCTAAGTGCTGAGCTGCTCAGACCTATTTTATAGATACTAGGGAGTTTTTAAGGTCACAAAGTAAGAGATCATTGTGGATCGAGTGTGGAATTTCTAGGATTATGTGAATGTGAGTCTTAAGAATAAAAATTTTGGACTTTTGTACCTAAGTTTCATATTTATTCCAGATTGGATGCCTGAATTATATATTTTTTTTTTAATAACAGACTGTTGTAAGAGTAAATATTTTAAAGACTGACTGTGCTGCCCCCATGAAAGCCTAAACTGCAGGATCTTAGATAGATAAATACAGTTTGAGATAAGATAACACTTAAGATTTCACAAAACATGAAAAAAAAAGGGAAGCAAAGTGAAAGATGGAACAAACAAGATATATGAATTTGTAGCAAAAGTATGATCAAAATGATCTTTTGGGCTTTTTGTGATCTCTTGTGTGCTGATTTTCTTCAGAGCTTGTGTACAAAGACTCAAAGGTAGTTCAGTACTAATCATCTTTCTATCTCATTTCATCTCTTGAAAAGTAAGATACATAAATAACTTTAATAAAAATAATATATTAAAATAATTCTCACATAAGTGACAAAAGGTTAAATACTGAGGTTCTGAACTGACTCTTGTACGATGCTTTGCATGTCTCTTTACCACTGAAGGCAAAACAAGATGTGAGTAGTTTCATTTCATCCAATTCCTCAGTGCGGTAGCCTCAGTCTTTGTATTATTATAAGCATTAGTGTTTTTTTAAAAAATGTGATTTCTGGAAGAAAAATCGATTAAAATCAAAATAGTAAAGGAGATAAATAAGAAAATATATTTGGCTATTATGCTAGGCTAACTTGCTGGAAAATGCTCTATGACTTATTGTAATAATTAAAGCCAGTACAATACCTAAAAATGAATATTGTGAGGAATAAAGTAAAAGAAGAGATATTCACAAAGAGCAGCAAAAGGTTTTTGTAATATTTTATGCATTCTGCTATCAATGAATAGTGTGTTTTGCTAAAAATATATGAACTGGTGGCAGACTAACACCTTACAACTACAAAAGCCATTGAGTATTTGTTTTAAGTGCTTAAACATTCTGCAAGTAGCAGGCAACTGGAAAAGATCTTTGGATTTTGAAGAATCCACTGAAAAATAAGGTGTATTATTTTATTCCCCCCATTTGAAAGAGCTTCAGAGCTGTCACGGTGACTTTTCCAAATTATGTGCTTTCTCTCCAAAGTATTGCTCACTTAGATGTCTGAAGAAAGTCTTGACCTTTGTATTGATTATTTTCGAGTGTTTTTTTTTGCTGTTGTACTTTCCTTAAGACTAATGTTAGGCCGCTCTCACAGCTTTGCACCATTACCTTTATTTATTACATTTACCAGAAATGTTTTCTCTTTGATGTACAGAACTCAAGATTCTGAATGGCTACAGACACTGGAAAAAGATCAGCACTGGGGCCAACTACAGCTTACAACAAGTGACATAAAGCTATTTTCTGAGGCACTGCTAAGAAACGTTTATTAGCATCTGTTTTCATATAAAGAAGAAGAGAGTTGAATAGCAGTAATACTAACTGATTTCCAAACACATTGGCATTGTCAAAGGACAAAAACAACTCCCTCTGAAGTCAACAGGAAATTTAAGTGTTGACTATGTATGACTATTTAAATGTGGTTAAATGTTGAAGACAAGGTTTCACTCAGAATATTTTTTGCTTCATAATGGGGAGTGGGGAGCTTTCAATTGTAATTTATCTGTGTTATCTGCAGCTATAGAATCCACAAAGCTTCATATTTATAAAGGATGAAGGCTAGTCCCTAACTAAGCAGACCAGCTCACACATGCCATTCTAGTGGAAACGGTAGCCAACCTAATAATATGGGAAGAATGATGAACTTCAGTTGAATGAAAAAAATTATTCATGAAAATTCTGTCTGTGCCCTTAACATTCATGCAGAGAAGCCAGGAGCTCTTTAGGTTGCATGTCTTACTCTTGTAGCCCAGCACTGCCTGAAATTGTGAAAGGATAATGGGATGAACTGACACTGTAAGCATCTGAACAATGATCTTGAAGAACTGTGAGTATTTTAAACTCTCATTTGTTTTTATTTGTTTGGCATGCAAGTCTGACTATACTTAGAACAAGTATTTATGTTTCAGCTTCCATTTGAGAGCAATTTAGCAAACCTGCTTTTTCATAGGTAAGCACTTGCAGCTACAAGAGAATGGTGCTTTCAAGAGTGAACGGCATTTTTTTTTTCTGGACCTACTAACCTTTCTATCCATATGAATATCCTGGTTCCGTACTTTTATGGTATTTTACTGTGACAACATAGAGTAGAACCTTTCCTGCATCTGTATTTACTGGTGCTCTTGAAATAAAAATGTATTGAGGAAGAACAATATCTCTATTTGCTGTTTCCTTTCTTTTCTAACAGTATACCTGCAAGAGAAAAGGATTAAAATACGGAAAACACAAGATCAGCATTCAAAGAAGAAAAAATATAGATTTTGCTTTCCATAAAATTTGAAACAACACAGGATGAGAATGTTTGGTGTTACAGAAGATATGACTATGTGAGTTTCTGTTTGTTTGTCTGTTTGTTTGTCTCACTGAAGTTTTTATCTTCTCTTTCGTTTGGTGGCAGGTAAAATCAAATTTGCATACTGTAGTATGTGTGGACATAAAAAATACATACACAACCTGTAGTTGTTTCAATATTTGTGACGCACGGCACCGAGGCTGCTCCTCTGAGACAGGAAAAGTTGCCTTGTCTCCCTAACCTACTATCAGCAAGGAGATCGTTATGCAGGTTCTGGTGAGCACTGATATTTGTTTGGAGCACACACTGGGGCACACACATAAGGGTTACTGTGTAAACTAAGGAGAGTGGAAATCATTTTCCGCTCACTTCCATAGAGATGGACAATGAAGAGCCTTTTGTAGAGTGGCTGAAGGAAAGAGCCAGCAGGGTGAATACATAACACAGAGAATATAAGAAAGAAAACTACGGGGGGTGGGCGGCGAGTAGGGAAAGGAGTTACTGGCTGCCAACTCCCACTGCTTTTTCTTCATTCTCTCAACTCTGTCCACTCTAATCTGGACTTTGCCTTTATTCTCACCATTGAATATGCCCTTTGGAGTGACCCATTCACACTGACCCTGCTGGAGGTTGCAAGTACAGCAGAGACAGCAGCTTGTGTTGCATAATAGAAGGGTATGTTCCCATTATTGTATTTCAGAGGGACTGCTATTGCTAGTTCAACTAAAATAAGAACCAAAGTCTTCATCTATGCTCCATCCAAACTGAATAGCATTGCTCTTGTTTGTTTAAGCATAATTTCCCATAATGGATCCCATCTCTGCATTTTCTAGCTATCTTTGCTCTTAAACTAACTGAGTTAGGGTACATTTGCAGACACTGAAGTCAAACGAATTGGGAATTGTTCGGGAAAATGCTAGATGCAGAAGAGAAAGTTCATGCCAGGGAATGCTCTAATATTAAATACCATATATAATAGTGATCAGTTCCCAGAGATGTTATCAGTTATACATGAAATAACTGAGTTATAAATAGTTGCTGGTTCCCCTTCTAACCATTCTAGTATGACTTGAGAAGGTCCTTCTTTTAACTTCTTAATATAATTTCTTCGTATTAGGATTGGGATCTTTTGCAGCCCAGCTAGAACAGGGTGAAGCACCATGGCACCAAGACCTGAGAATAAAAGTATACGTTTGGCTGAATTAGCTTTTGATCCTGAAACACTTTATACCTCTGAAATATATCTGGTAGAATTGTCTTGCCCAACTTCAGATATCTATAATGTGAATATGTACCTGTGAACTACTGTCAGTAAATTATTTTATTGATGAAGGAGGGAAACAGACATACTCTTCAGGTACACTTTAAGCAGCCAATTTTAGATGTTGTCTTTAGGCTGAGAGGACTCAAACCCTAAAAGTGCTTGCTTTTCTCCACTAAATATAAAGGGCGACTATTTCAGATAGAGGAGCAATCATCTAAGATGCAATTAACTGATTGAAGAGAGAGATACAGTTAAAGCGCAGTCTGATTAATTCTTTGCTTTCATATCTGAACAAAAGGCTCACTGACAAGCAACAAACTAGTCCAGAAGAAGAAATCTAGCTTTGGCCAGATGAATCCTACACTCAGGAAGGATTCATCCTATGGACTCAAGGAATGTATGATTCCTCCTAAAACCAACCAAACAAGCAACTCACCAACCTCCTCGCCCAGTTCCTCCACACCCCCCAAAAAAGTCAGAGAATATTTTTCAATTATTTGATTGCACTTTCCACATTCACAGGAGCACGATGAAGCAGATTTTGTAATTATTTAGCCCATACTATATTGATTTTTTCTTTTTCTTTCTTTCTTTTTTTTTTTTTATGGACAAATACAAGATTCTTGTCACGTTGTCCTTGTTTTCAAAGAGGTTTCAGCTCTGTCTGGAAATATTTCTCCAGTCTCTTTTTGTGACTCTTTTTAGAAACCTCAAGGGGATTCTCATAGGTCCTGGAGTTCTGTTAAGCTTCAGATGTTCTAATTTCTTGATCACCTGTTCTGGCTGAATCTTACCTCCTTCAACATTTTTTCTTGCTCTCCTGGGAAATTTATGTCTGTTTCTGACATCTGTCCCCAAGCCTTCTCTGTGAACACAGAGGCAAAGAATTCATTTGATTGCACTTTAGTTATGTCTGTGTCTTCAGTCAGTAAATTACCCAGGCCAGTTCTTAGAAACTCCACCATCTCTTCCAATGACCTCTGTGTTCCATATGTTCTTGAAGAAAACTTTACTATTTTTCTTAACCTCCACTGCAATTTTCCTTTCATTTCCTATCTTTACTACCTTTGCAGTTTGCTGTGTTTTCTTCAGTATTATGTTGTCTCTTTGGTTATCGTCATTATTTCAATATCTCATCTTGGCTTCTCTATGGTCTTTGAATATCTTCTGCATGCTATGAGTCCTTCTTGTTTTCCTTTCCAGAGCTTGTTCATTGGTTATATAATTCTTCCAATGACAGAGCACATAGTTATTTATTCATCAGTGCTTTCCACTTCTACTTTTTTTTTCCATCTGATTACAGAAAACATACTAACACCTTAAAACACTCACCATGAGGGTAACAAGTTGTGTGTATCTGAAGTTTAGGAGTACAGGAAGCTTTTTCTAGTTTTGTCACTGAGTTAGTGAGATATTGGTAAAAAAACTCCTCTGTGCTAGACTGGGACTGCAGGGAGTACAACAGAGTTTGGCCGTAGTGCTCTTCACTCCGCTCCACCCTCCATTCACTCATATCTGCACGGCACCATCAGATTATCCCCTCTCCAAGGAAGCCAGCAAAGTTTGACTGTGGTGTCTCCGTTCTGCTCCACTCTTGTTTGCTCTTATCAGTGTGTGCTAGGAGGGCAGATTGTGTTGCCAAGGGAATCGTGGCGAGGTAGATTCCGCACATACGAGCCATCCAGGATGTGTATCACCTGAGCAAGCTTCTGTAATGCCAAAACTTCTGTTAGGCCCTAGGTTTTCTCTAAGTTTCCCCTTTTCCAGGCTATTCTTCCACAGGGACACATAATAGCATGAGGTGGGGGAGTCAGATTGAGTAAAAGCATCATCACTGGCAGTGATGACACCACATTCTATTCAGTGTCATGAGATAAAAAACTGCAAATACTCCTCAGTGAAACATATATTATTTGTGTTCTAAAGCTGTCTTAATTTTCCAGATGATGTCTACCAGATATTCTGCAAGTATTTAGGGTGACTCACCATAATTCTGCTGGCCACCATCACTAGCCTCCAACTAAAAGTATAAGGAATGGTTCTAATAACTTTAAAACTTATCCTGAAGTTGTGTTAATGAGAAAGTGAAAAAGATTCCAAGTAGTGGCTCCATGCCTCACTTATCATTCCTGCTCTTATGTAGCATAGTGAGAGACAACCAAGAGCCTCCTAGATAATTCTGTTTCGTGGTGGGGGGACTTGGTGAATGACAGCAGGTATAGTTTGATCACCAAGCACAGCTGACGATTACCAAGCAGAGTTCACAGAAGAGACTTAGTGAATGAGGGATTATAGATACAAAAATCTACAGTGACATTTATGAACTAAGAGCTTTTGTTTCAAGCCAAAAGTTTTCAGCCAGAAGGTTTTTCAGTTTTTTACAGAAAAGTCAACATTTTCCACAGGGAAAGAAACAAAATAGCATAATCTTCCAACTAGCTTTGGTTGTAACAAATGTATGTTTTTGTAAAGTGCTTTTAGACCATCAGATGAAGGTCGCTGGGGAAGTGGAAAATGTCGTTAAGAAATTCACTAACTTGATTTTCCACAGGTTTAGGCTTCATTTGCCAGCTAAATACTACACTTCTTTGTCTGCAGCGAAGTCTGCTACAAGATTCAAAATGAAATTAGATTGCATATTCTAGTTCTCTGTTGGTATTAAGGTCACACCAAACTACATCTATAAATTACCCAGGAACAGTCAGTTCTTAATTCAGCCCCTAAGGACCTCCAGTGCAGTGGCATGAAGAGAGGATTTGTCTGGCTTAGCATTAGGCATAATCATTTTAGGCCATGCTTTCCCTCAAGCAGTCTTAAAATAGTCCCAAAATCTTGCAAAGGAGCGCCTGATCCTTTTCAGCAAGGATTCATCTGCTACATTTCTCCCAAGACTCTGACTTGCAACAGGTCATGGACTTCCTGACAAAACCACTTCATTTCCCAGCTTTAGAGTTCTTAGACCATTTGATCCCCCTAAACCTTCCAAAGCTCTTTCTGAAACTGGCCCTTTGTGCTGGTTCTCCTCTTCCGTGTGTTGGAGGGATTAACCAACCTGCTAAGATGAGGATATCTCTGTAGTGCCACTGAGGGGTCAGTCAGCCTGAAGCATTGACTACATCAATCCTGAAGATTTTGGAAGAACTGTCACCCCCACAGTTAAACACCAAGGAATTGTAGGAGATTCATTCTTAGGGATAGCATCTAAATAAGACCTTCCACAGGGAATTAACTAAAACCATCCTGGAGGGCATTCTGGCACTGACAATGCAAACACAAGGTTATTTTGGTCTTGAAGCTGCCCTGAGAAGCTCTGGATAGTACCCAGAATGAAGCTAGGAAGGCTGGATTTAGGAGTCAAGCAATTAAATACTTCTTACAAGCTTTTATCCAAAACTTACAGCTGATAATGTAGAGTAGGAATCTGAAACCCAAAGTAGTGCTGTAAACACTGAGGTATTTCATGAACAACTGATATATTCTTTCAGAATTGTCTCTAATGCTGCCAGACACATACCCTTGTTTAATGACAAGCTAGCACAGCAAAATAAACAGACTTTCATTAGAAAAAGTCAATTCATGAACCTATCCTAGTGCACTGTTCTTTTTTTTATCCTTTTGAAATACAGATCTACCTTAAAATGTCCAATAATAAAACTATATGGGCATTTATTTGCTGTTTTCTGCAACTTTTCCACAGTCTAGTGAATACCTTAACCACATTTTTATTAGATATTTTTGAGTAACAATGCCCTCTTCATTTATATTAGTTTGTCCCTTTCCATATGGATAATTAAATAATTTTTGAAATGGAAGAACTACAGTTTGTGCAGTATAGAACTTTCTGAAAATTTACTGATAAATTTCACCCCGCTCTAATAAATAGGTCCAGTACCTATTGGCCAGGAAATTGGCCAGCTTTCACAGTTCAAGTGCAAATATAGGCCAGAATGGGACCATTTGTTGGTCCAAGTGAATATTGAGTTGGATTGAAACTTGGTCGTTTCAAGATTTTTTTTTATGCCATTTGCTTAATTCTAAATTCACATAATTGTTCAATAGGATAATCAATAGCAAATTTCTAACATGGTTTTTCTCTCTTTGTTATTCTCAAAGTAATTTATTGTAGAATGTAGATCAGATTTAATACAGCTTCCCGTGTGCTAGGGTTTCTTTTACATTTTAGCAATACTTGGGGAAAATGACAAGTACTCCTGAGTACTGTAAGGAAAGTACTTGACCGTCATTTGTTTGGGAACACAGAACACAGATAGCCTAATCAGTCCATAAAGGGGAAAATAAGATCAAATGCAAAATGTATCTTTATGGTAAAAAGAATAAGAAATACAATGCTCCTTCATTGCTGAATGTTTCTTGCTGGAAGATTTGCAATGTTCAGCAGGTATTGTTTGAAATCTTCACTGGAGCAGTAGCATCTTCAGGTGCACCCCAACACTTTTCCCTGGAAATCATGCCTAATTGACCTGATATCCTACTATGATGGAAGGACTGGCTGGGTAGATGAGGAGAGAGCGAGCAGTGGATGTCATCTATCTCATATCTCGACTTCAGTAAGGCTTTTGACACTGTCCCTCACAACATCCTCTTGGAAAAGCTCCAGAAGCATGGCTCAGATGAGTGGACGATGAGGTGGATTGAGAACTGGCTGGATGGCAGAGCTCAGAGGGTGGTGATCAGTAGTGCAGAGTCTAGTTGGAGGCCTGTAGTTAGCGGTGTCCCCCAGGGGTCAGTCCTCAGTCCAGTCCTGTGCAATTTATGAATGTTCAATGACCTGGATGAAGGGACAGAGTGCCCTCTCAGCAAGTTCGCTGTTGATACAAAACTGGGAGGAGTAGCTGATACCCCAGAGGACTGCCCTGACATCCACAGGGACCTGGACAGACTGGACAACTGAGTGGTGAGAAACCTCATGAAGTTTAACAAGGGCAGGAGCAAGGTCCTACACCTGGGGAGAAAGAACCCTGTGCATCAGTAGAGTCTGGGGACTGACCTACAGAGAAGAATTTGGGTGTCATGCTGGAGAAGCTGACCATGAGGCAGCAGTGTGCCCTGGTGAGGCCAGTTCTGGAGTATTGTGTGCAGTTCTGAGCTCCCCAGTACAAGGGGGACAGGAGCTGCTGGAGAGAGTCCAGTGCAGGGCTACGAGGATGATGAGGGGCCTGGAACACCTGCCCTGTGCAGAAAGGCTGAGAGAGCTGGACCTGTTTAGGTCACAATGATCCAACACCATCCTCCTGTCCATGAGCAGCTGAGAGCCGCTGAGAGCTTTCAACCTGGAGAAGAGAAGACTGAGAGGGGATCTATCAGTGTCTACAAGTACCTCAAAGGAGGCAGTGAGGAGGATGGGGCCAGCCTCTTTTCAGTGGTGCCTAGTGATAGGACAGGAGGAAATGGCCACAAACTGAAACACCAGAAGTTCCACAGGAACTTAAGGAAAAAAATTTTAACAATGAGGGTGACAGAGCACAGGAACAGGTTGCCAAGATATCTTCTTCTCTGGAGATACTGACACAGTCCTGTGTAACCTGCTCTAAGTGACCCTGTGTATGTAGTGGGGTTGAACTACATGATTTTTAAAGGTCCTTGCAACCTTAATGATTCTATGATTCTATGCTGCTTCAACACTGGAAATGTAACTAGCTTAAGAGATCTGTCTCCATCCAATTAGTCATTCTCATAACTCTCTCTTTCTCTCTCTCTCTCTCTTTTTTTTTTAATTAAAAGTATTGAATTGGTTAAAATTATAGTTCAGTATCCCCAAAAATCTGTACAGGTATGGCTGAAGAAATAGTAAATAGCACTGATGAAGCAGGAATAAGCTACTGTGAATGGGGAAACCCTAAGTCATCTTTACTACAACAGCAAATGTATGTGGAAGTACCTAGTTCTCTTGAGCACCCTCATCTAGTTCTGGTACAGAACAATACTTTCTGTAATTTAAACCATGAATGACCATGAATTCTTCCCTCAACCCTTCACTCTGGAAGTTCATCCTGAATGTGAACTACCTACATTACCAGCTGCAAAGCAACATCATCCTACCTACTCAAGTAGAAAATATTACATATCAAGAGGTTCTTTAAGCTAGCAGAGAAATTGTTAGAAGAATCAGAGCCTGAAGGTAGCACTAGACAAATTAGAGATCATTTAAACATTTAGACATTTCTTCCAGAGGTTGTTTAGTACTCAAAAAGCCTATTCAATTCCCAGGATTTTTTTTTTTTTTTCTATAAAAAGAGGTTCAGTTATAATAGCCCCAATCCTCAAACAGAAAAGTGCAGGGGGAAAAATAACATTGTGGGTTTTTTTCAGATGGAACCTATTTCTCTACCCACAGGCAATGGCAGTCGTGCATTCCCAAACAAACCTTTTCTAGGAAGCAAGGGGATATAGTAGAACAAAAGGGCATACAACAGCAATTTTGGAAAAGATGAATAGAAAATGACAGTAGGCAAGGCTATCACCCATGGGCTATGTTGGCAACAATTCAGTCATTCTCATTCAGCTGTTGAGGATGAGTTAATCAGCTGCTGATTTTTGCTGCTGGTGAGCTCTCATTCTCTGTTCTGCATCCAGGTCACGAGGACACTGTCCAACTTTTGGGGGAACTCATCTATTTTCCCTAGGGCAGGTGCACTTTCCAGAGGCTCATCTCTCTCTAGGGAAGGAAATGTCCATGACCATATGAAAAGGACTCATGCCCTATATGGATGTTATTGATGAAGGACCTGATGTTGGCTGCTGCTTTTTGTGATTTCAGCTGAATTTTCACTGTTATAAATGCTTCCATGCTATTATCACTATTGCTCAAATAGCTACCATGTATTTCTAACACTTGTTTCTTGCAACCATAGCTTCTGCAGTAGTTCAGTTCCCGTGCTTACCTGAAAGGAGCTTCTGAATTCACCTGAGACAGTAATAAATAGCAGATATAACTTGATTTGAGTCTTTACCCCTAAGTCCTGAATCACAGAATGCTTGTGGTTGGAAGGGACCTCTAGAGATCATCTAGATGATCTCCTCCAAATGAGGGGGGAGAAGAGAAGAGGGGGAATTAATATTATTATTCTTTTCTTTGCCTTGCCTCTTCTCAATGGCATGAGTTGCATTAGTGGCTTGAATAGCCTCATTTTGAAGAGGAATATCATTTCTTATCTCCAAAAATACAGTGATGATTTGACCAAAGGCTTCCAAACTGCAAACATAACTTATATACCAATTAGGGAAATGTAATCAAGCACAACCTAGATTCCCTTACTTGCTCAAAGATGCTAACATCTCTTTCCTAGGAATATCTCTGTCTGCCTGTCTCAAAGAATGCTGAGCTACTCTTATCTCTGTATATAATTCTCCCAAGACTTTTTAAGTGACAGCTTTTGATATAATGAAGGTGCTTCCATCGGAATAAACTCCAAAGAGGAGATCTCTGACTCTTTTTAGCTTTGAATCAAAAGAGATTGCTTTCTGGAAGAGACAGAGAAGACAAATGGAACTTGCTGATATCTGTACAGGAATAAGTAGATTAAATTCTGTGTATATGTTTCATATATTTGACAGACTAAGTGGTTTTCTGGACTAAATTCTGCTAATTTATGAATGAATCTACATATCACTGTGATCACTCTTTCTGATTATAGGAAATGAAAAAAATCTTTGCATTATATAGAAGGAAACTACAGATGCAGTGTTTTCTTGTCTTGCACATCTGTAAACCAAGAGTATGTATGCATAACGGATTTTAACTATATGTGTCTTTCTCCATATTACAACATATACTTGATGGACAAGTCTGTGGATTCAATATTTCTATTGGACACTATAATAATGTGTTAAGTGATAACTTTTACAGCTGCCTCAGAAATGTACCCATGTCACATAGCATGCAAATATCTAATCATATCCTTGTTTTGACTGACTGACTTTGCAATGGTTATAGAGGCTGGCCAAGAAAACCAATTGGACACAAAAACAAGATGGCAAAAAGAAAAATAGGAATATTTTGGGGCTAGTATTTAGAGCTACCCAATGTAAAAAAGAAAGTGTCCTATGGAAACCTTTACTGTAAAAAAGTCAAAGAAAAATAAAATGCTTTGGATTTCCTTAATAATTATATTTGGGCACTGTGACAGATAGATTGAACAGGATTCTGCTTGAAATTTTTTTGAATACAAGTATATTCTTTGACTGGAGTGGCAAAGATAGCTGAGAACAAATTTTGATCCATTTAACTCTTGAAGGTCTCATACAGTTTCTCATTTCCCAGAATATAGAAATATATTATGCATCAAAGGAGTGGGAATGATTACAAAGAACCTGGCATATAGTGACTATGGAAAAGCACTTGTCTTTGAATGGGAACGATCCACAATTTATTGTTCCCTGACTAATCACACACAATTAAATTAGACACAAAAGAACCACACGAATACTAGAGGTCTTTCAGCATTTACAAATAGAAACGTAATATTTAAATAGAGGTTTGTCATTTTGAGCACATCTCTAGTCACATATTCTGCCTTTCTAACTGTTCAGTACAAGGATTCTGAAGCACTGATCAATACATAACATATTTTTATTTGTTTATTTAATTGTCCTTAATATATATTTGATACTTACTTCTTTACTATTTTTTTTTAAATCTTTGTATTCACAGGACAAGCATTACTTAAGGCTTGAGCTCAGGAGGACAGACCCTGAGGCTAGAGTGTGCAAAGGCAGCACGAAGAAAGTTCAGTGCTGACTGTACCAGGCCTGCTCTACATGCACCACGCAGCTGGGCTGAGCATGCATCAAGAAATTCTACAACATTCTCACTGCAGATGTACCAGAGCTCTGTCTGCTGCTTACTAATCCTCTGCAATGGGCTTGTGTGCGATCTTTTCTGCTTAGTTTAAATTTCTTTTGCCATGACCAGCATCTGAAAAATGCATAGTGAAATCACTGAGGAGTTTTTATCCCTTCTTTTCTTTCTTTCTTTCTTTCTTTCTTTCTTTCTTTCTTTCTTTCTTTCTTTCTTTCTTTCTTTCTTTCTTTC
>JAWLRI010001036.1:313944-368479 GCA_034781795.1 Crypturellus tataupa
TTCCTTCCTTCCTTCCTTCCTTCCTTCCTTCCTTCCTTCCTTCCTTCCTTCCTTCCTTCCTTCCTTCCTTCTTTCTTGCTCTGATTTTTTCCTATGAAGCAGCTGATTGTCAAATAGATTTTGAGAAAGGGGGAAAAATATATTAGACAGTGAAGATTCAGAATATGGAGAGCAAGTAAAGAGATAGAACAGATGGGAAGGAGAGGTTAAATAATGAGCAGAAACAGACAGTATGATTAACATTTTCCAAAAGGGCAAAACATTATTATGGCTAAATTGCATATGAATTTGTTAATGTGTTTTATCTCTGTAAACAATTTCTGTAGTTTTCCTGAGGTTGTTATTGATCACAGCTGAAGAAAGTGTCCATGAGAAAATCTCCATATGAAAATACGGTTCACAGACTGAGAAAGCTTGTGGACCCTTGCTGTTGCTAAAATAGAAGGTTCAGAAACTACACTACAATAAGTAAAACAGAGATAGCTATAAATAAATAAAAGAACAGATGGCTGGGCTGGAGATAGGAAGATCTCTGTGAGATTCCTCTCACAGAGAGGAATCAGTCTGCATCAGTCTGTCATGAGGATGGCCAGGTCTAGTGTTTTTTATTTATTTTTTGTTTTATTCTCTCACACTTTTCTCAACCCCTCCATCCTTCACCACAAATGCGTGACCAAGCTGTCAACCCACAAATCTGTGGATGTAACATGTCTGTCAGCAGTCCTACATTTTTCTTTATGCTCATCTGATTCCTTGTGATGCCATTAGCTCCATGGCAAAGAATTTGATGGAGATGTTTATTTAGGATGTGGTTTTGCTAGAATCTTTCCTTGGAGTGGTGCTTCTGTCTCAGGTGCGTGTGTATATGTAAGGCTTCTACAATTTTACATTTAAGTCCAAATAAACACACTAAAATTTAAGAATTTCCCAAATATTTTTTTAAAAGCTTATTATGGTTAAATGAGATAGCAGTTTCTACAAGGTCTGAATTCTTATCAGTAGATTTTCTCTGTCCCTGGGACTTTTGCCATGCACAGGAAAAAGAAATAGCTAATATCTAGCAGGGGATAACTGGGGAGTCTCCTTTGTGTGCAGGGTCCTTTCGATATCACAAGTCAGCTCCTGTATCTCTTTTTCCCCAATATTAAGGAAGTTCTCATCAGGATTCACGTCTACTTGCAAGCAGTAGACCAGGATACATAAAACTGTAAGCCTTTGGGTGGATGGTTTGCTCAGAAGTCTATAGTCAAAAACAAAGATAAAATTAATCAAATGTGCTTAACTCTGTGGTGGTCTAGTAGATATGTGGCACAAATGCACTTGTTTTTCTCCACCCCACCATCCATAAAGATCTATGACTTTAATCTTTGTCACAATTATTTATTCTTCGCTTTTATATTGTGTATTGCTGTGAATAGTGCAATGGATTTTCTTTCATAACAGTTCAGATTATTAGTACGTTTAAATCCTTGGTGTAAAAGTGGCACTGATGATATATATATATCTTCCCAAAACTTTGCTAACTATACAATAAAAATAAGACTCTAGGTAAAAGCTTTAAATGAATAGTGTCTTATTTTTCTTTTAACCTGTAAGAAAAAGATTTGTAATGCTATGCCTTTCTTTATAACATTCAGGGAAGCTCTTCTGACAATCTGCCTATCTGAGGTGAGAATATGCATAGAGATTTGCTACAGGATACAGTTCTGTAGTATTATAAAGTGAATCTCCATTAGTAAAATCAATATTTGCAGTGTTCCTCTATTTAAAGTCAAAGGGGCTCTGTCTGAATGCAGCATTTGGTCTGCTGTGAGACTGTGGCCTCAATTTCTCATCCTGCAAGAGCTGCAACACTGAGAAATGTTCCACAGAAGTTAGTGGTGAGCCTGACAAAGTGCAAAGATAAACACACACGGAAATCTGCAAAAACGTATTCTTCTTGTTTAGTACTACATAATCAGGGGATAGAAAGTCTAGTTATCAAGCATAAGAGGCAAAGTTAAAGTCACAGTGGAAACTTCTGCTCTGAATTTCCTTTGGGTTAAATTTCACATGCATTGTTGCAGTCCAGTATTTATCTGAGGTTGGGAAGAATAAAGATAAAAAAAATAAGGTCCATATAAAAGAATAGAACAAAAAAAAAAAACAATAGTATGAAATGAAGTTATTTATTATATTGTGCACGTATAGAGGAGAAAGGATCTGGGGTAACTTGAGGGCAAGACTAATAGCATCAGACAATGCTAAAACCTAGAAAAATCATTTGTTGTTTTGCAAATGCTTCAAAATTTAACTCAAAAAAAAGTCTCTCTTCACACATCAGAGAATTGTCTCCTGCTCTGATACATTTGACTCAACATGCATTGTCAATTTTGCTGCAGTTGTTATATAAGCAACTTCCGTTTTGTTTTGATCTCCCTATGGCTTTGCATAACATACTTCTTTTAGCTCTTTTTCTTTTTTTTTCCTTTTCTTATGGTCAGTTATCAAGAAATAAACCAACATAAATGCTTTACACTAAACTCTAAAGCAAAAAGTAGTCTTTGTGAGGGTCTGACATTGACCTGTCTGATGAGCTATTGCCTCCTGAAAAACAAGTTTCTCAAATCATCATTTACTTCTATTTATTTCTATTCTTATTGCATATTGGGTTGTAATTGGTCTGAAAAGCCAAGTCAAAAGGGAAAAAGGCAAATGTGTGATAACTGAATTATTTTGGTGACTCAAGAGATTGGTTATATGTTAAAGCAAGACTAAAAAAAATGCGTCAATCTGGTGAAAAATTTCCATTTCGACTACCATATTTGTACATTTTTAATGATAGCGAATATTCATTTTTCAGCTCCAAACTCATTTGAGCACCTTTCTGATGTGGCACCTGAGCTGGACACTGCAGCAGGCTGCAGCTCCAGCCAGCTGAAGCCCTGAACTATGGGGACTACTGGGCACAGCAGAAGCTGGTTTGGAAATATCTGCATCACACAGAACTGTATGCTATAACCAGGATGCATTTTTATATGTCAAGTTTTGATAAAAAAGTTTCACAAAGATTTATTTCTAATGCAGATATGGGAACCTTACAGAGAAATATTCGATACTTCTTTTTTATTATTGTTATTATATTCACAATAGTTGGACAGCATTGTCCCAGAAGTATCAAGTTAAAATCTCCGTATTTTTGCTATTTCCAGTGCCTTTGGGATGGTTTTTGTGCACCATATGCATTATTTTTTCTGAGTTCTTTGAAGCTGTCTGTGTCAAGCCAGTAAAAACCTATCATTGCCTTTCATGCCTCTCAGCACTCAGGAAAGGGCACAGCTCTCTATAGAGCTCCCATATAAAGGTGTCTAAAAAGGACTTGATAAAAAGAACAGGCGTCAGAATCCCTGCTATCAGACATAACTTGCTTTTTTATATGATAGTAACAGTGGCCAATCCAAGCAGGAAGTTTCACCTTGTTCTCACTTTTCAGGGTTTTTTTTAACTATTATTTATTCATGGCCACATCAGAAACTCCATTGTAGTTGACAACTGATTTCTGATATAACTGTAATCACAAAATCAGGGTACTGTATCAAAGAATTGACAGTAATATTATCGCAGTCTAATTTCAACTACATTCTATATTTCTTGCCATGATACATTGAATTTTGCAGGTTCATTTCTTGATATGGATTACAGAAGATATGTCCTTGGACTTCTGTATTATATATAATACAGAAAGATTAGAAAAAAAAGGTTTATTACAAAGTAATTTAAGGTGAAAAGCAGTTATACCAGAAATTAATCACATATTCAGTAGTTAATGCTAAAAAATAAGTAACTGATTTCTTACCTTCTTTAATACAAAAAATTCAATGCTACAAAAAGAAATATATTTGTAAACCAGGGTATGAGAAAATAAACTCTAACTTCTGCTCCTGAACTCTTGCTCATTTTTTTGCACCACTGCCAACCCATTACACTATAACAATTATTCCTCACTACTGAGTAGAAATTCAAAACCTTTGCTTCACAATTGTTTGAATAAACAAGCAGATTTCTGACTTGGTCTATCTAGAAGTCTGATTTCAGTTTACAAGCTCACAGCTAATTTGAGCTATGAAATACTTAGGTGTCCAGGTAAAACTAATCATCTTGCCTCTCTGTGAGATGTGATAGGTCCCTCTCTAATCTCTTAGACAGCTTTCTTATATTGGGAGTACTCTGCAGAAGCTGTGAGAATATTGATCATACATGTACAGACACATACAAGCATATATTTTTATATATATGAGAGAGGGAGAGAGAGATAAAGCTTTTTATATATATATGCACAGACACATGCACTCACAGAGTGCAATATAAATTCACATATACATCTTAACATTCTTTCCAACTTGACAGTGCCACCTTAAAAGCCAGAAATACTGGAAGGCTTGCTGCAGTTGTATATAAAGGGAAGTCTACTTTGATATTTCACATCGGTGTGATGCCTAGAATTGTGTGGACCAAACTTTCCCTCTGGGTGTCCTTGTTCTACTGCTTCTTCCCCCTCAGCTGTCTTTCTCTCTCTTGTATGTCTACCTGTCCCCTTCCGCTAGGTGCCTTTTTCTTTTATCTTGAATTTTCTAAAGCGCAACAAGACAAACTGTGTTGTTACATGTTCTGATGCTGTTCACTCTATCACGCACTCCCTTTCCACTGTTAAGTCAACAAAGCAACAGAAAACATTTTTTGGAGGGGAGAGCTGAGGCGCTGAAGTGATGAGAAGCTGCCCATATTACCCGTTTTCAGGACTAACGAAAGTGCATAGGGGGTTATCCTCCCTCATGGGAATCTATCCTTCACCCCACTGGAGCTGGGCAAGACACCACTTATTCCCAGGCTGCATAATTTAGCGAGGGCTCTACTGATGTAGATTGGAGCTGTATCTGCCTGATGTTAACAGCTCCTATGGTTCATGAATCAGCCTCCTCATAGCATGCACTCTTCCTGAAAGAAAAACACTGAAATATTCCCCAAAAATTCCAAGACTTGGCAACTCTGCAGGAAGAAGTGTAATACGTGTACGTGTTGCAATGACACAAGTGAAAATGTTTTGTTCTTGGTTTGTAAGAGCCTGAGAAAGCCTTTGTGGCTAATGAAGTAGTTTGTGATAAGTAAATATCCAAATATGTGTTATTCATATGTTAAATCCAGTCTTAGAAGCTTGACTAAATAATATATGCTATTTGAAATTGCTATTGCATATCGATTTTTCAGTTGAGAAAAGGTAGTATTTTGTTTTGTTCCACCGAAAACTTCATGCTTCTCCTTCCATGCAAGTATAATATGGAGGTCAGAATTTTCTCTGCTGTTAAAAAACATATTCATAAGTTTTCATATTGGGATTATTTAACTTTTTATTGTAATGATGTGATCTGACTTCCACATTACCTTCTGCAACCTCTTTTCTTCAATCCTGCGATGCTACTGGGACATTTATATGTCGCTGCATTTTTATTACATTGAAAGTTTATGTCCTTGAACATGTATCTTTTCATGCAGCTTTATGAACAAAAATTCCACTGCTTTATGTCTAAAGGCAAGTAGTGTTTTAAATGCCAGCTGATGAGCATTTCCTGTCCAATGAAGTCTTCTTAGAACAGCTATCCATGTATGGCTGAAAATACCTGTACCATTTGCTACTTTCAAGTGCTGAATCTACTTGCTGATTTTCAAATAAAATTAGCCCAGTGGTTTAGCAAATAGTGTGAAAGGTTTCCCAAACTCTTACAAAGCACAGCTATCCTTTTACCTTGTTTGAAAAAAATAATCTTACAATAATACTCCAAGAAAAAAAATAAAATGTCCTTTGAATTTAGAATATGATCACTATCATTGAAAACACACAGAGACTAAAATTGTTAAACTCTTGGGAAAGAGGGTGAATGGATGAAGAATACTTGGCACAGGAACTGGATACATGAAGCATGAAAACATGGCATGTCATTAATTAGAAGGACAGCATTGAACAATCAAAAGCACAACGATGGTCTTGAATTGCTGAATTGTTATCTCATGTCTATTACTTTTAATTAGTATTAGAGAATGCTCAGGATTTAGCATTGCCTTCTTTCTCTTAATTATGTAAAAAAGAATATGCTTAAAGTCATTTGGTTTGCAGAATAGAAGACTCTGTGCTTCAGCTCTGACACTCAAGCTCCCCAGCATACATTAGTGCTGGATTTAGGCACTATTTGTTGACATGGATTGTAAACTAGTATATTATTGTTGCAGACTATTTGACATGTAACATATTTTTCTTGGAGGTGGTGATCTAGAAATCATGCAATATTAATATTTTCACATATAAGAAAACCATATAAACTGACTGAGAAATACCAAATATAGATGGACATAAACCAGAACATTTTCTAAATCATATATAAAAAGTATATAAAAAAGTTGTCCTTGTATAAGACTGGAAGTATCAGTGCCTTGATGATAATGCCAGTAATCATTAGCAGTGGCAGTATTTTTTGTAAAACATCACTTTAACTCCTACACTTCTTCATAAGGAAAGTATATAGCAGATTTGTAAAAACTATAATCAAAAATACAACTGCAAAATGCTAACAAATAAAACCAAATGGATGGGAGGGACACATCAATTAAAAAATGGGATAGAGGGAAAGCAGCAAACATTAGGTGAACAGTGGCTTTTCTAAAGGTGTTTATTTGGAAAAGAATGGAAAAAAAATGAACAAATAAACCTGACTGGATTTCAGAGGAGAATAGATAAGTCATATGCACACACAAAAAATCTAATTACCCTCTCAGCTAAAAGACATCAATGAAGTGATAAGAAACAACTAGTCACTGCATATAGATACCCATCAAGGTGAGGTTCAAATAGCGCACCTCCAAAATACTTAAGAGTGAATAAATGCACAAGATATAGCTTCATTTTACAAGTGTAGATATAATTCTGATTAATTCATTATGGAGAAGTCACATTGGTTTTGGTTTTGAATGATTGAAGCCTTTATATTCTGATAACCTCTACTCTCACTATACATCCAGATAACCTCATTAAATTTAGCAGAAGCTTGTATAGATGCAAGGATGAAGTCCAATCCTGTATGTGGTCTTCTAGATGTATTGAGCATTTTGTTTTATATATGAATGCATCCTTTTAAAGAGAGTTCACAGTAAACCAGAGTTTAACAAGGGGCACAATGTATAGTGTGGCATTGCTTTTAGGAAGTTTACACGTTATCTTTTATTCAGTGTGGTGCCTGTTCATTTCTGCATTGCCTGCTACAATAACCCATTGAATTTCCATAGTTTCAAGTCAGATCAGAAATTCTGCAATAACATTGCCAGGTTTTTGAGGAGAAGAAGAAGAAAGCCAAAACATTATCTTCTTGTAATATTAGAAGTGTTTCCTTTTTTTTTTTTTTAATTCAGACATTTTCGGTCATTAATTTTCTCTTAAATATATTATTCAATATTCACTATTTCTTTTAAATATACTGAGATGAAAATTCTCTTTGCTATCTGCAATTGTATCTAAAGATAGTAGATGCCACGGCAATCTTTCAAACATAACCAAACTTGGAACACTCATAAGCAAGAGACGTCCATGCTTTTTACAGAGTCTAATGAGCATCACTGCTGAGACTTTGAAGTAACATCTAAACATCACCAGAAAGAAACCAGATTCAGACACTATGCTTGAAATAGTGTTTTTCTTTAGCATAATCAAGGCTATCTCCTTTGAAGAGAAGAGGATCTGGAATATGGAGGCTTTTGCAAATCAGGAATAAGCCACAATGACAGGATTACATAGGGAAATTGCTCGATGCCTACTTGCATTATGTCCAGTTTTAGGCGATGCTTCAAGTTCTGCTGAACTCCAAAGCAGGATTATCTGCCATTTCATCCTAAATCCAATACTTGTCCTTGAAAGAGCAAGTTAACTGATCCTACAAAGCAGCAGATAGCATGAAAGTTGCAGACCGCAGCTGAGTCTCAGTTGCTGATCTATAAGATCAGTTTCTAATCTTTCCCACTTGCTTTGAACAGACTGTGAACCAGGATTCACAAAACATTGTGTAGCAGAAACCCTTGTCTCGAGGCACTTCTGGCTACCACTACCCTTTCCTGAGGGTGAAAAGAGGTGTAAAGGGGACTTTTCTCATGGTCAGCGACAGGACAAGGAGTAATGAGTATAAATCAAAACACAGGCAGTTTCATCTCCTTGTGAGGAAGAACTTCTTTCCTGTGAGGGTGACAGAGCACTGGAATAGGTTGCCCAGAGAGTCTGTGGAGTCTCCTTCTCTGGAGATCTTCAAAACCCACCTGGATGCCATCAGATGCCACTGTGCCATGTCCTTCAGTTGTCCCTGCTTGAGCAGAAGGGGTAGGACTAGATTACCTTTAAAGGTGCCTTCCAACCTCAACCATTGTGTGATTCTGTGATTTTGTGACTGGTTTTCTTGTTGCATGTCTATCTTTTTTCTCTCCTTCCTAAACTATACTGACCTATAGGAACTGCTAATTTAACTTTCAACCATTTACTGGATGACCTACAAAAATATTTTGAAAAATGGAAATTAGATTATAGACTCTGGCTGTTATCACAGTGTTTAATTCTGGTAATTTATTACGGGATGGAACAAGCAGTATGCTGAAATTTCTTTTTGGAAATACCTTCAGGTTTTTCAATCCCTTTTCCAAACCTGAATTTTACTATTATTGATTCTCTGAAGAATTTTTCATTTGTAATTGATAAAAGTTTTCAGTAGGAATCAGATGTGTCATTTGTTGTCCAAAGTATGAAAATAGGATCTAAATTCATAAATTCAGATTATAGTTCTGTACTGATTTTCTGCACTAATTTGCCTCTGTTGGTGAGTGAATTAAGAACTACTTTTGTGCCTCACTTTACTCATCTGTAAAACAGGACTAATAAAATTATTTACTTCATAGGAACTTTTTTAAGATTTAATTACTGTTTTTACTGGTCATTAGGTGCATTGGGTCGTAGATTCTGTATAAGTTGCAACATACTATTGTTCCCATTTGTCTTATCTGTCATGGAAGTTTCTCTGCTTTCAAAGTCTTACAAACACAAATTACTCTTAACAGTAACCAGACCCTTATGCTGGATGCAGTCTGAGGAAATATATTATAACAGTTGTTTCCAGGAGCCATATTTTATGTCACTGGATAGATTTAGATCTAGAAACCTGGAATAAACCCAAAAGTTTTCTTCATAACAGTATAAGAATAGTGAATACATTTTTTTTTTCCTTGCAAGTGTGAGAAACTGTCTGTAATAATTTAGCATTCTGTGTCATAGCCATATACTCATAGAAATGGAAGAATGTGATTTATGGTATTCAGCTGAAGATAAAGTATAATCTAGATATGTCATTGAGGTAATTCTTACAAAATGCTTTTATGTTAAATATTCTGAAGGCCAAAACCATTAAATCAACAATCTTAATTTCCTTGTCCAGTGCTGGTGCATATCACATCTGAGACTGTTAAGTAATGTTTGTAATGCACAATTGAATATTATAAACAGTTTTCTTTTTCAGGAGGTGACTCATTTTCCCTCCTTTTCATGAATGAATCATCTTGCAAATCCTATGTATTTTTCATCAGACACATTAAATGGGCATATGGGTGCAGTCAATTACTTCTATAACTTTAGAAAAATCTAGCAATCCAAAGCAATCATTTTCATGTGTTGCAGGTGCTGTCTACTAGGAGGAAAGATGTACTCGTATATTCTTTAATTAAAGTTTGAATTACTTCAGTTAACATCCTGAAAAGAACTGGATTAAAAATCCCACTGGTGAGTGTCCTCTGAGGTCAGAAAATATTGATGGTGTTTGTACATCCACATGTGTGGTACACGAGTGTCATGTGTTCTGTTGTAAGTCAAACCTCACAGTTTATAAGGCTCAAAGCTTCCTCCTCACCACAGAACATCCTCTTTAAGTAATCCTTTTCTTCTCTTTCTGCTTAATCTGCTTTTTTTTTTCCTTGTTGAGTCTGTCTCGCTTTGCGTATTATGAGCTATTTCAATAGACTGAAATGACCTCAGTGAAAATAAGCTTAAATTGGATAAACATTTCCACAGACAGCAACATACTCAGCTTTGTGTCCATCTTCTGCAAAATAAAACCAGTATTGTTATACCACTTTGTTCGTAGATAATACAAGGACTTAATGTTTCAATGCCAAAAATAAGCAAGGGGAGAGCCTTCTGTGCAAATATGCAAATGCGTTGGTATTACAAAAGGATATCATAGATATTACAGTGCTGGAAATTCGTATATGGCAAATTATATCAGAAAAAATCAGGATTAAATGCCTTATAATAACTCATGAGTAGCACAAAAACATTTTTACATTTAGAGATTATTCTCAGCATACTAGTCTTGGTCTATCAATGTGGTTCTCATATTGATTTCTAACTTCTGAACAAAAAAAGCAAGATGAATCACTTTCCATTTCGCTTCACCAATTGGCATGGTTTAAATCTTCACAATAGACTTAGTGCATGTTGTACAGGATCATGTCCAGGTGGGTTTTGAGTATCTGCAAGGAAGGAGACTCTACAGCATCTCTGGGCAGCCTGTTCCAGTGCTCTGTCACCCTCCCAGCAAAAAAGCTTTTACTCAATTTCTGCTAGAGCTTCCTGTATTTCGGTTTGTGACCTTTGCCTCTCTTCATGTTGTGGGATACTCCTTAAAAGAGTCTGTCCTTAACATATTTTGACAATTTAATGTGAATGTTTGAGCTAAGCCAACTGGAGATTCAAAAGTAGAAAGAGATCCAGAGTTCTTTCTTCTTTACAATCTAACACATAAGAATATCTGTCATTCTTATTGCCTTTGGGCAGCTGTGGTCTAATCTTTGGTTGAGCCATGTCCACTGCCTGTTCTCATAATAATTTTCATGTGGAAACTCTGGTTTTGAATTCTTGCTCAGCATAAGGTCTAATGGTAACTGTAAGCGAATCCCCTAGCAGTCTCTACATTACTGCCCTAACAACTTATTTCAATGTGAAGTCAACAGTAGCAATTCTAGATCAGAGTGACTTCATTATGGTCAGCTCATAGGAAAGGTCTAAGGAAAGAACTTGAATTTCCGAAGTTAGGTAAAAAAGTCGTGTAAAGCAACATTTACGCTTTGAAATTAAGCAGTGCCAGGAAAAATGCTTCATACCAGGGCTCTCAGTGTCCTCAGAGTCCTGACATTCTACTGTTTAGTATCAGATTGCATGGAAGTCTCCAGAGTGATTTTGGCCAATTATCATTATCAAAACTATACAATGCAAAGGAAACAATCTTGATTTTGTAGTATTACAGTGGTCTAACAAGAACATGCTGCTCCTTTCCCTACAACAAAACTGGACTGACCCTGCAGTGGAACATGTAAAAAAGATTTATATAAATATATTCAAAAGTATATTTAAAAGTACCCATAGGTTGACAGTGTTCAGGAAATTCATTTAACCCAGGATAGACATTGGCATCCTGAGCAATAACAATCATCTTCATGTGTAGTCACTGGAAGGAAATGGAAACTCCTGAGTATAGCTCATCTCACAGAAAAATAATTGTCTAAAATAGGTCAGAAGACTAATGCTCACAAAATCCTTTTTTTTTTTTTTTTTTTTTTTCTTTCCCTGTTGATATATATAAAAGAGGCAAATGTGTCTAGTTCTGAAGTAGATGTAAAATATAGCTGGGTAAAATTTGGTCAGATGGCTTTCACCCTGCATTTTTTTGTCAGTTTATTCCTCATTCTTTATTTTTAAATGTAACTTGTATTACCTGATGAGTTTCAAAGCAGATCTGCCTTGCTGCAATAAATGTTATTATTATGATAATTATTTTCAATCTCCACTAAGGTTAGACTGCTATATAATGATGCAGAGACAGAGGAGGTCACCAGATGTCTGTGCTTCTGAAAACATGAAGATTTCCTGTACACTCATGTTAAAGGATCTTTGGGAGTGTTATGACAATATAGCGGTAGCTGAAATATATTCTGGGCTGTTTCTCTGCACCGGGAGACCATTATCATGATAATTTAACACCTGTATCACTGTTTTTGGGTAGTGCAACCTGTAATCAGAGTCTGAAGCACTCTCTGAAGCAGTTATAATTTAGATTACAATTTAATATATAACCGTATTGGTTCTCAGTATTTGGATCACAGAATGGGGAACACCTCACTGAATCATGATTGCAGTAAGTGGGATTTTCCATAAAGGAGGGCAATATCATAATTCTATAGTCTTGAAATGTAGCCAGACTTGACTGAGCATGTGTCTGTAGCAGGATGGCCCATTTTTTGGCCATGTGACACTATGCAAGATGCTCTCATGAGGCATCTTTCTGGTAATTTAATTTAGAACAGGCACAGTAGACATTGCTAATTTTCCTTCAGGCCATGGTTTTGAAGAGCAGTCAGTATAACTCAGAAAAGTGTGGAGTACCACGAAAGGAAAGTTTTATCGATGCGACATCTCAGGTATTACATGTGGAGAAAAAAAAGCACAGCCAAGTGGAGCTGTCAACACTGTGCTGCATACCTTCTACCTCCGATGTCTCAGCAGTACTGACAAGGTTTGGGGGACAGTACGCATCTATAAAGCTCTCTGTCAGAAGAGATGAAAAAGGAGAAGATACCTAACCTACCTCCCTGCATATTCCTTTGGACCTGGTTATGAAAAAGAAAAAAAAAATCATGTTTTGTCCCTTCTCCTTCCTCCTCGCTTTTTTTCTGTACTGTTATCAGCTATACACTTTTTCGTGCCGCATGCTCTCATTTTGGAGGAAGCATTGATTATTGGGGCTTTACATTCCTCCTTAGAGGAACTGCAACCTGTGAATATTTTGAAGCTATATAAAACTTTGGGACTGGCTAGAAGACCAGTATCTGAAATGTTAGGTTCAAGTAAAAAGATAAATCTTGACTATTGTGCTTATTCTTCCCAACATGTTCCAGGTCAGCATTGTGTGACACTATAATACAGCAGGACAAGTAAGCAGATCTTCCTGTGTTTCTTTTTTGTTTGTTTGTTTGTTTTCCTCTAGGTAGGATTGAATAGTTGAAGTCAAAAAGCTGAATGAAATCTGTTTTCCTCTGAAATTCCTCTTAGGTCTTTGAATAGTTTAGGAAAAGATAAGGAGTGTGGTCAAATTCAGCCAGACCATTTTCTCTCTTCCGAAGCTGAATGAAGTCTGCTAAAAGATGTGCCTGAAATTTAATAATGATTTTAATAATATCTTGAGGAGGAAGTTCTTAGTCGCTTTCTTAAATGAAGGGAGTCCTATACGTATAGCACTTCTTTAGATAAGCCTTACACTGTTGTATTTCCTTAAGTATAACATAGGAGTAGTCATGTATAACTTTCAAAAATTCCTAAATAACATTTCCAGTTATAGTTGAGACTGTCACTTGGATACTTTCAAATCTCATTCCACAACATCGCTCATCATATGATTGTAAGTCAGCTGAACTGTCTTATTGCCTAGCTTTTTTGTGATAATATTCACTGCATGCCTCAATTTCTATTAAGGCTGTTGTAAAACACCCGCCAACTCCTGACTTTGCCGAGTCCTTCCAGCCTGAAGTTCATACCTCAGTCCTAAAGCAACGTTCATGACAATAATTTTGTTACCAGAAGAGCCTGCTCCAATAGATATATTGAAACAAAAAGAAAAAGAAGGAAAAGAAAAAGAAAGAAAAGAAAAAAAAAAAGACCTTACTAGATTTCACACAAAAGCTTCCAAAAAGGAAAGATGTTGAACGTTCCCTTGTGATATAACAACCCCATGATTAAATCTCTCATTCGTCTATGAAAAAGATAAAATTTTCTTAAGAGACTGATACCCTCATTCGCTGAGGGATTTAATGCACTTCTGTCAAAATTGCAAGTCTGGATGATGCAGATGCGGAATGTTCTGCTATATCTTTAAATCACACATGGAATGTGTAATTAATGCCACTGCTGAGCCAACATGCATTTTCTGACCACATCTATTCAACCAGCCCAGTAGCCTTCTCTGGGCTATACCAAACCCACTGTGATCTAAACACTCAATGTTTTTCATTACACTAGAAAAATGGATATAGAAGTATGTGTTCTTAGCAAGAAAAAGAAAAAGAACAACAAGAACAAAAAAGTTTAGGTACCTCCAAAATTAGATGATAGCTCGTGAGCTGATTGTGAATTCTGAATAGTCTGAATGAAGGCCTCCTAGTTCAGTGCAAAGTTTTTTTTAGTTGGAGTGTGAAACAATAGTTTCACACTTTTTTTTGTGCATCAACCTCACATAGATTTTATTGCTTACCTCTTGCATATCTTTGTGAAGGAAACCAAAAAACAACACAGGTGTCAGAAAGATCTTGTTATTTGTATTATAAGAGATTAGTGTCTTATAAAACTAGGACATGCACTTCTTCTGTAGTTTCTACTGATAAACAGCTTGAATCTTTCTCAGATGAATGCAGGAATGAGCTGTTAAATGCGTCATATTCTCAGCAAAGTAGAAGTAACTAAAAAATCAAATTTTATTCTGTTTTTCAGATTTTTTTTTTCAAATCACTCCTATAATAAATATCATGAACTTTGAAATGACTTCAGCAAAGTTTGACATGATAATAATGGCTGTCATCTGTGCTAGCTATTCCTTAAACAGGCCCTTAGCCGTATTATTTGCATTTTGTCTTTGCTCACAACTATCCTTCTTATGTACTTGTCAAAGCTATTGCACTTGCTATTGCAAAGAAAGGAGGCTATCTGTATTCCCAACATTCTGGGACAGAATAAAGAAGCAAACACTTCTGCACAAAGCTCCTTTGAGCTATTTAATTTACTTTCTGACAAAAGGAAAGATGACATTGAGCACTTAGCAAAGAACAAAAATTATTTCTTAAAACATGAAATACAGACGATTATTTAATCATTAAGAAAATTCTATTAGGTTCAGGAAAATTCCATTATACTGCCCTTCCTATAGATTGTCAGCTAGTCACCACTGTGTGTGTGTGGGGGGGGTGGGCGGCGCTAACGGTTATGTTGGATTTGTTTTTTATGCAGGTCTACTGACAAAAAATCTACTTAAAAATGTAGATACATACATGCAAACTCTCTCTTTTCCTTCTGTTTTAATAATAGAAGAGCTTGACTCAGGTACAAATGGGAAGTTTTCAATGGGAACAAAATAAAACAAAGCTGTTCTTTACACTATGCTGAACACTGCTAAACATCCTCCCTTTATTTTTCTGTATTTTAATAATCCAATAATTCCTTTTAATAACAATCATACTATATCAAGAGAAAGCAGGCTAAAACAATGAGTGATGACCAACAAAAGCCCAGAGGTGACGGCTATTCAAAGATATTCTTCAACCCCTTTTTTTTTTTTTTAATATGGTAGTATCTCTATGGTAGTAACAGAATTAATTCAGTTACTTTTGCAATTAATGTCATTTTGTATGTATTTGAACATCTCATGTGCTCCAGCTGCTGCTTCGTAAGAGCAAATGCCTCCTTTAGATTCTGTATCATATTTTCCTGCTCTGTGAAGATGTCCCTAATATCAGAGGACATCTCAGAACATGACCTGAACATGAACTGAAGTTCTAATAAATTTAAGTAAGGAACCAGGGAGATTTTAGTGGAAATAATTCCAAAATCTATCTATCTGTTGAAACATTTTTCTATCCCTGAAAGACTTTTTTTGGACTCTACAGTTATCTCCAAATGGATACTTTAGTGATTCCAATTTCCACATATGTTCTTTGATTCTACGTCACAATTCAGACAAGGGCCTAGGATACTCTGGGCAATGATGACACCAGGCAGGTCACACTGTAGCATATTCCAGTGAATAAGCTTATTTGCAGCTTTAATGTTCCCAGTTAGGTGATGTTTGAATAATGGAGTTATAAGATACGGACCGCAGGTATAATGGGGTTATAAGATAGAAAGCTGACATATTCCACCTTTTTTTTTTGTCAGTCACTTAAAGATACAGATCAAACTCTTGGAGAGCCTCAGTCACCAGCTGAACTCTTAACATGACATGTCTTATAATAGTATTTATAGGAATCAATATTGAAAATTCTATTAAAATTAAACAAATATAAATGAATTCCACTCTCAGCGTAACTATGAGCCTTAATGCTTCAGAACTGCACAAATGGTATTGTGTACACATAAACTGAATTAGCTGAAAGGTTTTTCCCCTGACTGAAATTGCAGGAGCTAAATGACTCATGACCTTCACCTGTGTTAATTAGAACCCGTTGCTCCACAGAAATAGGAAGAAAATAATAAAAAGCATTAGATAGACTGAAGAACTGCATTGTGTAATGTTTTATTTCTCACATATTATTGAGTGGAAATGTAAGGACTGATCCAAGCAGTGATCTAAATACAGTTTAGACTTCTATATTTTTAAAGATGAAAGTCCCATCTGCTTCTTCTACCATCTGAATGATAAGAAAAGGTGAAATAACTACCATTGCAGTAAGTGAACATCTAGGGTAGATCTTGCTAGTCCAAACAGACAGTCAAAGCATGCACTAGGGTATCTAGAACATCCTGAATAGTCTGATAGATCTGATGTATAACCAGGAAGACATACTTCCATTTTTAGATAGCAGTACATGTTCGTATTTAGATAACTGAATCTCACCTTTTGTGGCTACCTAGCTGGCTTCATTAATTGCATTGAGGAGACATCTTAACTTTGAATCAAATGCCACCTTTAGAATCCTGATGCAGTTGTCCAGACTAGGTGCCATATGAGAGGACATATGGGAGATTTATGAACTTCTGGAGAGAGTCTAGAGAGCATGCCCCCCTTTATCTTAAATAATTTTTAGAAGGGCAATTAAATTGTTTTTTGTTTTTGTTTTTAGTTAAAATAGAGATAAATTTTCCTGTAACATCGTGTGATCATTTAGAACATTCCAGAACTATTTAATCTGAAAAATAAGACTAACATTGAGGAGAAAACCTGCAGAGTTGTAACTGCTCTTGACAAATTGTGCTCCAGCATGCCCAAAACAAGTGGGTGCACATTCTGCTGTGCTCATTGTACTGAGCTAGACTACTAGTACTGGTGCAGAATACATTGGCTAACAGGAATGCTAATGAAAAATACAGTATCTGATAGTATTTGCAAGTTTGTGCATGTTTTTACAGTCACTCCATTCAGTTCCACATGAGCAATACTCTCACCCATCACTAAATTTATAATGATATCCATCACTCCCAAAATTTTTATTCTCCACAGATGCAACTCCTTTTTCCTTCTCTCTTCTTTGCCTCGTGAAGTGCATGTCATTCCAAGGATAACAGTTTTGTATAAAAAGAGGGAAGAAAGGCAAAAGATCTTCATCTACTCAGGGACTCAGTCACAACTCTTCCAAAACATCTGAGTGAATCCCTCTGACATTTAACTCTGCTATATTTAAAGCTGCGAATACAGTTAGAGCGTTCAGAGTTAATTTACAGCTCCAGAGGACGGAGTTAAGGTGGTATGAGTATACACTATAAATCTGTGTTTGATAGCATTCACAACACTGGAAGAGTTTAGATCTCCCATTTCTGTCTTAAGATGTAAGGATTTTCTGAAAATAACATACTATGAATTAATATCAATGTTTTATGTAATTGAATATATGTTCATTATCAATATATTAAATTTCTTAGCTAGCCTAGAAATTATTAATATATTTTTGATCTTACTGTCTTTTTCATCTTTATGTCTAGGGTGTATTTTTCTTTTTTATAAGAAATTGCTAGTGTTTCTTAAGGTAGTGATATTTGTGGCTGGCAATAATTCTTGCCAGTAATTAAGACAGTTCAATCTGTTGTACTCATGAATCACCTTCTCATGGCTCACAGTTCCATTTTTCCTTAGGAATGCATCCGTCACAACAGATCACAATCTTGAAAATTACAATAATAATTGAAACTGTTACATAAGACAATCTTCAACAAGACAGAACAACTGAGGGTGGTACCATAGCTAATTAATGACCTCAGAAAAACAAGTCATTTTAAACTGCATTATCATCAGAGTTTACTTTAAGTTCTTAAATATTTTTCAACTATTTTAAGTATATGGACCAGGGCAGTGGTATTAAAATGCATTACTACATCCCTGCAAAGTCATCAGTTACTCCAGTGACATAGCAGGTTACATTTTTTTTTAAATAAATGTTCTCTACATGCTTATGGCTAATACTGGTCCAGAAAGCATAAAATCAGTGTTTTAAATAATCTCCCTATTGAAAATCAATAATTTGTTTTCTTATTATGTTCACAGTATGTGACATAAAAATAGAATAAATTTTGCATTGCATTTTCTTCAAGGACTCTTTAAGGAGTCACAAACAGCGCAGAACCATTTTGTCCCCTGGACCTTTTGTGAACGATCTGAAAGACTTAAGTCTTTTAAAGCCATGCCTGTATGCCAACTGCACACACTTTTTATTTATTTTTACTGTGACAGTATATGGTGGTGGGTAGTAAGTGTTTGTATGTGGAAATAAGCAAATAGAATCTCTGTAACTGGGGAGATAAAACTGCAATTGCTACTTTTATCTTTTTAATTCTTCAGTATAATATTTTGATCCTATTTAATGTTTTACAAAAGGGGTTATATAGGATTATAGTCAGCCTTTGAAACACCAATTTAGGACCTATAATTAGGAAGAGGCAGGGGAGGCCACCATTGACTGCAAAGCTTGCTTGCATGGCTTACTTTTTATCTGACTTGCTGAATTGTATTTAACCTTCTTAAACCTTCTGGATGCTACTTTGACTAACAATACAAATTTTATATAGGTTGGTTTTACTTGGAAGAATTTAGTCAAAAAGTTCAGAATCATTTTGTTTTAGAAGTTCTGTTGTCAAAACACAAATAATGATACAAAAAAATATGATTTCTTTTTATTGAACAGCAGGGCTAGCTTCGATTAAATTTATACTTTTTCTGGAAAAAAATGTTTTACAAAAGGACAACATCACAGACAGGTGCTGTCCATCCACAGCTTCTTTTCCATACGCCATCATAAATTAGACCCATCTTCCACTGAAAGTCTGGCTATGGGGAGTTGTCAGCCTCCAATCTGAAAGCCATGTAACTGCACTTACAAGGCACTGCTCTCCAACTTTCTGCAAGGGTTACCATACAAAGTTTTTTTCTGTGACAAGAGAACATGTCACCTGTATCAATTTGGAGACTAAATTATTCCCAGAATTAACTTGAATAGATGAATGGTGGAATGACTTCTGCAGAGTATTTTGTAAACACTTCTGTTTCATAGCTCTTTAAGGCTGTCTGATGCAAAATTTATCATTTTTTAAAAGTGAATTATCATTTTAACCTTGATTTTCCACTGTCTTATTTTTTCCCTGATCATGTGTAAACTGATCGCAAATTATTAGCAAGCAACTATGGAAGTACATTTCATGCACTTTGCAGAGAAGTAAATGACCTTAGCTAGCAGAAGCCAGAGAAAATTTGGATCTCCAATGTGAAATGTCCTTTTGTCTTGAGGTGAAAAGAAAAAAAAAAAAGGAGCTGTCCATGAAAAATATAGGTTACACTATTTCTTAGGAAGTTTTATATAAGTAAAAGGAACAGTATAATTAGTACTTTATTGTTTTTTTCCCATTCTTCATTAAGGAAGCAGTCACAGCTTTGACATAATCATTGGTGTGTACTCCAACATGATACATTCTATTCAGGAGCTACTTCTCCATACTTGGGTAATTTTGGTCTTTCAGGTAAGTGATTCATTTTCATAAATTCAAGTTCTCTGACTATAATTAGACATTGACATAAAATTGTAGTTCTTGTCCCTTATGCCTGAGTCTTCATTAAGAGTTTATATAAAGAATGACATCTGTAGAAGCTCTTTCTACAGTTATGAGGAAAAAAAATGTATGTTAACTTTTGCATCATTAGAAGAAATGCAAGGATGACTAGACATTTGGGCAGCCTGAGTTTTTTTAGGCACTCCATGAGAGGTATATGTAGAGAGTGTGAACTTTGAGCCAACATTCAGCCATTCTTTTAAAAAAGATTGTATTGAAGCAGTTGTGTTGGCAAACTATAGTGAGATTAAGCTTTATTAATTAGCAATACTTCTGTGAAAACTGTCTTCACACTCCTCCATCCCCCCATGAAAGAGAAGGAAAGAAGACACAGTACAATGGTGTCTGGTCTTGAAGCAGACAGACAATTTGCCCACAATCAAAGAACATTAAATACAATCCCTAGACATGTGAATTGCACTAGGGATAGAATAAGAAGCCTTAACTACATAGTTCTTGGCTTTTGTTGGACTATTTTTATACAGCTTTTGTATTTAAGGGGGATTATGGCACACATGGTCAATAAGATCAGAGTCTTTTCAGACCCCTGAAATTGCTCAAGGTGCAATAAAGTTAGTTAAATATGGAGAAAAAGCTGCATCTTTTAGTCTCATGGCTTGTGGAGGTTTAAATGAGAGATTGTTGCACATTTTAACAAGGTTATTTTCATTATTTTTAGCATTAATAGGAAAATGTAGAAGAGAATAAGGAAAACTTGATACTGAAAGGACCTATCTGATTACAGTCACAGTCATTCTCCATTTCATCCATGGTGATCATGGGAGACCCTTCAGAGCTATTATGATTTTGGTTGAAGTGCATGGGACACTGCTGTTTAACTTCCATGAGATTTTAATGTAACCATTATGGTTCCTCTATCAAAATCATAATCATATGTTCTACAGTCATCATGGTATATTATGCCGATAAATACTACTAAGGAAATTCTTCATGCATAGATCATTGACATAATAGACTATAATGCTTTTTTAGCGCTGCTATGGTCTGCTGTATCAATGCCTGCTGAGGGAGACTTTAAAGCACTCATCCAAGTACATAGGGCAACTCTATATAATACAAATCTTTATGAAGGTTTTGGAGATAAGCAATTATTCTGCATTGCACTGTCCATTTTATTTGTAAGTACTAAAATTATTAGCATAGACGAGTATGCTAATGGTATTCAAATTTTCACTTAAAGGTTGAATCAACATTCCATAAATTTTAAGAACCATTTGAAACTATCTTTTGTGCATCATCTTTCCCTTTTCCTAATTTCAAAACGCTGAAAAAAAAAAGAAAAAGAATGACACTGCAAACCATAGTCTGAGACTATGTTTTAAATTTCCTTTCTATAAAATGGAGATAGATAAGTACCTCCAAAGTGCAATCTGGAGCAATATTCATAAATAGGCACCTAAAATGAGTAGGATGAGCCAACCACTGAAGGATTTAAACTAGTTGCATAACAATTACCTGGTCAAGTCACAGGAAATATAACTCAGTACTTATGTGCAATGTGCAAAGATTAGAATTTTAGTATTTCAAATTACTCTAAATCATATGGAATTGGTTTAGGACATTGAAAAGGGTCTTTCATACTAAATAAGGTACAGTGCTAAATATCTACCACTAGCTAGTTTGAGTATGACCATAGTCCACTGTACAAACCGTGGTATAAATAACACAAAGGACTTCCTGGTATATATCTTGTTCTATCTAAAAATATTTTTAGTTGTTTTACAGGCTTGTTGCACAGGTCTGTTATGATCATACCTTGCTTGAGGCTCTAACGATAGCCTGAAGTAGTAGATCTGCACATAGAAGATGATAGGGAGAGAATACAGTGGTTTATGTCCCAGTAATATTTGAACATGCCTGTTCTTTGCACTGTGGAAATCCACCGCTGTTCACACTGAAGTTTGAAATGTAACCCGAGGAGGAGCAACTACAACTTCTTGATGTCTTAAAATGATAAGAAACTTTTTGAATCTTATCTCTCTTTGGAAAAGCCAGGACTGGCAGAAGTAACTCTGCAGCCACTGAGCTAAAGACGAACATACATCTTAAGAGATATATGCAGGCGAACACATTTCAGTAAGGAGCTCCTCTCCTCAACAAGTATCATTCTGTTTTGGTACCAAATCACATCTAGTTTACTTTCACCCAAGCCATGCTGTCATGTATATGTTATGAATGGATTGAAACTCTGCAATATGAATATGATGGAGAAATAGATACTGGATGGCTGCAAGCAGGCTGGTGATAACTATCATGCCCAGTCTTCTGTGTTTCTATGATTTGCCTGGAAGTTATACATAGATACTCACTGAGGGAGAAAAAAGACAATTGCAAATTACATGACCAAATATATATATTTTTTGTTCCCCTATCAAAATATATCAGTTTAGCTACAAATTCATTAAGACAGCTTTTCACATGAAAAATGATCACAATGGAGAAAAGTTCAGCCCAGGTTAATCATTATTTAGGCAGTTGAATTGAAAAAGTAAGTTCTTATTCCTACTTTCTTTATAAATTAAGAGAAAAGATAGAATGAATATGAATCTCTTAGACAATTGGTGCATATTTTCACCTGTGAAGTTGAGGAACGTACTGTGAACAATGTATTGAAAAACTGGGGTTCTACAGTCCAGAGATTTGACTATTTGTCTGGGATGGAAAAGAAACATTGAAGACACAGGCATATATATATATGTATATGGATGCAGTGATTTAAACTTATCCCTTCCACATCTTATGCCAGCATCTAAACAGCCAGTGACAAGACTCTCTGATTCACAGGTCTTTCTCAGAGGATAGATCTCTTCTTGCTACATTGCTTAAAAGTCTAAATTCTGTACCCATGTGAGAAGAAAATAAGCTTAGAAACCTTAAAACTTCCCTATAAGTATAGCTTTGTTTTCTGTCCATACCTTTACACCTAAAACACAATTGAAATATCCTGCACCCTATGTATGAACTGTCATTATTATTATTAGTAGTATGAGTGGTCATTGGTTCTCTGAGATCCCTGTGGTGATAAATAACAGGAATATATGAATATGACCTCCCTGATAAGAACTCTCAGGACTTACAAAACAAGGAAATAAGATGAAGAAGAAAGATCAGAATCTTTCCTGGATGGAAACGTGATATTCCCCTATCATGCCCAAAATGGACGAGAGCGTCAATTGAGGGGAGAAGAGATGAACCAGTTTGAGCATCTAATCAGCCTCTAGGGGAGAACTGTGTCAACAGTCTAAGAAGATATGTGCTCCTGTCATTAACTTATGCTGACCATGATATTAGCATCTTTTCCTTCTTTCAGGGAAAAAAACTAAAGAATAATATTCACAGGGAGTGATCTTCAGTTTTTTAATGTCTTAAAATCTCTGGAAAAATGGTCTATCGGTCTATGGGACTATCGGCCTCTTCTGAGACAGAACTACTTGCGGTTATGCTCATTTTATTTACTTTTACATCAAATTACTTTCGTATTCAAATCTAAATGACATCGTTTCAAAGCAATGGGTTTCAAAGCATCAGGAATGCGTCCTATTCAGTTTCATGCATGCATGAACATGCACAGACACGCATATACAGAAATACATTTTTTCAACAGCATAAAGGATTGCATGGTAATATGATATTTTTTAGATGCTTAAAAATGAATTATGCAGTGACAGGAACATTAAGTAATATAGAAATGTAGGTGCTCTCTTCTTGCTTTCTTTTGTGCTTTCTCAGCTTCACATGACATGACGTCAAGACTAAACTGATTGACATTGATATTTTTAATGGTTATCTCTGAAAGCCAAGAAGGGATTAATCAAGGTCTGAATCTTTCACGGTCTTCCAAAGGGGTCACCATACTCCATGCTATTAGATTAGATAATGTCAAACCTATGCAATTTTATTTCTAAGATATAATCTAGAGTCAATGTAAAGACAATGTGTGATCCGTATACAGTTTACAGACATTGATATAAATGAAATGTGTGGCATACAACTGTAACTAAGTCTGATTCCCGCACTGCTAAATTTATAAGACTTAAGAGGCTAAACTGTTCTAGGAGGATTGATTGATAAGATTAGAATTGCCTGTGGCTTTTGGACCTATTAAGGTAGTGAACATAAAAAGTGATGACACAAAGCTGTCTATAGAAGTTTTAAAATATTAGAGGATCAAAAACATAGGAATCGTGCCTATTTGTAACAATGACATATTAGATAATATATACTAAAGATACTTCCTAAATATAATTTAAATATAGAGTTTATTAGCCTTTAATTTCCTGCCAAAATTCCTCATTCAGCATGTATATGTAGTTCTCATTGGCATTAATTTTCAAATGCTGTGGTAATTATTCATTCTTAATATTTTATTCATTTTTTTATTGTTTCTGTAACTATCCAGTCAATTATATAGACAAATAACAAAGAAAACAGTGCCTATTATAGAAGGACATCTTTATGGCAATGAAAATGTCAGTAGAACAGCAACAAATGAATGAAAAGGAGAAATGGCACTTTCACTGAAAGGATGACTACGTTATCTAATAATGTTCACTACATAGCTTGAGGATAGCATAGTATTGCGTAGCATAAAAGTAGACATTACAGACATTATAGGTATTATTAAAAACAGCAATAATTTAGTTGGGACAAAAGCTCTTGTGAGGCAAAAAGGGGTTATAACCCATATTTTACAGATGGAGAAAATAATTCCCAATAATTTTATATGCCTCTACCTTGATGTACCAAAATTAAAACCCTTGTTCTCTGATTTCAGAGCTAATTAGCACCTACAGCTCTAAGTGGTTAGTTATGAAACACAGAAAAGATCATCTGAAAGCACTGAGAACATATTTTTTTCTATCAGTGTTGAACAGGTGATTTTTATATTTATTTGCAAAATTTAAACTGTTCTTCCTCCAGTTTTACTCTACCAGGATTAGAACTTGCCTTTTATATTGAAAGATGCTTTTTGTCATATAATATTTGGTGTTTTATAGTTTCCACTGTAATGCCTGGAAGGAACATCCGAACTGAAAGTCTTTATTTACCATAGACTTTCACTAACAACCTGCTTTTTATGTCTTCTTTTCTATGATGATTAATAGCTTACATTTGTATTTGGAATATTTCAAGCGACAATCATGACAATTCCTTTCACAATTCCCTTCTAAGTCTTCTGACATTACAAGAATATTTGTGTTTGATCAGTTTTTCTTATGGGTATGCAGTAAATATAGTACAAAGTGCAGTTTCTCTTTATATTTTTTACTTAATGGTTTGTTTCTTTCAGGGATATAGGATCCTCTGCCTACAGCAGAATGAAACTAACAGAGAGAAATACTTCCAGACTGCAGACTTAGGAAATCACTTGAAAGAAAATAATAAAATATAAGATTTTTCTTTCCAGGGGCTTTTTTTTCCCTTTACTAGATTTAGTGCATTATGACTGAATTGACTCGTCCAGTCGGCAGTCCACTCTTTATCGTCAAATAATAAACCACTTTCTATTATCAATATTTAGTCTTACAGAGGTAAGAAACCTTAATATAAGATAGGAGTTTTGAAGAACCAATACACTGGAAGGAAGAAGATAAAACCCTCCTCTGTGACAATATGTGACAATTTATTTCACCTAAAATACTTACACTTGCACCATTAAGACGACTTACAGACAAATTAACAACTTATCCTGCTATAATGACAATTCATAAATATTCTGTAAAGTTAATTTCAGAGCAAGTAGTTTGTAAAGTGTCTTTGTAGTAGTAAGTAAGTTAGCCTTGCCTGTTCCTCTGTGCTAAAATTAATCATATGCCTGTTTCTTGAAATATGAGTTAATTTTTTTAAAGTTGTTCCATCGGCTGCAAACTATCAAAGGAAACGACTCAAATAGTTTGCTGTCAGTATTACAGTGAACTCAAAACATTACTCACGTGATGAATTATCAACAAATAATAGATGGAGGTTTTCATTCTTCTGTGGTTTGTCTTCATTTGGGGCTAGCTTGTGCCAAGGCATTATTCTATTGGTCTTCACAGCTTCTCTTCCATGAACTAGATCTGCTTCATTAACTAGAAAGAAGTCATAAAATACTGCTGAAAGATTAGATGACTTAGGTTTTAACTCTAATATTCTTTTATTCCTCTGAAAGTATGTAATATAGCTAAGAATAATGAGTATATATAGGATATGTGTAGAAATGTGTTATAGTAAATAATAGTCAGTGGTTACATAGTTAAATTTTTAGTACATTTTCTGTTATAAAACCTACTTTCTGTTTTTTATAGCTTTTCTAAATGCATGTAGTTGGAAAAACAGACAACTTATCATGCGCAGTGTTTACAGACTCCAAAAGCTTTCCATTTTTCTACTAGTCGTATCAGTTTGTCTAATAAAAATATTTCCTGTCCTTTTAAAAACTTCCTGGTTTATATATTTAGACTGCTGTAATGGTACATATGACATACTAATCCACTGCTCTTTATGTCCGTATCCTATTTCTGTAATCTGGGCTATTGTCTCAGGCCTGCTGGATGGACTAGTTGTAACATCGCTCTGTACCACCCAGTACAAGCACAACTTGATGAGTATCTGCCTCTGGCACAGATGTGCTGCCTGAGCTTGTTCAAGCATTCTTGTTATCTACTACACAGTATTTTTACATAACAATAGAAAGAGATGCTTTCAGGAGATAATGTAATCACTATTCTGAAGTAAATAAATGAAATATTTCTCAACTTCACTGAAGTGAGGTATTGTGAAAGGTTTTATCTCACCTAATATATATATCTAAAAGTTAAAGGAGTAAGAGAAGTAGGCAATTTTTTTTCTCTCAATATTGCCTTAAAGTAAATATCAGCCCCATCTTGTTTCTGCCCCATTTGTACTGTGCTATATGTATCCCACTGGTTAGAAAAGGTGAGCAAATGGATCAAGAACCTGATTAAGTCAACAAATTGCCAAGTAAATACTTCTGAATATTTATCAGGGATAAAGTGTCCAAAGTTAAGCTTATCAATTTCTTTTGACTTTATGGTCAAGAAAAAGAATATATAGGCATCCCTACAAGGTGATTTATCTCATCTGAGGTGTCTGCTTTCCTTCAGGAATATAAAGGGATTTAACTTTGACTTCGAAAATAACTTTTAGAGAAGAAGAATTGAATAAGATGAATAAATTGCTTTATGATTAAAAAATCTGCGCATTTCTGAGAAATATTAGGCATCCTACTGGTCCTTAACTCTGTGTGAGGACTAGTTAATCCTCACAAAATATGTATAAAACACAATCAAATTGGGGTGATGATAAACCCCAATTGCATGTGTCCTCGATCATTATATATTCTTAAGCACTTGCACTATTTGTCAATGTTATCACTTTCTTTTTGTATGTGAAGACTTTTCTGTCACATGATCTAGTACATAGAGTATTTGTGCATCAGAGGCAGCTATTGTCTATCTTTGATTCTTAACTACCCTGCCATACATGCCGACCTCTCCAGGTCAACACTGGAATACATTACTCTATTTTTTGTAGGGATAGCATTCCTATAAAGAAAGGAGATAGAAATATTCCATCTTTTCCGAAATTTTCATGCAAAGGCTAGCAATAAGGCAAGTAAGTGCACATTCACCAAGAGCACAGTGGAGTGACGAGAACACAGAAAACCTCAGAGGGAATGATTGTTTCACAACAAGGAGCTCATGCATTTGAAATTGCTCAGCACCTGGGCTTGAAATGAGTCCATGCTCCTGTTGCTTAATACTGTTGCACAGTAGTTTTGGCAACAAGAGTGACAGCTTGAAGAGTTATTCTCAAAATCATACAGCATGTTAAATTCTGGTAATGTATTTTTTTCCTCTTCCCTGGCAAGATTACAAGAAAAAAATTGGACAGATCTTTATAGATGTGCATCTGGCTGAATGACAAATCCTGACTATCAAATTTATTAGTATTAATTTATTATTTCCTATTTTTTTTTACACTCAGCCTACACAAACTTTGTATCCCATTATTGGTTTAAAGAATCTTTTTTTTTTTTTTTCCATATAAGACGGGAATGCGTATTCTGATGATTTTTAAACGTCTCAATTAACTTTTGACAACTTTAGCGACACTGACAATGTACACTTTGTACAAATACAAAACACTGATTGCTACCTGCAAAACTGGATTCTTTACTTATGGATGACCATAACAAGTCAGACTGAGTGTGCATTTAGCCCAGTACCTTGTCTCTGCGAACAGATATGTGTAGGGAAAGAAGAGAATTCAGAATGTCACTTTCAAACTGGAGGCTTTCTGAATGATTTGATGCTGCAGAAGAATGAGTAAAAGTTTTTTTGTTATGGGCCAAATCAGGAGGATATGGTGCTACAAAACTGAGTCCCAGAACAAAGGATTTTTTTTTTCCTGATCAAGAATTCCTGCTTGAAACTGCCATATTATTACTATCACTGTCATGTTCTCACTCATGTTCTCTATTATTATTCTTACGGTGTTCTCATGTTCTCAGTGGTAGATGCCTGGGTTAGAAATGCCTGGTGGATGCCTGTTAGAAACAGGATACTGGACAAAGTAAATTTTTGATCTGACTGGTGAGGTACTTATTATAACCTTATCATAAAATTGTTTTGTGGGGCAGAAGAGCAAAAATGCCCGCAGTATTCTAGATGTGGTCAGGTAAAGGGAGATGATCCCTTGATCTACTGGCCATCCTTCTGTTCATTCAGTCCAGGATGTTGTTGACTTTCTTTGTTGCCGAGGTGCATTTCTGACTCATATTGAGCTCTCTGTCGTCGGGGCAGAGAGCTGTTCCCCAACCAGTCAGTCCCCAACCTGTACAGTTTTAAGTGGGTCTTCTCAGATTCTGGACTTCACCCTTGTCCATGTTGAATTTGTTAAGGTTGGTCTATTCTTCCAGCTAGGTCCCCCTGTAGAGCATTCCTGCTCTTAAATGTACTGAATTTTACTCTTCAGTTTGGTGTCACCTGCAAAACTGATGAGAATGCATGCTGTTACAACCTTCAAGTCACCAGTAAAGATGCTAAACCCAAAAGGTCTGAGGACAGACTCATGCAAGACTCTACTTCTTACCACCCTCCAGGTAGAGTATGACCCATTAACCACAACAAGAAGGGGTTGCATGCATAGACCAAAGAAGTCAGTGATATCTATTTCACTCACAACATATTTATATATATTTCAGATATAAACTTTTAAAAAAGAAGGTTTCACAACTATGGTGTTTACAAACAACAGAAAAAAATCACAGAATAGTAAAAAAATGGATAGTTGATGTTCTGTATTTGAAGACAGTCTGTTTCTAAGCATCTGGACATTCTGGCATATAATCAGTTGTTGGACTTGTTGGACTGAATATCGAACTAGGAATAAGTAGTCCTATGGGAGCAGGGAACTGGGAGTAGCAGACTCTGCTGCTGGTTTTGAGTTTCTTTTCTTGAATTATTTTCTTGAAGGAAATGGTAGCAGCTATATATCTGTAAAATATGGTAAGATGCACATTTAAAAATCACAAAAATAGAAGATAGTGTTTAACTATTTATTGTTGACACTATTTATTATTTATTTATTATAAACTGCTCACAGTCCAAAAAAGTGCCTCAGCACTTTTTTCAGCATTTTCCATTAAATTATTAATATATTTTCTTTCAAGAAGGTGAAGATTTCAAAAATACTTTACTTGGTGGAATGAAGGATATTTTTAACGATCAGAAAGCTGAAAATATTGCCATACTATCTCAACTTGTGATTAGAATGAAAACAAAATAAGGCATAAGTCTTTGCTATCTCTCTTTGTTACTTTGGAGGGGGACAATCCTGTTTTTCTCAGTGTTTGTGCTAGATGAACAGAGCTTTGCCAGATATTTGTTAGTTATCTGGGCTTTGGTCTTTCAGTTTTGAGGTCAGAGCATTAACACATTTGCATTATAAAAAGAAAGAAAACTTGTTGGGAATCCCAATATATATTTCATCTGTTTTAAAGCTTTAATCCTGGATTCTGAGTGCTGTGTGGTTTTAAGAGTATTAGTACAGATTTATACAAAATGGCATGATACTGCATGTGTAAGCACTTTCCACTGACATCAGAAAGTTAAATAAAAAAGCAGAACCTAGATCAGGGTTAACAGGGGCTAACTGTTGGAGTCATGGGAAGACCAGATGGCTCTCTCAAACAACTGTATTGCTTTCTTGCCATTGTTCTGGAGACGGCTTTTCAATCAGGGATCTTTTATTTTTAATGACAAGAATACAGAAATAATCTGCTTCAAAGCTTTTTTTTTTTTTTTTTTTTTTTTAAATAAAAATTATCAAAAAAAACTAGCCAATATATTACTTTTGTACTTACTTTTGATAAATGCCTTTATATGGGCAGATGGGAGTAGCTGGCACAGCAACTGGCCAAAATTCAGATACTCTATTTTGTGTAATAAAAGCTACGTAATGATATTTCTATATTTGGTTTTCAACCAAATCATGCAGAAGCAAATTAATTAAATGTTCCATGAACAGAAATTACTAAGAAAAATAAAGGAAAGACATTTTGCCCCACTGCCCCTCCTCCTGTCAAGTAAAATAAATGCACTAGGACCTGCAGCTGCTAAGTGAAAATCACATTCTTAAGGAGATCAAGAGCTAGGGAGTGAGTTGGCGCAGTAGCCAGGGCATCTTAAAGTCTTTGGCCAAAGGACAATCTGCCCAGTGGGGCTTCTACAATTGCACACCATTGATCTCCAGCAGCTGCTAGAGAGAAATTAACATTCCTGTCAGGTTCACTGATGCTGTTAGTCTTACAAAACTGACCGTCCATTTCAACGTTTCAAAGAAACCTGGAAAATCTGAGAGCCCAGACTTGGTTGAAATTCTCAATGTAAATGGGCTCTGCTGTGAATGCTAACGCTGAGCCATACATAGACGCAGAGCTCAACAATCGGGATCAAAGAGTCTGAAAACTTTTCAAAAACAGGTTTTCCTGGCGGTAAGATTCCATTCATAAGGGGAAGCCTTCATATCTAAAATACTCTGCTCTTCAAAGCCTTAAATTCTGGATGCAGAAATTTTCCAATAAAATGGAGTTCCATGAGATAACATCACTTCAAAAATGTCACTTTCTCCCTCTGTATATTTGATAAGCTCCACTGTACCTCAGTTTTCATATTTATCCTCACTGTTCCATACTTGAAGTATTTAATGCTTCCAAACTGGAAATATCCTCAGAATGAACATTATGAATGGCAAAATACGTAAATTAGATCTTAGTAAAATGTTGAGAACAAGTCTGTAAATGGTTACTGGTCACAATATTGTGGTTATGATAGCTCTTTCCAAGAAAAGAACAGCTCAGTTCTCAACATGGGCTAAAAAAGACATTGAATCTTAAGAATTATTAGAAAAGGAATTGTGAATAAGCACCAGTGTGCCACTCATCATTCTATTAATCTGCTAATTGTCTGCATCTTGAATACTGTGTAATTCTGGTCTTTCTATCTTAGAAGAGTTATAGGAGGCCTATATTGGAAAGGGGAGGAGGTCCTATGTAAGAGGTTTTATATGAGGGTTATATGGGAACACATAACGGGAGGGTTTCTTATACAAGAGGTTTTATATAAGGATTATACGGTAAATTTTCAGAAAATTGCAAAAATACTTGCACTATTTCTCAGATTTAGAAAACATCTTCAATGTGAATGATCCCAGGCCGATCCTGGGAATGTTTGTAAAGCTCAGTGCTTTGGCCTGTTAGTGACGTGATACATATACTTAATACACTACTGGAAAAGAGAATTCTCTGTTTCCATTTTAACAAAAACAAGAGTAACTATATTTAAAAGTGTTCAGAACATCACTGTTGATTTGGAGCTATTTTAATGATTACTTTTAAATTAAGAAATATATTTGGAGAAAACAAACAAACAAAGAAACAAACAAACAAAACTCTGCTCTAATCCCAGGCCTTTTACTCATAAACAGAATATGTGGATAAATAAATAAATAAATAAATAAATGCTCAAAAATCAATTTACTTGTAGTACTGAAGTAAAAGACAATGATATTTAGGACAAGACACACCTGCCAGATCTGAGAAAAGAATTGTTTATTTAATTTCAGAAGCACACTCAATGGTTTTATATGAATTACCTACAAAGAGGAAAAGTGCCATAATAACTCAAGCAACACGAGGAAAGATTTATTTTAAGTGAGATTCCATAATATCTTGATGTAAGCATTCATAATGTGAGAGCATTTCTTTTCAACAGTTTTCCTCCTGTCTGTGAAAGCTTACTACCAAAAATGTGACGTAATTTGCAGCCTTGAATTTTGATACTGTTAGACAGCTTTCATAGTTTCCTTCATTAAAATCTTTGCGCAGTGATATATGTTCCAGCATCTGAAGCATGAACTATGATGTGATGTTTTTATTGTTTTTCTCTGCATGGCTACATCATCTACAAAATCTTTACTTAGTTACCCATTTTCCCACATTTTTACTTTATTAAAACATGTTTCATTAATCTTTTCATTAGAAAGTCCTGGATAATTTGCCCCAGGAGTCCAGCTCTACTTTATGCATGGTTAACAAGATCAGCATATACATCATAAACAATGGTGTTATTCAGTTTGAAGAAAGATGGGATTTTAATTACATTGTAGAGAAGAAATTTAATATTTCCTGTCATCTGTTCCAAACATTTCATTCTATTGTTCTTCTGAAACATCAGGTCTGTAATGTCACATCTGCAAGGACACCCATGACCTCTCTCAGCATTTGACATCTTGCAAGATAGAAGCAGGAAGACTGAAAAATGCATCCATGGGTATCCAAAATAGATTACTAAAAACTTGTCCCAACAGCTGAGTTCCCTAAGGCATCATTGTTATATACACATGTGAATGGAAGGGTTAGTATTTAAAAATCTCAGGAAGCACTTCCAGATCAGTCCTCAAGGACTTCTGTTTTTTTTTTTTTTTTTTTTTTACTTTTATTTTTATTTTATTTTATTTTATTTTTTTTTTTTTATTTATTAATTGTTAGTGTTCTCCTTCTTTAGATTCCTCAGAAACAAAACAAAGATTATTTGTCTGAAAGACAGTAGCTCTGGGGACTTTCTCTGACAAAATAAATGGTATCTATTTTATGCATATCTCATATTTACAATCACCTTGCTTGGGAATTCTAACAGTAACAGCACTCCATAACTCTGAAATATTCTGAAAAAAAATATGAGTGGGATTTTTTAAAGGGAATTTTAATATTTAACATTTTTATGTTTTTTAAAGTATAAATTCATTTTGTTTGAAAACAAATGAAAAATTATGGAAAATGGGAACTTCTTTGATACAACATAGCCTTTTTGTGCATGTTTTCACTAGTATTTGAGTTCTCTTAGATTCTTAACCTAATATTTGCTCCCCAAGAGCTGCTCTCAGACTGCATCTCCTGTGATGCACCATGGGTGTTCAATTCTCTGCAATGCAATTAAAACCTATCTTCCTTCAAACTGATTAAATATTTCAATATCTGTGAGTGCAGAAAGAAAGGTATAAACATTATCTTTTCTTTTGCATGGATGAGAGGCAGCAGAATGCAAAATACTCAAATGTTTGCTAAGTCATGTTCAGTTAAATAAAGGTGTGTCTCTTTTTATTTTTCAGTAATGGAGGGATCTGGTTAGTCACAGAATCACAGGATGGCTGAGGTTGGAAGGGACCTCTAGGGATTATCCAGTCCAACTCCCCTGCTCCAGCAGGTACACCTAGAGCATGTGGCACAGGGTGGCATCCAGGCGGGTTTGGAAGATCTCCAGAGAAGGAGACTCCACAGCCTCCCTGGGCAGCCTGTTCCAGGGCTCTCTAAGATCAGTGATCAGGTCAATATGAAAAAAATCACAAAATTTAAGACTTCCCAGGCCAAATAATTGGCACATGCCATAGATTTTAAAAGATGCAAAACAACTGTAAGATGAATTGTAGTTAAAGCATACCAAATATTTTTCTAGAATGTTCTAGAGGATTTTCTCAGGAAAGAAAAATGCATTCATGATCACTTAGGCTGGAATTTAAGAAGGTCAATTTATATTTGAGGCAAAATTAAAGATCAGCTTAAAAAGAGCACATGAAAATAGAACTTAAAATATTTGCTTTTCCTCTTCATGCTAGTATGAATCATAGTGTAAAGCTGTGTTCATTTCAGCATGAGATACTCAGCTGCCATTTCATAAAGGTTTTATAGGCAAGAGGAAATGACATTTTGAGAGTCTACCTGTCTTAAAGAAGAGGCAAATATTTTGTCTGCAAATCTAAACTAAGAGAATATTACAAAATTTGAGACTCATCTGCATTTTGCCAAAGAGCTATGACAGTTCAACCTGATGTGTCCACTCACATGATCACTTGGTCTCCTAGGTGGAAGATTCCATTGAGGAGAAAATCTTTGCTGCACACCTACTATACTCCAGGCTTGAATGGGAGAACATAATTTTAACATTTCTTTATAGATTTCTAAAGTGTTTTTGTTAGGTCCGCTCTGTTAGCCACCCTGAGGAAGTAGTACAGAAATACAGTACAAAAGAAACACATAGAATAGCTCTTGCAAGTTGCAACACATCTTAAGTAGTAACTGTGGCAGGGTTTTGCATTTTTAATATGTGCATTTTTAATCTTTTTTTTTCACCCTAGCAAAATGCAAACACTTGACCTAAAAAACTTACAGAAATTATGTCCTATAGATGTTTATTAATTCTTTTATCTTCAGTTGCCCGTGTTTATTCATTGCAATGCAGCTAATATTATCTTTTAGATTAATGATAGTCAGTGGGCTCGTTACATGCCCCTGCATCTTGGTAATGAAAATGTTGGTGTCTTTGTGAGATCCATACTCCTGGTGTCATTGTGATAAGTAAGAGACAATTGTTATTGCCTACAAAAATTGTAAGTGCACACATTTTAGTAGCATTCTTTTCTGTTAAAGAAAAGGGAATTACTGTAGTGACACACCTCTGTGTGTGTCATGCAGCTGAGATTATTATATGATTTGATGTAAGACTTTATGTATAATGTTCCTGCCTTTATCTGTAGTTCAGCTAGAAGCATCTGGAGCAATAATATTGTCACATTAAATTCTTATGGAAGGAAAGTTTCCTCTGGTTTAGCTGTCATACATTTCAGGTCACAAATAAAACTTTAGCTCTAAACAACTTTTTCTTTTTTTCTTTTTTTTTTTTTTTTTGTTTTTTTTTTTTTTTTTTTTTTTTTTTTTTTTTTTTTTTTTTTTTTTTTTCTCTCAGCATGATTCAGATACAGTCCAAATAGTATCTATCAGATTTTTCTTCAAGATTACATACCTCGGGATTTTCTTCAAACATAACTTTTTCCAGAATAAGACATATATATATATATGTTATTCTAACACATATGGTTCCCCATTGCACCCACAAATGAAGCAAGAGACAATTTTAAATAGAAACTTTATTGTTTGCTTTTAGCTCAAAACATAAGAAAAAAGTCCATTATCTTTATCAGCCACCAAAGATTTGTCTCCTGCAAAGAGTATGTATTCCTTAGATATTTGCTAAGTTTCTGATTCAGGATATTTTTCCACATAAATGGTTGTTGTATTTACCAAAGTGATGTCGTGCAAATGAGAAGAGAGACTGGCTGTTGAAATTAAAGTTGCTTGTACTCATAGGAAAAATGACATGTTCCTTTAAAGCAATGGAGGTCAAACTTTTTCTTAATAAGGGTCACCACTAAATGGAAAAACTGCTACATGGCCAATTCCTTCCCATTCAAGATTTTAAAACATGCTTTTTTTCCTGTTTATTATAGTAAAACAACCACCTAACAAATGCTTCCACACCAAATAAATATTTCAAGAGATGGTCTTTATTTTTAGTATGTTTTGCTGATATAAAACTGTTTAGAGCAGAAAGCAGTCAGAATCATGCTCTAGCCAGTTCTTCAAGAACTCTCATAAAACGGATCATTTATTATCTCAGGAAACCTAAAATTTTATCCATTTGCCATTGCACCACACAATAATTTGATTGAAGATAAAGTATTACTTGAAATTAAGAGATTCATATTATTTGGGAGCAGCTTTCCAAATGATCTTAAAATGTAATTGTTAAAAATCTAATTCTTAACCGATACATCTGAACTGTCAAATAATTTACACTCCTCCTTTCCTTGTCAGATTTTGTGCCCCCAGTTGCATGGCATAAATATTAGTTTAATCTTCCTTTTGAAATGAATCAAATAGCTCCCTCCAAAAAAACCCTGAAATCCCTCCTGGGAATAGCATCTTTCACAGACACCTTTGGAAAGGCAGAAACAGGCTCCCTTCTCTGTACTCTACACACACAGTTCTCCAACATTTTCTGAATGTGCTTTTACCTGTAGGTACAAGTTCCTAAACATATCCTGATACCAGGACACACAATACATTTAAAGCTCTAAAGAAATGGCCTTGGTAGGCTATAATAAAGCCTTTACCTCATTAAACATATTCTCAGTAGAAAAACAAAACAAAACAAAACAAGAACTATGTCATTTGCTAAAGGAAAAACATGTCAGACTAAGGTCAAAGCCAGTGTCAAGGTCCGCTTAGTGTGCATGAAGCCAGTCTGCTGCAGAAGAGGCTAATCCTAACAAAGTGGATATGAACCATCCTTCATCACTGGATTTGATTACCAAAGGTAACTTCATAGGAACAAAGTATTTTGACAGTACTGCCAGTGCATAGGTGTTAGCAGAGAGTATCCCCTTAAGACCATTCAGTCCATTTCTTTATCAATTGTTATTATATGAAAATACTTAGTATAAGTTTTACTGCTGATGCACTGGTGGGATAATAAATGAGGAAAAGTAGAGGTTATTTCTGAGTAATAGGGGTAATCTAGGTGAATATCCAGAGTGGAAGACATTCACCAAAAGTGTAGTGAGGTCAATCTCCTTCCCATGAGATTAATTAGTCTCCTACTTCGAGCTGTTCTCTGGAGAATACTGCCTTCCTCTACTGACTACAAGAGGCCCTAGGGAAATTAGCCTTTATAGACTAAAATTAGCCTTTGGAAATACATTCTCCTCCCCTCATCTGACAAACAGCTACAAACGTAATATGAGTAACTGAAGGGAGCATATCTGGGAGGTCCTATGTTTGCACACATGAATACTCACACTTCACTTTTTTTCTACCTATCAAGTGAAGGATAGTACCCAATACAATGTAGTCACAAGTTCTATAAACCTTATTATAAAATACTTTCTTGCAAGAAACACTGCTCCTGTGACCAGTGTCCCTATGAACATACCATATAGACATTGCTCTCCCAGAAACATCAGGAGCTCTTCATCAACTACAAAGTCTAATGAATCTGTGACTGATGGGAGCTGAGTTTCCAGGTTATTCCAGGGAGCAAAGAACATGTGTCTTTTCTTTTACATGAAGAATTCTGCAGTTGTACAGAAACATTTCAGAGTTTTTTTTTTTCTTTTTAACTAACAGGTCTAAGAATATTCAACCGCAAGCCTCTCTCCAAACAAAGAAACGCAGATTCCAAGTTAACATGTTTTCATGGTTCTTTGCATCTGCAGCAGGGGAGGATGTTTTAGCAGAGAGTTTAAAACCTCTGACAATAGAACCTTCTCTGCTTTGCAAATTCAGTGATTTCCCTAGAGAGAAAAAAGGAGAGGACAGCATACAGGCAAACACACAAATTGCTTCTTGTTTTTCTACAGCCAGAAGAAGAAAAAGAAAAAAGAAATTTTGCAAGTATCCTTATTTTTTTTAAGATAATGTTACTAAGTTTCTTGTAAATGTTAGCAAGACTGAGACATACTTTCTCCTTTTAAGATGGAAATACGATACACAGGAATTTGTTAAAAGGGTGAGATATGTTTGTACTCAGTTTACTTCTACATCGTAATCCAGTTCTAACTGGCACTTTTGTGATCTCCAGATGTCTGTTTCTTCTGAAACTGTCCTTTGAAGACACAGTCATTTCTGAGAGTTTTGTAGAAAATGGTTTTCATTTACTGAGCTCTCTGTCTATGAGTAATAATGTAATTTTGAAATTTTTAAATACAATATCCAAAATATAATAAGAGCATGTCTGCAAATGGATGCCAGTGGATATAATTCCAGAGAAAGTCTGCCTGTGAGAGCCAATAAATATATTTGGGTTTATGACCATCTTGCCTAGAATCTAAATTACCTTACTATGATTCTTTGATGGTCAGGAATTCTTAAAGCTAAATATAAATTTAATTGCCCAGTTTCAGGGTTTTGACATTTAAAAATGGTGTCCCTAGATGATCTGTAAAAATTATGAGATCTAAAGGTAAATGGTGCCTGAAATTTTCAAATATTATTGTCCAGTATTTGCCAACAAATACTATTTTTGTTTTCTCCTTTATAGACCTTCTCCCATGGAGCCAGGGTACATAATTTAGATAAGTGGTTTAGAAGTTACAGCTTTGAAACCTATGTTATATTGGTCTAATTATGTAACCCTGCATTTCACTAGCATGCGGGCAATAACACCGAGCAAGAAGACAATAATGATGTGTTTGCTAATCTCACTGTAGCCCTGGAGCAATAAACAAGGCTATAAACAAGGAGGTCAGAAGGCCTTGCAGGCAATACCTTGTATAGAAGCCTCTTGGTACTCTCCTGTAACTTCTCTTTCCCACAGGATCCTGACGTAAGTAAGCTCCTGTTATTCTTGAAAATCAGATATACTTACAGGCATCTAACTTAAGGATTCTCTTTTTATAGTTTAAACTGTGACATTTTAGTGGCCTTTCCTCCAATGTAGCTAATAAAAAGTGGGATCAGAAATGTGCAGCCTGGCTCCTGCTGCTTTGCTACCTTTGGAGAGGAGATGGTGATATCAGGAGATGGACTTTTTTTCTTGCTAGATGAAAAGGCAAGTAACTGCAAATGCAGACTCACCTGAATAGTTTTGTGTTATGTATTTCCATGGTGACTCATTCCTACCCATCCTGAAGTCCAGAGCTGTAAATAGTTAGGTTCTTCTTTTCAGTAAAAACTGACTGAGGGCATTCAACAGCTCACAGGTTTCTTTGAAGCATCTCTGCCTCTTACTATATTCTCTGCTGGCTTGAGACTCTGTGTCAAGACGACTAAGAAAAAGTGAATTTTGAAGAGGAAAACCAAAACCTATGAATCAGACAGCAAAATGGCTGTTTTCCATCATCTTTAGTGTGTGAAACAGGTTTGCATAACTCATGACCACTATAGTGCCATGGTTTAATATCTCATTAAAAAAATAATTCATATCCAACCCAAATCACCTCTGTATAAATGTGCATTTGTAAAACAAGCCAGAGACACAGCATGAGGTTAAACACATCTAAATATTAGTAAATTACACACATAATTAAACACAGATTTGACTTCAATTACTCTTATTTTTTTAAGACACACAGAACTTCTTAAGGGAAAAAAAAAAGAAATTGGGAAAATAGAAAATAAATCAAGAGAGACAATTTTATAATGTCAAAATCTTACCCTTCAGAAAAATACATTTTGAAAATTTTGATTTAAAAGATACCATTCAGTCTTTTTGTGATATTTTCTATTTAAAGAGACTCAAGTTGATAAAATAATATAAACCAAACTTATCAAGAACGGTTTTCAATAAATCATTATGCTTCCTCCTGATAGGTTTCCTATGCTTCAGGTGCTTATAGCTTCTCACATCACTAATAGATGCTAAGAGAATTCTGGGAATAAAAAGGAAAATGAAATATCTCTTTGTCCTCTATGAGTTGATTAACTCGTCCTTAAGAAAGCTTTATGTTGTCCAAAAATAAAAAAGGAAGAAAGAGAGAACATACAGTATTTTGGAGAATACTGAGGTGCTATTAGCCAGACTACAGCTTACTCTCTATTTCCTTAATCATAAAATATTCCCACTGTGAAATGTGCTTTATTATGAGTGAATTTATCTTAACATACACGACTAATTTAAATCCTAAACTCTCGGATAGGTTAATGACTAAAGAAAAGGATGAGTTTTGTTTTACTTTGGAGACTGAAGACTCCTATTACTATCTGTACACTAATGTTATCTGATTTTTCTTCCCTTTCTACTTTTATGTCTTTTATGTATATATTTCTGTATATATGAAATCATAATATCCCCTTAGGAAAGATGTTGATGTATGTTTGTGACTGTATTATTAAAACATCATCCCAAACATAATACCTTTGATTTTAATGAAACTATTTGCAGAATAGCACCACTTGCTAAGGTGGGAAGTGTGTTACATCATAAAGTAGTGGACTGAAATTGATGAATCTATGCCAAAAGCAGAGGACTACTTTTAAAGAAAAATAATCGCAGCTTGACTCAGTAGGTGAACCTGGAATCTGGCCAGTCCTGAATCCTGACTCAGACAAAGCCCCTCAGAGGGAACTGAAGTGCAGTGTCATGATCCACATTATTTTTGAAATCTCTGCTTTAGAGACTTGTGTTTACCCTGAAGTAAAATTTACCTGAACTAGTAGACGAGATGTGGACGATGCTTGGACTGTAACTTCCAGAATTTGGCATCGCAGAAAACAATTTAACAAAATGTGCAGGAGGAACACAGAGGGAACAGTTGTGCAAGCTTTCTGTTGTGTAGTTACTTCACTTTTTCTGTACAAAGTCTTAACCTTCCAGAGGATGCTGCTTCTTCCATAAATATTGCTGACACAGCAGAAAACAACTGGGATTTTCTATAAATATAAAACTCAGACAATTAACTCATGTACAACATACACGTCATCATATTCATTTGCCATTTTCATGGTGGCTTGTCCTTTCTACATTTTATTATTCATTTATGATAGCTATTATATGCCTTTCAGAGTCTATCTGGCTCTCCTGAGGAATATTTATGACTATTATAGGGCTCTTATGAGAAGACCCAACGACAGTTATTGCGGAAACCCTGTGAAATGCTACATTAGTGCAGAGATATGCTGGTAGTAAAATACCTGAACTTGTTTCAAAGTATCCCTTGATGGAAATTAAAAGACAGGCTTCTTCTGGTGAGGTTCTGTATCTCTTCTAACCCCGTCACCTCAGAGAACTGAGTAATTCTGATTGGGAGTTTAGTATTCAGCAATTGCAGCTGGTGCCTGAAAGCAAGAGGCTTTGCAAAGGCTTTTAGCAGAAAACAGCAGAAAAACAAGAAAAAAAAGTTACTTGCTGCAGTGGTAATACAGTAGAAATAAAGATCGAGAGAATACAGGTGAAAATAGAAGGGCTAAAGGTGCATTTTTTGACACTGGGGAACAGCTCAACTATACATCTTTACCCCTCTCTCTTCCCCTATTTTAAAGGGAAATGTGGTGAGAGCACGAAATTTTATGCATGGGGCAGGAGAAGGGCAAAGCTTGCACTAGCTTTTATAATTAGTGACCGATTTCATCCCTGCATCAATAAATAACTAAGAAGCATGAACTGTGCTGAATCATTTTTGTCCAATCCATGGCCATTAAACTGCTTTCTATATTTTTAGCTATATTTTGACCTCTCTGAGTAAAGAACAATTATCCATTTTCAGCTTGGAGCTGTCCAGAAGATTTTTTTTGGTATGTAAGTTGTGATTGGCTGATGCATAAATACCTGAGGGATGAATGTAGAGAGGATGGGGCCAAACTCTTCTTGGTGAAGTGACAGGACAAGGGGTAATGGGTACAAATTGAAACACATGAACTTCTGTCTCCATATGAGGAAGAATTTTTTCAGTGTGACAGAGTCCTGGAACAAGCTCCAGAGAGGCTGTGGAGTCTCTTTCTCTGGAGATCTTCCAAACCCGCCTGGATGCCACCCTGTGCCACGTGTTCTAGGTGTCCCTGCTGCAGCAGGGGGGTTGGACTAGATGAGGTCCCTTCTAATCCCAACCCTTCTGTGAGTCTATGATTTTAAGAGTAAATATTCTGGGCTGCAAAGGAAATGATTCTGGAGCACACCCTGGGGGAATGAAAGAAGAGAACTAATCAGGTCAGAAGAATTAAAGACAGAAAAATACATAAAGACTAATAGAGTAAGGAAATTAAAATAAACATGAAAACAAATGTTTGATAACATATCTACACATAAAGTACATAAAACCTGCCAATCCCCTGCTATACTTGAGTCTAAATGTTGATTTAATTTTAGAACATAAATGTCGGTGATGTGGTCATGTCCTCTGAATGTAAGAAATATGTTCCAGTGCCAACTGTAGTACAAGTTTCACAATAGCCATATTATCATTTCAGAACACAGTCAGAACTTCATTTTTTTTTTTTTAATCCTAAAATATGAGCAATATGTAGACTTTCAAAAATTGTTTATACTGTCTTGGATTTTAGTAAAAAAAAATGAATTATCATGGAATGCAGTTTAAAGTTATTTTGAATCTGCCTGGCATTTTTCTTGGATAGGGTGTGCTCTGGCTATTTAAGGAAGCTAAGGAGAGAAGCAGTATCTGCAAAGACTAATCTTACAAAGCAGCAGCTACCCTCCACAGGTATCTTTCTTAATCAAGTACCACAAAGAAGATGTTTCAATACAAGAGGATTTTAACCATCACTGAAGGAGCCCACCTCCACTGAGAATATATAAGAAACTCATTCATAGGTAAAAGTCAGTTTTTATGGCTAACCCTTCAAAGGCATATCATGCCTAATTACACAAAGAGACATTTTAGATGTCTCTTGGCATGATGTGTCAGCGTCTAGGACTCTGCATTTCCATCTCTTTCTCCTCAGTGAGATTTTTTCTCTACTTCCTCCTCCCAAACACTTTCAATACTTCCAAGTGTTCAAATTACTACCAAAAAAGCACTATTCAAATTATACCAGTTCACTATGGGAACAAAATATATCCCCACTTTCCTATATCCCTGATCATGAGCTGTCTAAAGCAGCGATTGCTTTTTACTTCTGGTTCTTCAACAAAACGCATCGCCCATATTTAGCCAACATCGGAGTAAAAAAGAAGGTAATGACTGAGTAAGTAAATTAATTGAAGTCAATAATGTCAGTTTACTCAAGTTGAGGGTTTGGCCCTAAGTATTTATTAAGTATGAGATTAAGTGTAAATAAATCATATTGCACTGTTGGAGTGTATGGTAATTGGGTTATTTTGTTTTCTGAATTCCCTGTCTTTTGCTCTTCTGCTTTACTTTAATTAACAAACAGCATGAAGCTTTTCAAACCTGTCCTTGATGTTTATTGAGAAACAAGGAGAGCAAATGCCAGACTTTAACCTACAATTCATTACAAATAGCAAGATTCCTTATAGGAGGTATCAGAAAATATATTCATTCACATTTAAATTAAGTGTTTCAAATAATGATTTAATCGAGAATTAATAAGTCAGTTATTGCAGGTTAATTAAATGCCACTTGATGATTAAAAACATATTATTTATTCAGATTAAGAACATTACACAGTAGTGTAGCCCCACACCCTACTGCGACTTACTGCTTTAAAAGACTCTGTCAATGTATTTCCTGATTTCAAACTCTTTTTATTCTTTTTCTTTCTTTAACTCTGTTGCTATTTGCAACATCACCTTGAAAACGTGAGAGAATAACCTAAAACTATGAGCGTAAGATTGTTTTCACCTAACATATAATATTTGTGTATTTTTGTTATGATTCTTTTTTAAAGTTTGCCTGCACTAATTGTAAAGAAAATACTACTAAAATATTACAATTATGCATATGCATAAGACAAAAAGAAAATTTATGCAAAATGTACACAGATGGTCATAAATGAGATTAAATATTGAATCTATAGGATTCTAAATATCTCCTTTAATTTATCTATCTCATGGGCCATCCCCTGACCTATTATTTTAATTTTATACCTATATATCTACATTTCTTTATAGTTTGTGACTGATGTCTTGTGGAGGTCAGGAGTGAGAGCTGGACAAATAAACAGCACTACATTCTGTTTCTCATTTACATTAAAATATTTTTTCTTTATCCATATTAACTTTTATGAAAGCCTTTCTAACGGTGTGTTAATGCTTATGCTGTGCAGATTATTTGTGATTATTTTCACCTATGTTAATATACAGTATGAATACCATCTTTTCCTGTTTTAAAATCCCAAGACACTAAATCCAAGCAACAATAAAAAGCAGTTGCATGCATGACAGCACAGAAATGCTCACCTTCCTTTATTCTGGACACTGCAGCCTGTAAAATAAGCCAGCAGAGTTACTTCAGTTGAGAAATATTGCACAGCTTCCATGAGATGAAGGAAGTGGCAGAGTCTTGTGTACGTACACTGATCCTTCACCACTTCCACTGAATTGTTTCTCCTCTTCCTTAATGAACTGCCTCTGCACCTCTGCACAGAAATATTTTATATGATGAGGTGGAGGCACTAAGTTTCCTCCAGCCTCTTAACAGTATTCTTTAGTATTGTCTCTATATCTCTTTTTACCTACAGTATAATTTCTATGTTTTCACTTGATGACTAACATTTATTAAAAATGTCAGAACCAATAAACATATGTATAAAATATATATGCAGATTATTTATAATATATATACTTTATCTAAGTGTTTTCTGGTTTCTAAGAGTTTCAGAGGCAGCTTGGCCTAAGTCTAGACTTTCTGTGAACCTGATAGACGCTGGATAGCATCTTGTACATAGTCAACCGTATCAGCATAGAATTTTTACTTTATTCTGTTCAGACATGGAATATTCTTACTTACTCCCACTTAGTTTAAAAATGATGAAAAGAGGAACTAATCTAAAGTTGATTTTTCTTTGACTTATCTCAAAGAGCTTTACTCAATTCCTATTCTTTTGGGAGGGACCAAAAATGAAGGAAGGAAGGAAGGAAGGAAGGAAGGAAGGAAGGCAGGAAGGAAGGAAGGAAGGAAGGGAAAATAACTAAACATAAAGTTAATTGGAAAACATTTGCTCCAGTTATTTTAACTGCCAAGAGGGCAGAGAAGTAAAGAACTGAATCCCCTCCAATATTCTTATCTAGTGTCACTGATGGCTTGACAACCATCATCTAACTGATACGAGTACTTATAAACACTACTCTAACATTACAGAAGTTGAGCTGAAAGTTATTTCACAGAAATAAAATATTCCTGATCTATCTCAAGTATTAAGAGAAAAAGAAGTCTACAAAGTAAAGCATTTTCAGATAATATTCATTACATTCCCTCAAGGTGACTGACTTTTAGACTCCAAGAAGAGCTGGGTAATAGCTTTGTTTTCACAGCAGTTGAATGTATACATATTTTCTCCAAGGATCAAAAAGACAAGTTTCTCCTAAATATCAGTCAGAGACAATGGAGAAAGTGTAAACTAACATGCTCAGCAAGACAGAAGCTTTTTTTATTATTATTATTAAAAGAATAGAGAAGGTTGTGGTGTCACTATTTTACTTTTCCTTCAGGAGTGCTCTATCAGGCAACATCAGCAACTTCTCAGGTCTCTGGAGTACTCATGAAAATGATGTAAGTCTGTAAGAAGATGCAAGTGGTATGTACAGTAGATGTCAGGATCTTCATATCATTTGGATTCAACAGCTGAAGATATTTTCATGTAAATCTATATCGTTATTTATTTTTTTTTCTGCTTCTAGACATAAAAAATAGATATTCTAGTGGTGTCATTAGGTGCAGCTCCCTGTGCCTTCTACCTGTTAGGGATCTGACTCATAGAACTTCAAGATTCATTGTGAACTATAAATTGCAATAAGATTTTCAGCAGTTCGGTGAACCTCAGAGCATCCTTTGCAAACCTCAGCTTAGCCTAGAACTACCACAGCAGACATTAAAATGATAGAGCAATTAGTACACATATCACTGGTTAAATACATCATATCAATTTTACTAAAAAGACAGTGAACAAGGATGGGAGTGGTGGTGGAAATGGAGGGCAGAGTTGTTCAAAATACTGAAGAAGGCTTATCATATCCTCCTTTTGTACCAGTCTGAATCCATAGCATTAATGATTGAAATCAATGCTCTTTGAAAGATGGGAGATGATATAAAGATAGAAATATATTTTCAGCTGCAAAGAAACACACCTTAAGAGACATTAGACCCATACCTTTTATTAGTATTTTATTCAAATAAACTGATTTGAATTTTACTGATATTATTCATTTTTCTCTATTTTTTGTTGCCTTAGCACTTTGCATTTCTCTCGGTACAAAGAATAATTACTAATCAGTATAACTTCATTTTATTATTCATTCCTGTTTCTTTCATTTAAAAGAGACTCCAATGTATTCAATATTTCCAATACTGAAGCAAAATACTAAAAATTGAAGAAAACAATACATGTAGTTTTATAATTATTATTATAACAATAACTATAGATTAATTACTGATGTTTGATAAACACAGAAACAATTTTACAAAAACTTCTGGAATTATTTCAAGAACAGTTCACCATTCTGCCCTTTCATGTTGAAAAGTAGAACTTGCGCAATCCTATATATTAATGAGGGCTACACTGGTACTTTTAAGGGGAAGGTAATTCTCACGATATGCAAGAAATAGAAACATGGTGAAGTGTTGCCAACCTTTATTTTACTGCGTTCCTTCCCAATACAGATGCACTCAAGAGATGACCCTCCTCCTCACCACATACTCCATTCCACTTCCACACCAATAGGAATAGTACATTGTAATAAATATTTAATGGAAGGCTCATTCTTTACAGAGGGAATTTGTTATTGAGGACACTTTTGTCAGCTGTTTTAAAAGTATTATTACTATTCTAATTAACATAATTTTATGTAAAAAAAAAAATATTTAAATGTTTGGGGTTTTTTTTAACTATTTGAGTAGCATTATTTAAATATGATTAATTAGGTAGGTTTAGATCTCCACCACTTAAGATCACTAGAATTGTATATAAGTATTAAATTGCTATTTCATTGATGTTCAACTTAAAGATTTAAGATTTTTGCTGTCCTCCCATAATCTTTAAGGCACATTGACAAAATGTCCAACAGACTTTTGTTTTGGAGTGCACCCACAGAGAGGTGACACAAGCAAACAAAAACATCCAAAAGAGACAACAGGTCAAAAAGTGCTGTGCAGAATACTACTGTATTGCTACAGAAAATAATAATAAAGGAAAAAAAAACAGAAAACAACTTTGACCCATTTGACCCAGAGAAACAGAGCAACTGATATTTTGCAGATGGAGACCAGAATTCTGTGTTAAGCAAATCCTGTGACCAGACCAACATCTTCCACTGCAAATCTGTCCTTTCTTAGTTCATTTCCACCATTTTCCTATTCAAACAGTTCAATTCATTAATTGAAGTCTCTTTCAGATCTCTTTCTCCCATCATTAGTTTTCTCCTTACATAGGTTTTCTCACAATACTCCGTGCCCTCTACCTTCCAGTGGCACGTTCCTTTCCATAATTCTCCTCATTCCCCTACCCTAAGTTTCTTACCTACTTTCCTCTAGAATAGCAGAACCTCAACTTGCCTTCAAACTTAATCAGGCTCATCTTCCTTGCAGTAACATTTCCATCTGCAGAACTGCAGTTGCAGTAACATCAAATTATTATTATAAATTGCAATGAAGTCTTCTTTCAGGAAGAAAAAAAAATCGCTGTACCACAAGTGTTATGCTCCACTGCTTTCAAGATAAAATATTTTTTCATCCTTTAAAGCATTCTTATTTAAAATTTCTCTGTGATTTCTTTTTAGACATAAAAATAAATAAATAAATAAATCTAAAAGAAATCTTTTGTTTTAGGCTGAACACTAATGTCAAATTTATTCCTATATTACTTTTCAAATAGTAATAATTAATAGTTCAGGTTTAAATAGAAAGGTTTACTTCTCAATCTTTCCTCTACGGACAGGAATATGAGAACATCTATAATGAATATATGGCGGGAAAAAAGGAGGTAAAATATAGTCTATTCAAATAGATTCCTCCTTGGTGACCCAGAAAAACATAATTTCCCATCATAGCTCCTGCCATTCACTTGCTATTCTCAGCTGCCGGATTCGAGGTGACAGATAGTATTTGTGCTGCTGCCCTATGAACTACTAGGAACTATGAACTACTATATTCCTATACATACATATATGAATACTATGAATACTGCTAGTGATATGGTAGGGTCAGTGAAACTAATTCATAGCCCCTCCCTATTGGAAGGCTGTACGATCCAGTAGAGGATCAGGATAAGGGATAAGGAATAGAACGGGGGAAATCCTCTCCTTAACATAGATGAGCCACTAAAGGGCTGAAGGGGTGGGAGGGAAGAGTGTCGCTGTTGGACACCTTTTGAGCCCTTCACATCAAAACTAAGTCTACATTTTGCAGATTCTTCTGATTTAACAACTTATACTTTTTTTTCCCTAATATATAAACTCAAAGCTAAGTTTGCTATTCAAATTCACAATATCTTGCCAGCCATCACAAAATTCTGTCCTTTGACTTTGAAAATCACACTCTTTCTCTTCTTATATCCAGATGCAATTCCAATGATAATTTCTTTGTTCCATATCTTTGACCACTAAGCCATTTTCTTCAAGTACTTTCATGGCTCATCCTTTATCTGTCACATCAAACATAAAATACTTTCAAGGTTAGTCTTCAATTTCAAGGGTTTTCAGGTATTACTTTTATTCTACTTTTCAAAAGTACTTTCAGTTTTCTCTCACATTACTCCCATGCTTGGAAGTCTTTCTTCCTAGCATCCATAAAATTTATTCCTCCTTCTTATAAGTCTTCCTTCCTGTTCTTCATGTTCATGATACTGATTGCAAATTTGACACTGATTAGACAGTCCCAAATAGTGTCTCAAGCTGATAACTAAGACTGTCACAATCTTCCTGTATTCCTCCCCTATGTGTGTATTTTTAGTGTCCTTTGTCTTAATTTTTGGTTTTGAGTTTTCAGAGAAACAATCTATCTATCACCTACTTCGTTTTAACACTACATAGAGGAAAAGTGATAAGTGAGTCAGACCAAAAATTGGATTAAATGCTGGCCTCAGAGGATTATAGTCAGTGGTAGTTAATTGTCACTCACTAGTGGTGTCCTCCACGACTTGATACTGGTTCCGGTATTCATTAACAAGCTGGTCTGAATGCACCCTCAGCAAGTTTGCTGATAATACAGAAATGGGAACAGTAACTGATTTACTAGATGACTGTGCTGCCATTCAGATGGACCTCAACTGGCTGGAGAGATGGGCAGAGAGGAATCTCATGAGGTTAGATCAAGGGAATGACAAGTCTTACACCTGTAGAAATATAACCCCATGCATCTGGACACGCTGTGGTGGGCAACAAGCTGGAAAGCCCTTTGGTAAAAAAAAAAAAGAAATGGGGATTCTGGAGAGCAAGAAGTTGAACATGGACCACTAATGTTCCATTGTGGCAAAAAATAAAAAGATCAACAGCGTACTGAGCTCCATTAAGAAGAGCATTGCTAGCAGGCCAGGGGAGATGATTCTCCCACTGTATTCAGCACTGGTGAGGCCACGCTTGGAGTTCTGTGTCCATTCTGGGTTCCCCAGTGCAGTCTTCCCTGTAGATCTTTCCATGGACATGGAGCATGCCCAGCAAGGGACCATGAAGCTGATGAAGGGAATACCTCTCACATGAGGAGAGGTTGAGAGAATTGGGACTGTTTAGCCCAGTGAAGAAAAGGCTGAGGGTGATCTTATAAACATTTATAAGTATCTGACATGAGGGAATTAGCAAGATGAGGTCACACTCTGCTCAGTGGTGAGAGGTAATAGGCACAAACAGAAACTGGGGAAACCTAAAAATAACAAAAGCACTTCTTCACTATGAGGGGGTTCAACTCTATAATGTGTTTCCCAGGGAGATTGTGGAATCAACGTCCTTGAAGATTTTCCAAACCTGACTGGACATGGTTCAGAAAACTCAGACTTTGCTCTGAACATCAGGGTTGGACCAGGTGGTCGCTAGAGGTCATTTCCAATCTCAACTATTCTGATTCTGTGATTCCATAATTCTGTGATTCTGTGAAATATGAAATAATTTAATGACTTTTCATATAAAAATACTAGTGGTAAATAATTATACTAATAATTGGGTGCTTACATCTTCTGTTATCAGCAGTGAGATGCAGTAGCAATACCTATGAGCAACAGAAGGGTTCAAATATAGAATATGCTATATATCCCTGCTAAATATTGTTAAGAGAAAACAGGTTACTGGAAAACCTGCACTAACTATCCTATTTATAAGAAATATCCACCTATATTTTTTCTTTTCCTTTTATTATTTATTGCATTCTGTTTCAGTTTTGTGGTGTTGCACAGTTATTAAACACTTAAGAGTCCAAATGATAACTTATAATCAATATAGCTACTCAGTAGTTCTATTTAGTATTCTATTTAGTGCTTGCTTTAAATAACAATGATCTATACTATATATATTTAATCTATGATCACAAAATTCTTTTTGCAAATAATCACTAGCACACTCAGGGTTAGAAGAGAGTCCTTCATTTACCTCTTCCTTTTCTCCATCTCCTGCCTGATAAAAACATTCATTAGATGATGAGACCATGATTGTTTTGTGGGTTTTTTTTTTCTTCTTCTTTTTTTTTTCCCACAATCTTATAATTACTGAATGTTGGCCAATCTATTCACTTAATCTTTTCAGTGTGCGAACTGTTGTTTTATCTACCCTAACAGATGGAAGCTGATCTTGCACTACTTGAATTTCATAAATTGATGCTGCCAGGAAATGCTTTGCAAGTGCTATTGAACTTTCAGTGGATAAGATAACTTAGATCTTTGTTAATTCCACAGAATAATTAAGATTCCTTGTAAGTGGAAACCTTGGACAGGTACATGGTGCTTAGAAGTATAAGAGCTGCTCAAGAATCATTATCATATCAATGCAGCATATTGATACTGTTGTAAAATAGAAATATGTCAGGTAACAGAACAATTATAAACAATATCCAAACTGTTTCAGTGAGATGCAATGTGACCTCGGACTTTAGCAAATGTTCTCCTGTTACTTATATAATATTTTCTTTCAGCAAAAACATTTCCCTGTGACCCACTTTTGCTACTTTTTTAATACAACAAACAATATAGTATGTGAAAAAGAACAGTCTTCTGATGAATGTCATAGGCATGTTGCTTAGGTTGCTAGTGAACTTTTCCTTTTGATTTTGAGCACATTTTGATTATGTTTTATGTTTCCATTTCATTATTGCATTCTTTTTCTTTCTCTTTTTTTTTCTTTAAGAAAAAATACACTCCACTTAGACCTAGCGGTATTTTTGGCTATTCTTATCTAGCATTAAGCACCTGAAACTTACCTGTATTCCAGACAGTTATACAATCTAAATTTTATGGTTCACCATGTAAGTGCATATATTTATTAGGTGCCTCCTTTACCTTGAAAGTTTCCTCTAGTTATTTCAACAATTGCCCACATAGATGTGAAATGGATTCCTGTCTCTGCCTACAGACCCACTGAGAAGTTAAATATCCAAGACAGCTAATCTCTACTTAAGTCTCTGTAGGTGCCTGAATAGTCATCATATTTAATACTTATGAGCTATCATGACTAATACTGAGAGTCTGTTGATGATGCTATTTGCTTTTTCTATAATGATTGAGTCGTTTACGGTAGGGGGAAACAGAACTTAGCTTTCAGTCCTATTTCCTCACAGAACAGGGTGAACAGTTTCTGATTTGACATCTAAACCAGTGTACATGCACACTAGTGCCCCTACTTTCTTCTTCTCTCAGCTTTTGCTCATGAAAAGGGATTAATATTACTTTTTTCCTTATTATCTTGCTAGAGTATACAACTCTGTGGCAAGGATACATGCATTCATAGCTCATAGCACTTCAAGTAGCAATATAATGCAGCACAAAATAATGATAATGGTACATTATTACTCATTTTTTGTTGCAAATTCAAAGGAAACTCCTGTGCACATACTACTACTTATGCAACTTGAAGGGGATGTATTACCGTAGAAAAAAATAATAACAAATAAGGAAAAGCTTTACACCAAAAGCTGTCCACTCTTTACACTCAACGTTGTCCATATAATAGGTAGAGTTTTGCTTTGTTTTTTGATATCCTTAACTGTCATAGATTTCTTTGTAATCAAAGTTAAAGACACACTAAATGCTCTGGCTTTAGTCTAATGAATTGATTTAGCACAATCTAATATATATGAAAACGGCAGTTCCTACACATAGTATATTCCTTAAAGAAGTACAAAATACTGTGAAGTAGATTTTTGTCACATAAAAAAAAGAAAATATAGTTTTTTTATTCAAAAAAGAGTATTTTCATGAAAATGGAAATTCAAAATTCACTCATGGTGTATCAGTAAGGGGATGATTTTGATTGCATGTTTAAATGTACATGCATGTAGAGGAGACTAGGAAAACAAAGTATATATGTAAATTTAGATCATGATATTTAAAATCATAAATCAATTTTAAACACTTTAAAATGTTAGGACAGAAGTGCCTTGGCTCCAGTCCTGAATTTATGTTTCAGTTCAAAAATAAAGTTAAAATTTCCCTGAAGTTCAGTTGTTTTCACATTTGAGCTTCTAATTTGTAAGTAATCAGAGAGATAGTAGTGAATTAGTTTAGTTCTTTGATTAGCAAAGAAATCAAATACCAAAACATAAGCACATGCCATATGGGATATTTAATTCCAAGTATCAGAGGTGGACTAACATAGCATGAATTTCAAACTGACAAGTAAATGCATTTCTAATATCCAATGGTAAGGACCTGCCATTGGATAAAACAAGTGCCATAGAAATCTGCTTTGATAGCTTCAGATAGAATTCTGGAAAGCAAAGGGTCAAAATATCTAAGAGATTATATAAATTTTCATACATGAGTGAGAAAACCTTAGGGCGGATGCAAGCTGATGAACCAAAATTTAATGTAATACGGTCAATCTATTTTGTACTGATTACAATCCAAGCAGCTGCATCCTGCCCTATCAGTTATACATCTCAGAAGGCTGTGCTATTTGTAGTGGAAAGAAAGATACTAACAAATGGATTGAAATATATGCAGCAGGAGAGGGGAAAAAAAAAAAAAAGAAAAGAAAACAGAGAAGAAAAGACAGGAAAAACCCTCATTTAACAGCTAATATGTACTAGCAGATGTAATGTTTACAAAGATTTTGTGAAACTTGATCTACATTCAGAAAAAAAAAGTAGCCAGAACACTTTTAAAAAATTTAGTGTGCTTTTAGTTTTGATACATAAGACCTATAATATCAGAAATAAACGGTACAATGTACTTTTAAAAGTGTATAGAAATAATATAATTCTACCTGCAGTAGCCCAATAGTGATTTTTTTAAGCCTGCTATTCAGTGTTCATACATCAAAATTCTGCTAGCCTTCTTTTCAGAAGCTGGCAGCTTTACTCCTTTAGGGATAAGTTTTCTAAAAGCTAGCCATTTTGTGATATTTTATCCAATCCATTATCTATTCAAAGGAATAAGAAAGCAAGCCAGGGATTAATTCCCAGCAATGAAAATGTAAAGAAGTAGAGTGGAACCCTGAGAAGTGGATAGGTTAGAACGCTTTTTAATGATTTAAGCTGTGTCGTGTGTTAGTCACATGCAAATCTCCCCCACTAGTATCAGTTGGAATTAGATTGATAACAGTACACATAACCCTTCAGTTACGGGTTCCCTACAGTGAAGATAAGGTGATACCTTCTATCAAAATAGAAATAAATTGTGTTAGAACTGCAAATAGGGAAGCTTTAGACTCGGAGAGCATTTTCTCTTGAGGAAACACAGAACAACACAGTACCTGAGGTAATAAATTGAAGGCTGATTTGACATTCCTGACTCAAAAAAACTCTGAAACTTTTCTTTTAAACACAAGTTCAAGACCAGTACCTACTGTGTACAGGACTGCAATGATGTTGAACAGAAGCAGTCATTTAAGGGGAAAAAGTACAGTATAGGGTCACCTGAGAAACTCCAGTAAGTTTTTTTTCCTTTAGAACAGAATGCTCTGGCTGGGTCTCTGATAAAACCCAGCTAACTTCTAAGTCTGTGACTGTTCTGAAAGCAGCCCTTGAAAACTGTCAAGTGCACGCTTTTCAAATTCAAATAAGAAAATCATTTTTATCACCACTTGACTGGGCCCTGGACCTTCTTTGCTTGCAGGACTCCTCAATAAAGAAGGCACCTTCTATATTACTCTTCACTTTATATAATATTCCCTGTTAATTTGTGGTTAAGTCTAGACTGTAAAATCATACAGAATTAATTCAGTTTTTAAATTTATTCATTAAATTTGGCAAATACTCTTATACATATCAACTAACCTAACTGCTTCCTGCATTGTCAGCTCTTATCCTGCATTGTCACAGAGTGATGTAGGCCATAACAAAGTCATAGAATCATAGAATCATAGAATCATAGAATGCCTAAGGTTGGAAGGGACCTCCAGAGGCCATCTAGTCCAACCCCCCTGCACACGCAGGACCACCCAGAGCACATGGCACAGGGCAGCATCCAAACGGGTCTTGAAGATCTCCAGGGAAGGAGACTCCACAACCTCT
>JAWLRI010001036.1:368579-394694 GCA_034781795.1 Crypturellus tataupa
GGCTGGCCAACCTGGTTAGGAGGGCTTTAAACTAGATGAGAAGGGGGATGGGGAGCGTCACATAGACCCAACAAACAATACCGCACAGCCAAGGTCAGACGGGATCCAGCCGGAGTACGGTAGTGGGGAAGTTAGGACAGGAAATGATTATAGAGCTCACTCTAAAAAAAAAAGTCAAAAGACTTAAACATATGCTTAAATCTCAGCACTGGGACTGTGGCAAACCATCCCACCATTTCCATTGATAACACGGGGATGGACCCAGCTACAGTGTGGTCAGCACAACCGCACATTTGTAAGAGTACTATCATATCACATCTATGTTCACTACCCAAGGGCATGTTGATGGGTTGGCTATGGCCCCAGAATTATACCTTCACTTCAGCAAATCTGTCCTGAACTGTCACTGAGAGTTGTACATCAATATGTCCTGCCCTCCCTAATGACCGGTCTGCTGCCCAGATCTTTACGGTGATTTTATTAAGCAATCATGGTGTGTTTTGTAAGTAGTATTGAACTTTTCTCTGGCTGAAATTGGTTTTTCCTTTGTTAATTCCATAGGAATTATTTATATAATTGCAATCCTTGAGCAGGTGCTTTAGATGAAGTTAGCAAATAAAGTTCTTGAGTCATTAGTCAGCTAAATGCAGCATAACAATGCAGGTAAATGTAGAAATATACTGTGTAACTAACCAAGCATAAAATAATTTGGTTTGTATCTAGGAAACTATCCACCTGACAAAGTATTCAGGTTATACCTGCAGTGGACTGCTGATGACTTATTCACACTGTGAACAAGCTTCCCCAAGCCCACTAGGAAAAAAATGTAATGATCATTGCTGTTCCAGCATTCAGTGATTATTAAAACGATGTAGTTTAGGCTACTATCATGAAAACTCTCTGAAAAAATGTGCAGTAATTCAAAAGATTAAATAAAATAGTTGAATACTCCTGTACTTTTAAATTCCATTCTGCTCTCTCCTCCTTAATTCTAATGTTGGAGACATAAACAGACTTTGCTTTTGGAAGAGGAATGGATAAAGAAAATCTTGATAGAATACAAAATATATCCAAACAGATTTTAGAGGAGAAAAATATAACTTAGAGTGAGATGATAAAGAGAGACGAACATTCTAAATCACAAGCTGAAGCCAAAATTTTGTGCCAAGAAAAATTGGTTTAATCTAGCAGCCCAATCATGATTTCTAGATATTTCAGGAATAAAAAATAGACTAAATCTGTATGTCTATAACAGACGCTCTATGTTTTTTTTTCTTTAGTCTGTAAGAAAAAAAATATTGGTCATGAAAGTAGCCAAATTGGTAGGAATCAACATTCAGAACGAGAAACATATATACAGATGTTTTGCAGGAAGTCATGTATATCTGACTCCCATGTGATTCATTACTATCAGGTCTTTCTGTCTGAAAACAGTGTTTATTCCCATTTGTTCACCAATATCTGACCTGGTATAGTCTGCAAAAGATTTCAAACTGTAGTTTTTGTGGAAAGAGTTTTGCAATGTGGGTATCCAGCTCATGCCACCAACCTACACAACATTTGTGAAAATAACTTATTGAAAAGACAAATAAGGATAAGTTTGACTTTCTTAACAAAAAGCAACCAACCAACCAACCAAAAAGTTTATTTCACTGTTGCATGATTTATACATGCTAACCTTCAAGTTACAATAGTTTCCATCTCACAAAAAATAAACAAATCTTCACTAAGTGAGGTCAATGGTGCTGTAATAAGGATGTGACCTGACCTAGCGGTAAGGGTAGGTTGTTTGTGTGTGATCTGCTTCGTCAAGGACCTTTTCCTTGCAAAAGAAACAAGTAAATGGGGAAGTCAGAAACAAAATACACAGCGAAACGAACTTGATGATAGCAAATGGGTAGTCCAGACAATGACAAATTCCCATTTCCCAGAGACCACTGGAGGTGGAAGTCTTATCTATCCCTTAATCATAATTTTACTTTAGATGAGAGTTTTTAGAGCAAAATAGCTCCTCTGAAGAAAATGCTGATTCATCAACACTGAAACCTCAAGCAACTGACATGTCTGGGAGAAATCTCTCTGGTTCCCTCACACTTATTCTTCCCGATTTTTAGGTGAAAAGGATTCTCTGTAGCTGCAAGGCAATTTCACAATGTGGACTTTAGACAGATGCTTAATCTTTGGCTTTCCAAAAAACATAGTGAGTCATTTCTATGTAGAGAAGGGGAGGAAATTCTCTAGGAAATTCCCCCAAAACTCCAAAATAGTTTCAAATTAAAATAGTAAGGGAGGAGGGAAAAAAAAAAAAAAAAAGAAGAAGATATAGACTTCATTTTGACATTTTCATAACGTAGTGCTTCAAATTAGTAATGTTAAAATTTTAATATTCTTAAAATATTATTTTCATCTTATTGTTTCAGGGTATTATTGCTTTGTTTTAAAATTTCACCAGCAAACTATTTTGCATTCTAGGGAGTTTGAGCTTTTGGTCCCTCTGAAGCTGTCCTGCAAGAAACGACTGTTCACCTGTGCTGAGGACCAGGCCATGTGTCTCTTCCCATGCATTCAGCTAATGTAGTTAGTAAAGAGAGTAAAGAGTTTCTTTTCCATTTCTTTAATATTTGAAATAAGTAAGAAGAATATCTTCATGTTTCATAAAGGATCCGCATTTCAGTAAAGCTCTTTCAGTTCATACTGCTGTTTACAATTTGCTCTAAGTTTCTGGTCTTTAATTCTCTTGCATTTCATTTAGACTACTTTCAGATATCTAACAACATCAATAGAGGACTGTCTGCTAGTAACACTTCCCCAGGCTGCCCCTTTAGTGGCTATCCTTCTTCCTTCCTCTCCCTAGAGCAAGTCTTGCTAGAAGCATAAGGATGAGGAGCCTCAGTGTTCAGCTGGTGTTGTAACATCATTCTCAGGTCTGAGCAAGAGGGATAGGAAAGCTGCAAAGAAATAGGTATCTTCTTCCTTTCTTTCACATCTCTTTGCTTAGAAAACATGAAATTTCTCTAGTAGTTTGATATGTAAATAAATAGCTTGTATCGTCTGCCATGACATTCCAAGGTCTATGCATTGAAATGGCTCATATTTCTTCTTTGTGGGCCAGGTCTGGTGTGCACACTGTAACATAGTATAAATTATGCAGGTATAATGATTCAAGAACTAAGAAAGGACTTTAAAAAACTTGCTGTCTGCAAGGCACACCTGTGCTTCTTTACTTATTAATATGCGTTTCTTTGTTTCTGCATTTATATTTAGAACACTGGAAAGGGCACGTTGGGAGAGGATAGTTTTTCAAGATGCTACTAATCAAAGTTGCAAAGAAAAGTGGAGAAAGATTTTAAAAACAACGACAAAACCAAATCTTCAAACAGGAGGAAGCAATGCAAACCCAGATTTGAAAGTGTAAGTCTCTACAGCCACACTCCAGGTTCAGTTAAACAGCTATGAGAGCATCTTGCAAGGGAAAAAGTCTTGCAAAAGGGAGTGATGAGATTTCTGCAACCAAAATGACTTAAGCCTGACATGTATTTATACGCATGTAGCAAAGAAATAGTGATTGTCATAATCTGTAAGGAGAGATTCCTATTCCCATACTTGAGCGGTTAGCAACAACTTGGCAAATAGTTTATAGATGTTATTGATATGGAAGGTTAAAGTAGTCTTGCCTTAGAGCTTAGGAGCTTTGTTAGTTTTTGATAAGAGCTAAGTCTGTTCCTAGTGAGGAATTATGGAAATATGGGTTAGAAAGTGTTTAAAAAAGAGAACACATTTCCTTTTGTACATATAAACCTTCATTCTGCCCAAAAGAACTGCAATGCTGCAAGTGAAAGGTAAAATGTGATGAACACAAGAGCCTGACTCTGCACTAATGAAACTGCCGAGCTACTGAAACACTCCTGCCTAGGAATACTCTTTTGGGCACAGTAAAAATTATAAATGATAACAGCAGAAGAAGTGATACCTATAGGAGAACTGTGAGCTACACACCATATCTGGCACGCTGAGGATGGCATATTACTATGCCTAGCTAAACATTCTGAGCTTGTGCTTATAGCTCTGCTTACCTGCTGGCTGCTGGAGGAAGTAAGGAAGCAGCAACCCACAGGATCTGAGCACACGCTGTGCGCAAAACGCTACGCAGGCCTTCATCTTGTAAACTCACTTCTCACCAAAATGGCACTTATCAGTACACCCCTCCTTGCAAAATGGAGACGGTTTCAGGAAATAGAGGCATGAAAAATTCAGACCTGTTTTGTCTACACATTGCTCAGTGCCAGACAACCAAGTGCAGTATGCTCTCACACTGAAATGATTCTCAAACCTTGGCTTCCTAAATTTCTCTTACCTTGTAAATATAATCTTTCCATTACAAAAAGAAAAGAAAAGAAATCATATAACTTAGAAAAGCTCTAGCACATCTTCACATTAGAAATGAGAAGACACATGCAAAAACCCTTAAATGCCTACCAAATACTGACTTTTAAAAGGTGTCTCGGTAATAACTACTTTTAGTTAATTTTAGCAACATATTTCCTCTCTCTTTCAGCGCTTGAGCCTAATTCATTTGACTTTCTCAGATCAGACCTGATAAGTTGAGTCTCACAGAAATTGCTGGTGGAACATATAGTATTCCTCACCTTTGTTTCCAAATTTTACGTAGTATGTTACTGGTTACAGCATTCACCTATGACCCTGGAAGACAAGTTGTCTGTGCTTTTGAGAACTGAACCTATATTACCAGAAATATCTGTTAAACAATACACTATTTGATATTCAAACCACGTCCTCTCAAGTTCATCTGTTGAAAATGTTCTGCTTTATGTAATTTTTTTTTTGCAATATTTATGGAACAAGGATTGGAATTTTGTTCTCTCTCACATTAGCTTACCAATTACCACTCTATGACTAAATTCAGTATTACTGAACAGACAGTTCCTCCTGCTCAGCATGTCTTAATACATCAAGCCTATGGTCTTTATTAAGCATCCAAGCAACCAGGAATATGTTGATACAACACTGAGGGTGGAATTTATTTGACCAGCTATCAAGGCTATCTTTATAGTCAGAAATAAACACTTCTAGAGTAAGTTTACTACCTTTAAATGAGTATCTATATTTCAGAATTTCACCCTTAAAGAATGTATCTCTCTCCATGAATTGTAAAAGGCATCTAGAGTGAACAGCTCAGCTGTATCTTGTTTGCAGATATCTAGTGTGATGGGATGAATCTTACCATTTTCAGTACCTATGTGTGTTTGTTTTTTTGACAGATCTACTATTAGTTACCTGTGTGAAACATTTCTGAATTGGTGCAATGACTATAAATATTGGCCAAATAATTTTATTCATTTTGTTAATTTATCTTTATTCTTATTTATTTACTTTACCAAGTTACTTCTTGAGTTTTGTATTACACGGGAATCCCTGACAACTGTTTCTCTTGCCCTCAGCAAGGTCCTTGCAATATAGGTTTTCCTCAAAAAAATTCAAGGAGAGAGACTTCCTCCCTGTATTCTCCCAGTGCAGTACAATAATGTTCTTGTCTGAGGGATGAAGTTCTTGATAGAGAAAAAGCATTCAAAAGAATACTTGAGAAATCAAATATTGTCTTTTAAACAGAATTTGGGAACTATTTACTGTTGGGACAGAGTTGTCTCTGTTCTTGTGTCTTGCCTGTTTCCAGTCCTAGGCTGACTCTGGTGAGATGCAACAGCCTGTGTGTTCAAATTCTTCTGGCACTTAATAGTCTTCTAATCGTTTTATTATAACCTCAGACATTTATAGGGGAGGCAGGCAGACCAGGGAGCACTCAGGATATGGCCCTTAAAGAGCAATGGAGACATAGCCAGAAAGACATAGGCTCAAGTCATCACACTACTGACTGCAGAGTGACGTAGACACAAATCATCACAGTATTGAAGGCAGAGATGTGCCTTTTTTTTTTTCCCCCAGAGGAACATTAATAGTTTTCCAGTAACTGCAATACCATTACAGTACCTCATAGGCATTGTCAGATCCTGTGGTTTTGAGAAGTCCTCCGAATATTCATTGACAGCAGTGTAAATATTTATGAGAAATGATAATAAAAATAATAATCAAATAGAAACTAGAATTTGATGCAATGCATTCCCTCCGAACATGTCTTTAGTGGTGTTTTCTCCCTTCATTTTGATTCCTGAATCCAATAAATAAATAAATAAATAGATAGATAAATAAATAAAGAAATTGTAACTGACTGTTGTTTTCCTTCTTTACCTACCTTCTCTTTTTATGTGATAGATGAACTAAGAGGAAAACAGTACTTAAGTGTGTTTGCTTCTTCACACATCTGAACTCCCAAAGAGCTGATAAATTAGCTATTTAAATGCAACTGATAGGGCTGTGTACTTAAGTATAAAGCTTGATGACAACGCAGTTGTGAAATTGGTCTGGCTCAGTATCAAAATACTTATAGACAGATCTTCAGCTGATGGAATTCAACAGTGCTGCATTGGGTTCAGTGGAGCAATATCAATTTTCACCAGCTGAAGCTCTAGTTCTTTATATTTACCTAAAGAGTTACTTTAATCCGGTTGTTTCATCATGCTCACCGGCAAACGCGCTCATGCCTAATGTGGGCACTGCTGCATAAAGGATGCGCTGCCGCTCTCAAAGACATGTTTAAATGAACATTTAAATGAACCACCTGCGGCGCACCACTAGTTAGCAGTGCCGGTGGACAGGGTTCCTCCCGTAAGGAGGGCTGTCCGACTTCCCTATCTCTCTGTAAAAGTGGTTCTAATATGTAGGATTCTGCATTACCAGTGTTGAGCTATTGCTTATACTCTCACTGCACAGTCAGTGCTTCCCATAACTCAAAATTGTAAATGGCTCTGGGGTACTTGGAACAGATGAAGGGTGCAATATAAAACCAAATTCTCTTCTATTCAGTTTGCGAAACTATGAGTTATACTTGGCAGTATGGGAGAAAATGTTTTTGTATGGTTTCTGACTAACTCCTGTGAGCAGTTTTTGTGCTGTTTCAAAGTAATTTAGCTCTGGGGAGGGAACAGAAGCAATGATCATCCGTCCAGGATCAGAATTAATAGGGCTGATATTGATCAGCCACAGTTCTTTGCACAGAGCTCTGGCCAGAGTCAAATGTAGCATTTCTTCACCTCTGCCTTTGATTTTTCTCTAGAGACTTTCATCTAAAAGATATGCCAGTTGCAGAACGCTAGTCATCTAATTCTACCTATCAGTAACAGCAAAGAAAAAAATATCCCCTAAATGTAAGTAACTGAATTTGCTCTGGACAGAAGAAAATCAACTGCTTACATTTATAAGTCGAAAAGTGAAGATGTGGTTCTTTCTGACCAGAAAGAAATGCATATTCTTTCCTTGTCATCCTTTCTAAGAAGGACAAAATCAAGAGGGAGGGAAAATAAAAACCCAAGCTATCCACTTATCATTAGTGCAATTTATTATTTTTATTTTAGAAATAGTCAGGAAGTAACTATTATAAGGCAATCTAGATCTCCTAAAAATGATCAAGTATTGAATTTTTTTTTTATTTTTGAAAAGAACACTTAGAAGTATATTACCATTTCAGTAAATTTGTGTTTTGATGATGGTTTCACTAGAAGAAGTACTTACTCCTAAGTAAACCATATGGGAACACAAGAAAATTCATAGGACAGTAGCCTGTCTAGCCCAAAATCTTGTTTTAAAGTGTGGGAAATAACAGATGGTTCTGGAAGACAATAACAAAAGGGTAATCTTGTAGTGAAATTACTCAGAAATCCTTTCCCAGTATCAAGTAACTTAAAAATCAAGGAATGTTGACTTGAAACAGGACTGGTCTCCACAGACATATTTAAAAATATAAGGAGAGATGGATTAGACTGCATAGAGCTTAGAAGCTGTAATTCCTCTCTGACTTCAGTTGTTGTTCCTCTTTGATTTCAACTGCTGACTCAAACAACTTTAAAAAATTTCATTTCAAAAGCACTTTTAGTCTCCTGAAAAAGTAACTTCTTCTGGAGCTATCAGTAGAAGAAGATATAGATAGCTGGGTTGTTGCCTTGTCTGGATAAGAAGACTCTGGTGGAGTTTGTTTAGACGAAATTCATAGCAGATTTCTGTTTGGTTAGCACTATATTCAATTGCATGGAAAGATAAGGGAAAACAGGTTCAATTCTCAGCTAAAGCTGAAGAGCTTAGATATAAAATATAGATGGAAGGATTCAAAGGTATCTTGCTCGTATTTTTACTTTGCAGGGACTCAAGAAGGCAAGGCTGATACTCAGGAAAAAAGATTAAGGAGCTGTCACACCACCTTCAAGGGCTTAAGCAGCAGTGAGGGACCACAAGTGTATGTTGTGCACTGAAACATGCAAATAGCACCTGTCCTCCAGGCCAGATGTGCACCGCCAAAGGTATTTCTGCCTGCTGCACAATTCAGAGAATTCTACTGGTGTTAGGTATGGAGGTTTTATTATGTTTTAGTGTTAGATGTTGAGGGTTTACAGCTGCAATCCCCTAACAAATGGACAAAGTAGCATGTACCATTGAGAACCTGGCCTTGGACATTCAGTGTGCACCACACTGTAAACCAACAAAGAGATAGCAATAAACATAATCAGCCGGTGAGTGCTGAGTGACCTCAGGTTACACACTAGTTACAGTAAGCACTGTCAATAACTACAGAGAGACAAATCTGAGAAAAAACCCTGAGATCAGTTTGGAGGAGATCAGTATGAGAGGAGAGACCTAAGTAACCAATAAAAAGTAACATACCTATTTTATTTGGCAAGAAAGATTGTATTTGGATAATAGTAATAAAAGTGTTTGTACATATTTGTGGTGCTGTGTAACACTGGTAAATGTTACATATATGCATATAATATTTTCAGTAGTAAATATTAAATGCATAATACTTGCAGGAGACAGCAAGTAAATTCTATCTATGTTTATCTGTGATTGCATTTCATTTAAGCTGTTAAGAACTTCGAGTTAGAATGGGACACTTACTTAGATTCAATGCAACTAAAGGCAGTACACCATTTCCAGGTGTTCAGCTGAGGTCAGAGTCCATCTCCCTGGGCTTTCTCTACAGCAAATGGACAGACAATCCTACAGAATGTTTTGTCCTAACTAAGAATGCAAATATAACTAACACTGAACTCTAAGGTTCTTTGTGCACTCTCACAGACACAAGTTTAAGTCGGTCAGACTAGGTAAGAGACAGATGTTTGTTTCAAAGATGTAAACAGTGTCTTCATGTTAGACCAAGACATCTGAAGATGTAGATTGATGTTTTAGAACATCTGAGTACTGAATATTATTTAAAACTTTATGTGAACCAAAGTTCTCATGCATCAGCAGATACCCAAATGTGCAGGCAAACAGCATGCTGCTGTCAGGGGGAGGAGGGGGAAATTGCTCTTTTAGCAATTTTCTGGTTATCAAAATCAAACAATTCTAGGCAGAAAGAGTCATTTCCCCCCTGCTTTCTTCTGAGAAAGAGAGTGAGTGCAATATCTCTATCTCTATTATGAGTTGGTTCAGATTGTGAATTTTCTTAGCTGAATTCCAAATGTCTAGTGAAATACACCCAGGCCTACTAATAACAGTCACCAAGGATACACAGAGATTTAATGCAGTGTTTGCAGAGCTGGGAGTAATGGCTGTCAGACTGAGCTAGAGGAGTTACAGTACTTCATTAGCTCATTTGGAAGAGTGGTGATTTTAGAGCAGAAGGTATCTAATTTGTATCGCAGCATCTAAACTGTAAACACTTCACAAATCTTCCCCCACACCACCATTTTTTCAGGTATAGTGAAAGGTAAAATAAAAAGGTAAATTATAAAATACAACCCTTTTCGTGAAGAATTTGGGATATTTTCTTTTAAATACAACTTTAGTTCTATTCAAAAATGGTGCAAATAGAGTGTTTACTATCAAATGAATATTTGTTATGCTAAAATTCAAACATTCATCTGCATATCTCTTTGAAAAAATATATATATACAGAATATCTGTTTGGTTCTGTAGTTTGTTGATGCTTAACACTTATTGTAGTACTAAGGAAGATGAGTTAAATTCTCTCCCTGAGAGCAAAAAAAAAAAAAAAAGGAATAAAGAGCAGAAGCATTGCAATTTTGTGAAGTACTGTATCTTTCTTTCACCAAGATTTACACATTTTATTTCCCCTTCCTTGTGAAATTTGTTGCTGGGAGATTTGTCAGGTTGCATTGTATTAGTCATTTAAGAAACCTCTGTGACTACAAAAGGTAATTTGTAGCAATGCACTAATATAGTACTTCATAACTCAGATGCTCTTTATAAACAGAATAGGCATTCGCCACCTGAGCCTTCACAGGTGGTAAGTAGGTAGAAAAACCTATGGCAGGTTGTTTTATATAGCTTTACATTTTTATTTTTAATATTTTGCTTTTCAAAGGGCATACGGAGGTGTAGAAGCAAACCAAAATATCAGTGTTAATGATCACATGGCTGGGACTGCTTTTTTTATTTTTTGTTATATTCCCTCCTAACAGCACAAAAGGAGCTTTTTTTTCTGTTTTTTCTGTTTCTTTTCATGTCTAGTGCGGTGACACAGCAGCATCAGGACCAGGGAGTCGTGACCTGGGTACAATTAGCTCCTCCATCCTTCCCGTGAACATTTTAGTAATTTATTGTAGGGCTGCATGGCACCCAGACACTGGTGATGCTGGAAAATCAAAACTTGCTGGGAGTGAACCAGTGAATAATCCCACAGAAAGACGAATAGAAGGGATCTCTGAAGCCTCAATAAAGGGTTTCCTGCCTATGTCAGATATATGGGGAAGTGCTTGCTGACTCTCCCCACAGGTTCCACATTAAGTGCCCTAACCTTAATGTGTAAGGATACAAGAATGATTTTTTTTCTACAGTGTAGAAGAGAGAACAGGAATTAGTGACACATGTAAAGTTTGTAATAGTTCCTTTCATCTACTTCCGCTCACTAATGGTGGGCAAAACTCCAAAAATTTAGGTTAGATGCTTAGCTGAAGATTACCCATCCTTTCCCCAAGCCTTGGACAGTCCTTTATTATTCCCTTGTTTCTTCTCAAGTCCTGAACTTTTCCTCCCTGCTTTGCAGTGTGTGATCATGTTGAATGAGATTACAACTGAGGAGTATTCCATTTCTGCATTTGCTTTGACAGTGAAGAGCAAGTGAAGCTGAGTTCAGAGAGAGAACCTAGACTCATGGGATTTCAGGATGACCAGCTATGGATTTATGAACTGCCCTGCTATTCTTCGCAGTGCCACCCCTGGTATCTCTCTACTTTATTTCCTGTTTTCTCATCTATACAGTAAAACTAGGAATCACATAGATTAAAAACTCTTGCTTTCAAGTCTTGATATCCCATTCATTTCCTGTCAGCCTGCTGATATAACCGATCCAGAAGGCTCTTTTCATTAAGCGCTACAGTAAGAAAATCTCTTAACACGGGATTTGAATTTCCTGATAAACACTAGATTGGGTAACCTCCATTACAGGCTATCCAGAAGGGAAAAGGCATTGTGTATGTGTCACAGCAGATGTCTGGTGACAAATATCACTCAGCTCTGTGGCAATCTTCTTGTGTTAGCCTTCTTGAGACCACAGAAGAGATTAGGATTTAGCTCAGAACACTTTTTCAATCTACTTTATACAAATACTTCGATATAGGTCCTCTCAGACATTCCTTTATTCAACCATCAGCGGCTTTTGAGTTGTTTTAAAAAGTAATGATGAAGGCCTATCTCTCCCCTCCCCTCTTATAATGACTTTAAGCAAAGCTTTAAAAGCTGTGATTTGGGTAAACAAATCAAGCTTTAAAATCAATAAGTACAGCAGATGTTTTAATTGTGATCTTGAAAAAGTTATTTGTGCAAAGAATACAAAAATCTTCTAAGAAGTCTCGACCAATGGCTTCTTTGGGACCTTTCATAACAGCTCCTCATATCTGCAGAAGTTAATTGAAAAGAGATTCCAGGACCTCACTTCTGTCTTTTCATTACACACTACTAAATGTGGTATCCCTAGCTTGAGGGTCTACCTCCATTATTCATAGATCTGGTTATCTTGCAGAGATCGTATAGATGGATTTCCATAAGCACGACTCTTTCATTTCCCCTTCTCAAGCTCCATTGTAGAACTTTATATTTCAGTTAGGACACTTAAATGTAAACGGACACATTCTTAAAAAGAGAAAATGAAAGTCATTCTATATTATGTTCATAGACCTTATTATCTGTGCTATGCATATTATAAATATCGTAAGCACAGAGGAAAAGCACAACATTATAAAACTGAAATGACCATATTTTGTAGCTGACTAGCTGACAATCATCAATGTGAAAAGCATCTAATGGAAGAAAACTATGGAAAATGAAATCCTTCATATTTTCAAAACTTTTTTGCCAGGATTCTTAACCAGTGTAAATTGCTATTGTTTCTTTGATTTCAGTGCCTTTTTTTCAAGGTTCTGATCTTTTGAGTTCATCAGCTACTACTGCTGAGATATTGGGATACTTGCTTGATTTCAAAGGTATTTTTTATTGCAAACAGCACGTCTGGTTGTGTGTCTCCCTTCTCATTTAACAGAAAAAGAAAAAATAAAAGAAAAAAAAAAAGAAAAAAAGCCTTGCACTTTTTTGTAATCTACTACAAATGATTAAAATATCATTGGTGAGCTTTAGGTAACATGTCTTATTTTTTATGAAAGCAAAAAACCAATGGATAAGTAATATTGCTGGTTCTTGTAAAACATCACAGATTTTTTTTTTCATTTTTTTTTTCTTTTAGTAATCCTCTTTATAGGCTTAAAGAAAAAAAGATAATATCAAGGTCTTTGGTGACTCTAAGACATTGATTGCCAAACCAAACCATTCTTCCAAATATCAGTAAACTAGGAGCAGCAGACTGCTGTGAGCTATTTTTCAGCCAAAAGGATTAGATTTGTCTCTTAGACGGGTCTGACATCTAATATAGATTTCCAATGGGTTGAGTTTCGCCAGTCATAGTTGTGACTTTGTGAGAAGACTTGCAGTTTTCTGAGGGTGGAGTATGTCCCCTGCTGGGGGACTGAAACATTCACCTCAAGCCTTGTCAAAGAGACTCTTGCTACCTCCTTTGGGAAACCTTCTGTTGGGCTCTAAGGAGATACTCGTGCAATCGAATCTTCTGGGACAATTTCTGCTAGTGCTGCACAGCATTGAGGCTTCTGGATTCAAATAATGAGGCAGGAATGGTTGTTTAGGGTTTGAAAAGAGGTAGGAGGAAAAAAAAAAATCACATCCTAAACAGTTATGTGGCATTTTTGTTGCAGGATCATGCTCGTAAAGGATTTTGTCTCAGAAATTCATGTCATGGTTTGCAGAAGCAAAGAAGAAGGATTGTAAAATAATTAAGGGAAAGTAACAAGCAGCACTTGTTAATGAAATTCAGTTTTGATTTATTTCCATAAATGTACCAACACTATTTATGTAAACAATACAAACTGCATCTGCTATTTAGCTTTGTGGGAGATTTTCCATATCACTGAGGTTTAGGGAATATCACTTAGGGAGAAAAGCAATTTTAAGGTTATCATATGAGTGACAAAGACATTAATCTGACAAGATATGCTCAAGAGACCCAAGATGCAATTGTAGAATACTTTTTGGCTCTCTCACCCATAATTTCACGGAGCTTGGTGTAATTAACACACTTCATGGGATTTAAGTAACATTTGTTGCTTCTCCATCAGAATGCAAATCTGAGAGTGATATGGATCTGTACAGGAGACAGCAACAACTGTTCTCTAGGTAATAACTTGTGCACTGTTACCCAGTTTAAAAAAAAAAAAAAAATTACTTGATTTTAATTAGAAAATTAACATTACAGCACATTACAGGTTCTGTAAATGTAGAAATCATATATGTAATAAAATTAAATTGAATGGTTTACTGACAACTTGAAAATCTGAGGCCTTGTTTTCTTAAAAGCTATGCAAAATAATGAAATCTGTAGACTGTGCATGCGTGCACGCGTGTGTGTGTGTGCATGTATTACCGAGCGTGCAATCGGCTAACAAAAAGAAATCAGTAGGTCAGCGGCATCTGTTAATTCTTAACCAGAAAGAAAGCCTTCTAACAAAAAAAAGGCAGTAATTGCAGACGTGCATGTTGTGTGCTCGTGTGTTTGCAGCACAGAATTACATTCAAGCATTCAAATCAAGAATCTTTTTTTCTTCAGTATCAGGTCAGTGTTCAACAAAAGAACGGATTAGGAGGCTGTTTACTTCCCCATCCTACATTCCACTTCAGAATACAAAAGAATAAACCAATTCTGCACAATGTGAGGACAGATCAGATGGCCTTGATTACCTATGCTTTTTATTGTGAAACTGAAAAAAATAAAAACAAATCCCATGCCACATAGAGCCTATAGAAAACAAAAAAAAAATTATGCAAATATTTAATTAGCTATTGCTACTCTTCTTTAGAAATAGTCCTCTGAGATGGGAAAATAAACTTCTAGGTTTTGGAGTTTTTTACTTAATCATATTTGAGTACAAAGTGAATAATATACGAATGCATAATGCATGCAAAACATATAACTTGAATAAATGAAGTGGTGCGTATAGTACACATCATTTTATTAATGCTTCAGGTTTTTCTTGATGTCCTTCAGGCGCATTAAGATGATCAGATTTATCCTCATCTGCTGTTCTGTTTTTCTCCATACATGAAATAAAGAGATAAATAAACCTGCACAATGAAATTTTCCTTGGTGTATTTGGTATTGGCAGGACATTAATCTGAGCAAACTTCTAAACTGTCATCATCACAGATTGGGAGATACAACTAATTTATCCCATATGTCTCCTATTTTTATTCAAACATAGCTAAAGTATTTTCGATTTTTAGAGTGAAGTTAGTGTATTACTACCTCTTTTATATTTGTAATTCAAAACAAATGATAAGAAAAACTGAATTGCTAAAAGTTGTCCAAAACCGCATAAAAAATCATATCAAAGTCCTATTATCATACAACATTAAAAAGAAAAGGGAAAAAAAAGAAAATAAAGAAAATCTGCAGATCACAGAGTGCCCTTGGTGTTTCTGATTTCTAAACTTTACCACATATTAATGTCTACAGAAAACTTGATAAACCTCTTAGAAAGAATAAGAAATGAACTTTAAAGGTTTTCAGAAAGATTTCTTGTTCATAGGCAGATGGAGGCACTCAGCTGAGCAGTGAAGCATCACCACTGATGTGAGTATAGAAATAAACAGGAACGGCAGGCTAAAAGAAACTCAAGATATGGGCTTATCCCAATGGGAGAGATATGACACATATGCTCTGTAAATAAAAATACTTTTTTCTCGGTCCAGCCTGATTTTCACGCAATCAAACCAAAAGGAAGACTTTCTAGTGCCTCTTTACTGATGTTCTATTTATGTCTGGTCAGGTTTTTCCTTTGCAGCCTTTTTCTGAACCCCGTGATTCTGTTTTTTTTGTGTCCTCCCCTAGCCCAAATCTTCTCGGTAAGTGAAATCATTAATTAATTCATTACACATACAGAATAGCTTATTGGGTGCAGTTAGGTTCATGCAGCATATCCCCAGTGCAACGTTAAATGCTTCGTCTCTGCTGATTTTCAAGCCAAGGGTTATATTATGCATCTGTTTTGTGTATTAGTGGTAGGCTATATCATATGAAATCATCTACTGCTAGGCACTAAGCTTAGATAATTCTGAGAAATGCAGTTTAATTGTGAGACACTTATGAGATGGTATCTAGGATTTAAAGCCTAACCATATCTTTATAACCTTCTAAAACCAATTTCTGAGGCTCTGAGCAGCTGAATTTTCATTTGCACGTTTGTATGACTTTCTGACACTTGCTGCCCAATCACTGGAGCCATAAGCAGTTCATTCTTAATCTTGGAAGCTAAAACAGTGCTTTTTGCATCCTTAGTTTAATGTGTTGTTTTGTCAAAAGAAAATTATTCTGTCTTTCTTTTGAAGAGACTAAAAAATGGCAATAATCATGTTTATATGAAACAAATATTGTGCAGCTAGATTTTTTGGTAGTTGAAGGAGTAAAATCTTCATGAAATATGCAATTTAAGTGTTTTTAAATGTATGATGCACTTAAAAATATATGATACTTTAAATTATTTTCTTTATAATAGATCTGTCCTTTCTTTGTGTGTGTAAATACATTTATCGGGTCTTTTCTAAAATGGAATATTTTATTAAAATTCTAATTCTACCATAACTGTGTTTTTCACGGGGAGACAACTAATTGCTTCCAACATATTTTATTGCCCTTAGCATTTTTGCCCACTATAGTTTTGCATGTGTGTGAATTAAAATGGTACAACCATCATTTTTAAAAAGTTGCATATATAGAGATGTATCAAATTGAAACTCAGAATCCCCACAACTATGATTTCTTTGATTTTTTTGCTTATACCAGAAAAAGATAAGGCAAAATCTAAGTCCTGTGTCTCATTCTATGCATACAAATGAGTTAAAATCAGTGGATCTCATACAAATGGAGAAATAAATTCTAGTATCAGCAGCCCTCAGCCCAGGGTCAATAGTCATTTTTGAAGAACACCCTAATACAATTTCCAAGATGCACAAATATGCTGGCAGGCATGAATCTGCTGATTTCAACTGTTTTAGTTGTGTCCATGAACAGAACTGATGTCTAAGCTCTCAGAACTCAAATTACACAGTATTTTAAAGGTCAGTATCACCACCTCCAACGACAGCCAGAAATTAATAGGAAGTTCTTGGAACTCAACCTGTTTCTTCTGTCCAGCCCTGACAAGCAAATATGTCGGTAAATTTTCTATTTACTGAGGCATCTCCAAGGCATCCTTCATTATGGTAGCAGGTCTGTGACTCATAGAGGTATAGATGAGTATGGTGAAGTACCTTTTGTGATTTGAATACTTGTCATATTCTCAAAATGTTGTTGTCAAATAAACAATGTCTGTTCTATTTTTCTGTGCATTTATAGTCCCTTTCTAGGGGGCACCTCAGTGATATCCTAACTATTTAGGAAGGCATTCCAGAAAGGAGTTCAGGAAAGTATTCAAAAAGGAAGTTGGAAATATATATTATTTTTAAATTCTGCCTCTGCATATCCACTGTTTTATATTACATACCACAGTGTTGCAATAATAAGAAAATTCTGTTACTGGTAGTAATAAAGAGATTGGTGTTTTTCTAGGAGCTCTGTTTCATCCACCTGTCACACCAGATCCTCCTACAAGAAAGTCAGTGGCCTGAGAACTGCTTGTCTTAGTTTCATAATGCTTAACTGTCTTGACCAGTTGCATATGTGGTCCTTAGCTATAGGTCTTTCATTGTTATTCAGCAGAATATCAGAAATCAATTCTTTGATGAACATAGTTATATCTGCTTCTTCCAGTCCTAAAAATCCAGTAGGGGGAATATTGCATTTCTGACAATTTGCAAAGCAAGTTTTTTTCAGATTCAGGATCATTCTAAATCCAAGTTTTGTGAATCTGATATGTGTTTTAATACCCCTTGCAATTCTTCAGAGAATACTTCCAGATATTTTTAGGTTTCTAAAAATTTCATCAAAAGCAATCAGTTTCCTTGGTAAAAGTGAAAATATGACACTCTAATAAGTATAAATCAATTAGATAAGACTGACATATAAGTAAACAGAGGTAAACTCCTTTGTGTGAAGAGGTATGGATTTTCCCATTCAGGCAAAGCTGGCATGACTGAAAAACGTGGGGTCTGCTCAACTCCAGGTCTATCCTCCACTTTAATGTCTGAGAATTGAGTCTACATGATCCATAGCAAGGTTCCTGTCTTGATCAGGTCCTGAAGTGCTTTTGCTTGACTCTGGGCCAACTAACTCCCATCGGACTCCCTCCGAGTCTCTAGAGACCATTATGAAGAGTTGCAAACTAAGATTACATAGGAAGTCTCTCTCTACTTCTAAAATTTTCTCAGAAGTAAATAATAACTTATTAAAAATAAATATTAGCATCCTATTATCCTCTCATTTGCCACATCCCACATTTGTAACATTCTTCTGGGAATATTCTTTTCTAGTTGTTGATTTTTCTTGATTTATTGTCCAACCAGAACATCCTGGGAATAAGCTGGATACTGAGGAGTTCAGGTTTTGATCAATATAATTAATTCCATAAAGTAACATAAATAATAATAATAATGAAAAAAGGGACTATGTAATGCATGACAAGCTGCATATGATTGGTTGTAGATATATCTGCCTAATTTACATTATTCATTGCCTATGCTTACATTTGCTTTCTAATTTTGCTTATGCTGTCTGCAGCAACTAGAGTTTTCATGTAGTAAAGACAAGTAAGCTCAGGTAAGTAATTTTTCTTCAATATTTTCTGTTTAACTCTAGTTAAAACTTGATTTTTCCCTAGTTCATCAGCCTAAGATATAGTAGTAATTGGCTTATTACCATGTAATATATGTCTCTACCAAAACCAAACCTGTTTATGCAGTAATTCTATACCTACAGAATAGGTACAGAGATCTGTACAGAAATTCTACAGGGCAGAAATATTGTTTATCATCTGAGCTGTGTAGGGCTTCATACAGATTATTGAGGTGCTCCTGTAGCTCCTTCCTATACTTGTTCAATTAATGCTGTGAAACATGCAAGAACTGACATATATAATCTATATAAGAGAGAGAGAGAGAGCAAATTTACAATTTTTTAATTTTTATATCCATATTTATGTACTGTATGAAGTCAAAATGAAAAGCTTTGCTACAGAAAAGTATATGCCTTAAATATTGAATCTTGGTCAAACCCACGTGACGCCACTGAGTTCTGCAGTATAATATTGATTTACACTGCCTGAACTGACTTCACTTACTGGTAGAATCACAATTTTTTCAATATGCTGATGTCGCAGGAATGGAAGATCCAAGAAGAGGGGTTCTTTTGGTTCAGATCAAAAATCCAAACATAGTTCTGTCATCTTTTCTCTAAGGCAAGTGGTATCTGTTTAAAGAAATAATCAAATATTAAAAATAATATAAAGAAAGTACAGTCTTGTGTAGCTTCAAGGACTCCTAAACTGGAGCATTGTAGTTTTTGAGAGACCTTGATGAAGTTTTCAGATATTTGCCTAATCATTTTTTGGATCCATTGAAACTTTTGAAATCAAAATTATCCTGTGGTAGTGAGTAGGCAAGAATTTTCCTTAGAAAGTCATTTGATACATCCCCATCTTATTACTTTTGTTCATATGCCTAGGAATTCTATTCTTCTAATTCACCTGTAAAGAATCAAACATACCATTTCTCAGTTCTCCATACTTACCTTGCCAGAATAGATTGTACTATTGTTCTTGTACTCTGCCTAGAATTATATAAAAAAATAGTTTTTCCAAGATACAGTCATTATAGTATCTAAAATTAGTTGTGAGGACATATCCCCAAATTACTTTTTACCAATTTTCATGGGAATAATTAAATTCATTATTACTGAATTTTCTGCAATTGTAATCTCTCTTATCTCCCTTAGCACAGCCCAGTCAATATACCTGTCCTATTCAGTGATTAATAGTACAACTTTCCTAGAGTACTCTTTCTATTTAGACATTAAATATTCAAATTTGAGGGAACATTTCCTGTTGATACAGTTCACTTGTTTAGCTTGTTTGCCCTTAGTTGCACCTATACTACTAAAGAGCCTTGATCTTCAAGTCAAGAGTTTCAGAGAGGAAAGTGACCACACAGCTTAAAGTTAGCCCTCTTTAGAACAGAATAGAAATGTTTTACAAGGCTCATTACCTTCCAGAGGGACCTAAGAGTCTCTCTGATCTCTGTATCATGGCCTTAAAGACTTATTTTTATGCAGATTTTCAGTTCAGTTCAAAATGCCTTAATTAATGTGTAGACTGTAGAATGTTGCATCAGACTGTAGAATGTTGCATCAGAATAAGTGCCTGAAGACAGTATGAATGGACACATCTGGAGTATTCTTGACAATGAATGCAATATCACAGAAGCTACTGGCTGTGTCACTTAAACAAAACACATGGGTAGTTGACAGTGTACATGAAGATCAGATAGAGTTCTCGGTGAGCCTGGGAACTAAGCTGTCTGAAAGAGCAGATATATATTTCTATAACTTAGGATATAACCATATCCATTTGCTGACAAAACACTCCGATCAAATTTGCATTCTACACTATCTCACACATTATCTTCACTGTCAACACATCTTTAATATTTCTCTTAATTTCTTAATTCTAAACTGGAACACAGAATATGCATATATATATATATATATAAATTAGGAACTGGCTAGTCATCTTCAAGATGTTCTGACTAACTAGAACTGCATTGTTTGTGTGCATTCTTCTCCTTTTCCAGTCTTTATCTCCTTTGGAAATAGATGAAAAAAATCAAACCCTCAAACTCACCAAACATAAGTGTTAAGAATTAAACTATTTTAATTCAGTATAAGATAAACTTTCAGGAACTAATTTCTATCTATCAACTTTTTATCTATATCCCTACTGGAGGGAGGGATACCATTATGTATGTTGTATGTACCATTATGTACGTACCACTAGGTTTGTCATAAATTACCTTAGCCAAAATCCAGTGTCTTCAGATTAGTAGGAATTTTAAAACTTTTCTGTTATTTGTGAAATGACAGTCTCTTCTTTTATGTGCAGTTTGCCAGACTGGTACTAGAATATATTTTTCAGCATAAAGATGATCTTTGCAATGTGGCTAAGAATAGGGTTGTTCCAATGGGGAAATTCAGCTCCTCATTAACAGGAGTTTCTCCCAAAAACGTGAACCGGCACTTTCTTGGTATGCAGAAGCAGCTAAAAGACTTCTAGAAACAGGTAGGTGTTGATTCTGACCTAGAAAACCCCATATTATTATACCCTGTGTTACCTGAGGAACCAACTTTCTCTGGGAGTGTTTTACAGCCTTAGAAAAGCCTAAGGGCTTGTGTTCAAACATGGTAAATGCACGTGGTGGTTGAGGCATTATGCCTGTAACCAGTACTGAGCAGGTACAAGGCACGAGTCTTTAATGAAATAAACATCACACACACACAGAGAAAGTGACCATGCAATACTATCCTTATAGCACAAGGCTGAGAAAAAAAATAAGATAGTTAAAGTGAATGCAAATAGTTCTGCAATAAAGAGGCTATATTGGGATCTGCAGAACAACTGCAATAAAAGCCCACAACTGCTTTTCTCACACCTGACATCCGCACATCTCCTCATTTACTGGCTCAGTAACAAAGACACTTCACTTCCAAGACAGTGAAAATGTTTCTGAGTGAGTTATCATTAGAAAATTACACTGTCATCTTCCTGTTACTAAAACTATATGATTGAGGACAGAGAGGAATCTTCTTGCACTCTGTTATGTAGTTGGTAAAAGATGGTGCTGAAGACATATCACTGTAGAGCTAAATAACTTAAAATTAGTGACTAAAGTGAATAAAGATGGGAAAGTAAAAGGTAAATGTACTAGAATGCACCTTAAAAAGTGAAACAATGTGTCACACAGAATTATATGAGGTGCCCTGCTAGCAGCCTCGTAGCTAAGACTATTTTATAAGCCGATCTTAAAACAGACATAAATTCTGTTTTCCTCTAAAACTGGAAACTTCTTTTTGTTTGAACTAACTCTACATTAGTCTTTCAATAATATGAAATTCTAGTATGATTCCTGCTTAGAATTTTAGGGGTTTTAGAGACTTTTCCTTGTTAATATATCTACTTATTCCTGTGTTATGGGTCTCTTAAAACAACCAGTGCTTTCATAAAATTTGGTGGAAAGAAGCATCAAAAAAAATCTTGTGCAACTTATAGTTTCATTTCAAAAATAGATTTCAGAACATGTTCAAGTAAATATTTATCTTCTGTGAACTGTCAGAACAGTCTGGGGTAAATATAAAGTGCCTCTTCCTTACCCAACTGACAGAAGAAATGTGTGACTCATGTAATGACTACCACAGCTATGCTGGACAACATCAGTCAAAGGGAAATACCTTGTCAGAACCAGATGCAATTCAACCAATGCTACAATGTTTAACAGCATTTATCACTATTAGCAAAACTGTGTGGGCACGTGCATTTGCTATCTAACTGAATAGCAATTTCAATTTTTGATATTTTGCTTTCTTTCTCATCCCTTTTTCTCTGTTTCTATCTTACTGTTTCCATTATGCCTTTATTCTAATCCTCCCTTCTTTTAGATTTATATTTTCTTTTCACCTGTTCTTCTTTCTTCATTGCTAGGTCTTCTTCTTTGTCATTCACTAAGCATTTAATCTTCTCTCATGCACTCTTTTATATCTCAGAGTAAGATCATCACTTAAGCATTTGCACACAAGCACAAGTGCACATTTTTCCTCTGTCTTTCCTGTCATCCTCAAACATTGGCTATAAAGAAAAAAATATGGTTAAAAAGAATGTATCCAAATTAAAATATTCCTCCCATCCCACAACACATCTGCAAAATGAACAGAAGAATTAGGACCTTATGACTAGGACTCTTCCTCACAAAAAATAAAGATCTCCATTGACTATAAGGAGAGCTTAGAAGGATTAAACATCTATGTTAGATGTCTCAGATAGTTGAAGTTCAGAGAGTCCAATGTGGCCTACAGATGTCAGAAATAGCTCCAAATATATTGTTAATTCAGAAATCAAGAATAAATCAGAAATGATGAACTTTTAACATTGATGAGACTCTAATTCTTCATCTTATAAGAGAATGATGATATTATTCCCTTAACCCAGCAGTTCTGTTGAGACTTTCACTTCTGAGGGGCAAATTATGTTACCTTCACTAGATATTTACTTAAGAAAGAAACCTTTTCAAATCACTACAGCTCCTCCAGGGAAAATTGTCATCTGGTCTTAAAAAGGCCCTTTATATCTGTGTAGCCCTTTGAATCTGTATAGGACTAGTAAGGGCATTGTGTTGGTGGCCTTCCATAAATTAAGGGTTATTTGTCCTGTGCCTCTCTGTACTTTATGCATAGGCAAAGTCTCTTCCAATTATATCATTCATGCCTTTGGAGACTCTGGTATTAAATACATATATATATATATACACATATATATATGTATATATACATATATGTATGTATGTTTATAATGAAAACTAAAACTTTGGACATGCTACTTTTTTTCTAAAATATATTCTAATTTCTCTCTGTTGATGATGTTGCCCATTAGTTTTTATTGTATTCTTTTTTGATTAATAAGGATAATTGGCCCCTGTGCTCCCCGTAATTCTTTATGGATTGCTAGATAATTTGTCTTGTCTCTTTTCTCTCTTTCTGAAAGTGCCAATTTTTTCTTTATCTTTTCCCACAGAGTTTATTTTCTAAACCTCCTACCACTTGTTGTTGCTCCTGCTGATCTTTTCAATTCTCTGTTTTTTTTTTCTTTTTTTTTCTTTTTAAAAGCAGAGCCCCAAACTGATTACAATACTCCCTCTGAAGTGTGATCAATGTCAAGCAGTGCTGGCTAATTACCTTGCTTATTGTATATATAACAGAGCTTCGTAGTATTTGCAGTTTTGTGACATTATCAAAGAGCTGACATATTTAGTTAATCGCGGACCAGGCCTTCTTTGTACTACTACTAAAGATTAAAATTTGATTGCCATAACTAAAGATTAAAATTGAACATTTCAGACTTTTGTGACCTACACCTACTTCTAGAAATATTCATTATACACTGCACACTTATTAAGTCAGAAAAGCAAGTGGATCCTCATCACCCAAGCTGCCCAGTAATGATGTCAGACCACAGAAAAGATCTTGGAGCATTCCAAGGATCAAACTGGAAGAGGATCAATAAAGACAGTTGATCCTGATTTGATTAAACCTCTTATATGTATAAACTCTTATATGTTTTAGCTTACTGCTCCATAAAAAGCCCTCTGAGTCTTAGATCTATACAAGTTTTGTTTATGAAACAGTGTCAAATGGTAAAGATGCAGGGGGAAGGGAGAAAGTGAAGCAACTGGAGCAAATCAACCCAAGGAAATCAGCTTTCCATTTCATGACAGTGCAAAGAGCGGATAAAGCTTTTACGGCATTTGGCATGTATTTGTTTTCTTTTTTGTTTTAGAAGTATTGTGACATCATGTATAGGTATCCAAGGAAAAGGAGCTTGTTCCAATTTTATATCTTCTGCTGTTTTGATTAGCATGCTTCCTACTTTGTTTTTCAAACACAGAGAAAATATTGAGTGAAATTGGACTCAAGACCTACAGCAGACCACTGTAAACAATGCTTAAGTCTTCTTCCTAAACTGACACCAAGCTGACACTGAATAATTACTCTGCATGTGTTTTTTTTTTTGTAACAGTGTATTTATTTAGCAGTGATTGCATTTAATCAACGTCTCTCTAATTTCCCTGTGAGAATGTCATGTGGAACTGTATCAAATTCTTTATTAAAATCAAGACATGCTCTGTCCTCAACATTTCCTTTATCCACTAAGCTTGTTATCCTATCAGTGGAAGAAATGAGGTTAGTTCAGCATGATTTGTTTTTGATGAGCCCATGATGTCTACTATTTACAAGTTATTTTCCTCCAGGTAGTTACAAATTATCTGCTTTATTAATTGTTCTAGCAATTTACCAAGTATTGAGTTTATGCTTATCAGTCTGTGAGGTTTTATCAAATAATGAAAAGATAACTGCCCAACCACCCATCTCAAACATGCTGTAAATAAGGTTTCATAAAAAATCTCTGCTATGTAATTCTTTATTTAGGCTAAGCTGGTCTTCTTTGCTTTCAAAGTTAAGGGTTAGTTGAGACAAAAAGTCTATTTTCCCCTCTATGTAACATTGCAGTAAAGTCACAGAAAGGAATACTAATCTAAATCTTATTTTAATATCCTAACTCCTCCACACACTGTCCACATGTGGATCTGTGTTTCCATTTTATCTGTTTTTTTCATTTTCTGGTCCTTTTGCACAAGTCTACCGATGCATCTGGGCACCTGCAAAATCGCTAACAGTAATCATAGTATTTACCAGGGAGTATTCATCATTGACATTTAATACAGGACTAATCCGACTTCTGAACCAGTCATTCTAATTCAGTTATTAGTTATTTCTCTTACATGAGAATCCAGATAATTCTAAGACATGATTTGTTTGAAGTATAGTAGATGTCAGCTGTAGTATGAAATAGCTTGGGCCCTGAGTGCTCTACGCTGACTATAAGGGGAACCGGAACATATCTTGAAGAGATGTGAATATTAACAGTTTTTCTTCTTATTATTATTTTCTTTCTTTCTTTTTTTTTTTTTTTCTTTTCCCTCAGAATTCTGGTGACTCCTTTCAAAACTGAAAGAATTTCTTTGTTGGGAGGTTTCTCCTGTGTAACTCCACAGTGTCAGGTAATCAGAGAGAAGACAGAGCTGCTTTGCAGCTGTGCTTTTCTACTCCATTGATTCCAGAATACTGGGAACCCAGATGTGTAATGGATGCACTCCTTGTTGGCAGTCAGATGGAAGACTGTAGTTCCTATCAGTAATCAAAAACTCATTATTAAAGGGAACAGGGATTATTTCCTTAATTCCACTGCTATCAGCTCCTTGATGAGAGCCCCAGGTCGTTATTTAAGTGATGTTTAATTAGCACTACTACAAGAAGGTAAAATATTTTAAAAGTAAATTATATTGTATCTGTTGAAACTATTAGTGAGTTTGTCTTTGTCCAGATTTTCTTACTATAATTAGCTAAAACTGTCTGTAACACTCAGAATTACTGTAAAAGTTCTTGTTCGACTAGGAAGATAGAAGAAAGTGAAGCCTTCATTCCTTCTGCTTGGTATTTAGAAAGATTTTATAGGCAAAACATTGTGATCTCTTTATCCAAAGAATCCCTTCTGATAGTCTTCATGATGGAGCCTTTTATTTTCGAGTTTCCACTTAAAATATAATGGCAGTAAAATTTCAGTTCTACCCTATTCAGTCCTCTTTTCATAGAATCATAGAATCATAGAATGCCTAAGGTTGGAAGGGACCTCTAGAGGTCATCTAGTCCAACCCCCC
>JAWLRI010001036.1:395005-407899 GCA_034781795.1 Crypturellus tataupa
CAGGGCTCTGTCACCCTCACAGGAAAGAAGTTCTTCCTCACATGGAGATAGAACTTCCTGTGTTTCAACTTATACCCATTACCCTTTATCCTGTCACTGGCCACCATGATCTCTCTGAAAGGCAGCACAGCCCTCCAGAGTGTCAGCCACTCCTCCCAGTTTGGTGTCACCTGCAAACTTGCTGAGGGTGCACTCTGTGCCATCGTCCAAGTCACTGATGAACAAGTTGAACAGCACTGGGCCCAGTACTGACCCTTGTGGGACACCACTGGCCACATGCCACCAGACTCGGCCCCATTTATCACCACTTTCTGGGCTCCAGCATTCAGCCAGTCCTCAAACAGGTAACAGGTTGCCAAAAGAGGCTGCAGAGTCTCCCTCTCTGGAGATATTCAAAACCCACCTGGATGCAGCCCTGCGCCACATGCTCTGGGTGATTCTGAGTGTGCAGGGAGGTTGGTCTAGATGATCTCTAAAGCTCCCTTCCAACCTAAGAATTCTATGATTCCATGATTCTCTGACACGTGTCAAAGATCAGAATAGTATCCAAATATAAAGGCTGCCTTTGCTTTGCCAAGACAATTTCTATCCAAGAGTTGAATCTGACTCATGGAATGACCTCCTTTTCCTTTTTCTATTTTTCGTATTTGTATTTGTGTTCATTTTTTCCTGTATTAAGTTGATTTCCCTCATTTCATTAATGAGCATTGTCAGTTAATTGTCATCATAAAAAGACTTCTAATCTGTTTCTCCATAGACCTGATTCCCCTCTTTGCACTTCCTATCACAGGTGGTAACTTACATCACCACAGAAAGGGAATAAAATACTATCAAGTCAAAATTAAGTTACTGGCAGAGTGCATCTACAATAGTTGGCATTGCCACTATCCAGTAATGAAATGATTCTTTGATAAGGCTGATTCCTCAAAAAGAAATTAAAAATATATTTAGTATGAAAAAAATTTTTGAAGAAGAAATAAAATGCTAAAACTAGAGGAAAATGTTAATATAATATGCAGGAAGTAAGGATTATTTAATTTTCTTTTTGACTCAATAAGGCTTCAGTCCTCATTTCCAACCTGAGATCTGCCATTGGTCATGTGTCTTTCTGTCAGGCTGATGAGTAGATGAGTAGTACCATAACCTCAGTCAATTGACAGCTTCTCCTCAGACTGATAGAAGTCTAGATACTTCAAGAGCAGTAATGCATAAAATTTACCTATAGATGTTGATGCATCATAAATCCTTTTATGTATACATATCTCTATTTTGATTTTTAGACTATTAAAGAAGATATAGATATATCTCTTGCAGAGAAAAATAGTGTTGAGATGACTTGTGTATATATATATTAAAGTTTTTGGCACTAGAAACCTTATAATATTCTTAAATGGAAAGAAGGGTACATTCAGATTATTCAGGCAAGTTTTAATTGGCTTTCAAGTCTTCTGATGATGATGCAGTGAAGCTTGTTTAAACTTGAGTTGCTGTTGATGCCAATTTCTAAGATGAGAAGATTCATCTAGCCAATTGCAGACACATACAACAGGATCACCTCAAAAAGCCTTTACAGTCAACAGAATGACCTGGAAAGTATTGGGATGTAATTCATTTGATCTGAAGTAGATGTCTAAAATAGATCAGATGAACCCCCCCTCCAAAAAATGCCTTTTTTTTTTTTTTGTCCGCTGCAGTAAAGGAGACCTACTCAGCTATAAATACCTTACACCCTCTCAGATACATACAACTAACTAAATACAACTGAAAAGGTCATACCTACAGAAACTTCTATTTTTCTTATATTACCTTAAAAAACCTTAATTAACATCTCTGTCAATCAGAAAGAAAATACAGCTTATTTTATTTCTTTTTTTTTTTAATGTTAAAAAATAGAAAAGAAAAAAAAAAAGTTGTTGAAATACTAGGTAGATGTGCTGCAAGTCCTTCTCAAAAACAAGAAGTCTCCAGGGCAATTTTTGAAGCATTAAAACTTCATTTTCACTGTGAAAAATCTATTTGAGTATTTTTAATGCTATAATAAGTTTTCCCCACAGAAAATAAAGCTTTTAAGTCTTACTAAAACATTAATGGAGGTTTCTAGTTGGAGTACTCAGGGCTGCTGCAAACTTCTCTAACTAAAAGAGTTTCATTCTCCATGGCCTTGTATCTTAAGCCTCACTCAGCATACAGGGGAGTACCTTTACACTGTTTAGGTAGTATAATTATGTTTTATATATTCTTCAAGGTCATTTTTCACAGGGGAAAAAAAGGTGGTTTTAACATCGCTCAGGCCCTAGCTATTTGCTATAATCACATGCTACTTTGTAAAGTTGGTATAACATATTATCAAGGCAAAGTGCACCATTTCATAATTTCTTTAAATGTCTTTGAAAAATTACAGAAGATGCCAGGCAGAAAAGAATGAGGTCCTAAGCCTCCTAATTTTGAATCCTAAATTTGAATCTTCCTTCCTTCATATTTCTGGTTTCAGCAGAATACTCTTCCCTGCAGAAGTGTAACTGAGAGGGAATTCACACCTTTGAACACTATGAAAGCACCAGATCTGAAAAGGTGTTGACTTGAACATCTGCACAGACAGCTTTCTAATTATCACAGTTTAAATAAGCTAAGGAACTGGACCAGAAAGATGAAGATTAGGAATGTGGTTTCATTAGTCACCTTACTCTTATTAGTATCCTACATCAGAATCTGTGTAGGTCTTCAACAGTGTGTATCATATCAAGGTTTTCTACTTTCAGTCCATTAGTGTGTAGTAGTCCTGGAGTTACTACTCAGGAGTTGCAAAGAAATGACTGGGAAGAAAATGATCTTACATCATCTCCAATAATTGAAATAAATTTCCAAAAGGATCTACATCACCCAGAAATCACAAAAACTTGGAAACTCCTAGCATCTAGTCATGTTCACCGTGGTTATGACCAGTGGTGTCTCTATGTGCATGCCTAGGATTTTTTTTTGGTGTGCTACCTCCTGAGTCTTACCCCTAGGCAGTCATGTTGCCTGTATGTTGATGCATCCTCAAGCTCTATTTTGATGCTTGCCAACTGTCTCTCTCAATAAAGAAAAGCTAAGCACAGAGGGCAAACTGTGTAGCATATGCTGTGCCTGTAAGAGCCAAAGGGCTCCAAAAGCCATACCTCAAAAGGTCCTTATGCTGCAACACTGTATTGGCTAAGAGAGCATAGGAGTGGATCTAGGAACTCTTACATTCACAGTGGCACTGCTGTACATGTAATTGAGATACTACCAACAATGAAGATACATAAAACTGGGCTAATGCAATGTTGAAACAACCTTGTTGGGTTGTTGTATTTATTTTTTTTTGTTGGTTGGTTTTTATTCCTTTTTTTTTCATTAATGGTTTTTGTAGTTACTTTGATTCCACTATAATTCTCCAGCTAGATTTTCTGCGTAGCATCCACAATGGGCAAATTTAGAGTTTTTTTAAGTCGTTATTTGTCCGGTGCACCATCTAGGTTTCAAAACATGGAGTAACAGCTTAATTTTGCCTTCAGAATACTTTTACCACAATGAGAATGACATGTTAGAATCATTAAAGGGGAAAAGAAAAACAACAAGACTGTAGCTTGACACTAGGTCAAGTAGTTCTTTTTTCTGAACTCTTTCCATATAAGTAATTTATCTTTCTGAACTAAAGATGTGAAGCTCCTTATGAAGACTGAGAAAAGCCATTAGGGAGTAGGTTGTTGATCAGTAAAATGAAATAAATTCCTTAAAAAAAGGACTTCTGTGTTTCTTTTCGTATTATGAAGCTATGCAAACTACTCCAGAGCCCATTTTCCACTCACTTTAGTAAACAGGAGAATTCACATTGACTTTGGGAGGCATAACTTTGTCTCAGCTGTCTCAGCTTTTTTTTTTCTTTCTTTTTTTTTCCCCTGTTTTTCTGTTTAAGCATAAAAGAACTCATCTCTTTGCATATCTGTTGTTTTCCAGTGGGATAAGTCTTTATTATGGAAAGTTTTGAAATTAACTTCTTTTCTATGGTAATTCTGAGACTGGTGATGAATATACATATCTGTATGCCTAACAACCAATTCTAATAAGACACATTTGGTTCCTCACTCCTTTACACCGAATGTTAAGGGTAAGAAAATTTGCTGAAGTAAACAACATCATGCCAACATAAAACTGACATAACAGAGAATCGTAATCTCTGAGATGCACTTTAGTGGATAGCCACTTACTGCACTAAGGACCTGTAAAATGTTAATATTATGATCTAGGAACCTTCTCTGCATATTTTGTACTGGTGTGAATGGCTAATGAGGATGAAGGGCAAAGCAGAATGAGGATGTGGTGAGCTAACAAGCAACTCCCATATGTTCATTCATTATTATACATTGTTTGCTGTTTACCACTCACGATTAACAAAAAGTGCACGAGCCAGAGACTTTTCCTCACTCTTCCTCGCAAAGTGAATAGAGGATCAGTGATTCTTATTGGTTAGTAGTCATGCCACTTATTGCTCATACTACTTTCTGATATATATTTACAGAGCATTGCACCTGAAAGATACTACTCACTAAATCTGTTCAACTTTAGGGAATCTTAGGGGACAGAACTTTCATCACAGAAGGCACCTCTGGAGAACATCTGAGCAGGCCAACCTCCTACTCAGAGCAGGTCTGTCATCAATGTTAAGTCAGGGGTCAGCTCAGGGTCTTGTCCAGTTGAGTTTTGAAAGGAGGGAGATTCCACAGCCTTTCTGGGTAGCCTGTTCTAATGCTTAACCACCTTTACCATCACAAATTTTCCACTATATTCAGTGAGAAGTTTCTAACTATTGATCTTTTGCTATGTCCCTCCACAAAGGACTCTGACATCTCTGTAGCCCTTCTTTAGGCAGATAATATAGCCTTCCTCTACACTCTGCCTGCATGCTCTGCACGAGTCTGCCTCAGCTTCACATACCATGTGCTTCAGTGGCTCAGTCAACCCTAGCACTCTTAATTGATCCATTTTGTCATTCTCTTACTAAGTCAAGACCAAAACTGGACATAGTATTCCAGATATGACCTCATTAGGGTGTGGAAGAAGGAATAATCAATCCTTCCAACTGTTGGCTGTGCTAATACAACTCAGAATGTGGTTAGCCTTCAGCATGATAAGGACATATTGCTGGCTTATGGTCAGGTTGTTGTCCGGTGAATCCTAGATTATTTCTTGCAAAGCTGGTAGATCATCCCCAGCTTTTTCACCTGCAAGGTGTTATTCTAACATAGTATTTACTTCAATCTATATTTCTTTAATTTGGCTACCAAAATGCAATAACAAAACATTGAAAATACTTTACTAAAGCCAACCTAAATGGCATCCAATGTTCTCTCCTTGTCAACAGAATCAGGCATTTCTTTATCTGGTCAGCCTGGTATGATTTGCCTGGATAAACACAAGTTTCTGTTTCCAGTCTTCTTGTACATCATTAGGCTAGTATAGATTCTAGGAGGATTTGGTCTATAACCTTCCTAGGGAATGCTATTAGACCGACCAGCCAAATCGCCCTAATGTCCTTTTTGGAGATGATGGTGACACATGCATTTTCGAACTCATCAAGATTTCTACTCAACAGTCACAAACTTTCAAAAACAGCTTCCTCAGCATCCTTGAATACATGCCATCCTTCTCCAGAGATGTATGTATGTCCAATTTACTTAACAATGTCTAACCTGGCTTCATTTGTTATTATTGCTTCTTTTCCCTAAACTGTGTTGAGTACAGGAACTCTGGAGGCCTCAGAGCAGCTCTTGTGAGCAGAAGCTTGAGGTAAATAACTCAACATTTTCCATGACCATCTTTATTAAGTTGCACCATCCATTCAGCAGCAGGCCTACATTATCCTTGGTCTTCCTTTTCCTGGTGATATACTCCCTTTTAGAGACCCTTTACAATTTAAGTTGCAGCTGAAATTTGTCTTTCTTTAGTTCTGTGACTGCTTGCATTGACAATTCTTTTGTATTCCCCCCAGGCATTATGTCCCTGCTCCTCCAGCTTTTACATTAAATATACTTCCTTATTTATTTATTTATTTATTCCGCTGGAACACAGTCTAGATTTCCTCAGAAAAGTTGGCCTCTTGTTATATCTGCTTCATTTCCTCCACATCAGGATGGATTGTTTTTGTGTTCTGAAAAAGAGAATTTGAATTTGAAAAGATATCTAAAAAGGACAGTTCATAGAGCTGCTGACAGTTAAACACTATTATTCTCCAATGTAAGAAAGAGTCACAAAACAATCTAATAATAAATAAATAAATAAATAACCTAAGCTAGGAAAACGCAGTAAAGTATTCATAAAATATGGAGGACAGAACTGACCTTGTGACCTAAACTGGGAAAAAAAATTCTTAGCTAGAGTGTTTCAGGAATCTTCCTGCTTTTGAGTAATCTTATTTAGGAATACCTAAATCCTCTTTCTTATGTAGCTCTTGAATCCTTTGAAACTTCATTGCATTAAATTCCTCTTTCTGATCCAGATCTTCAAGTCCTTTCTCTAACCAGTCTTTCTGTTATTTGGACCTTATCTCTGATTGTCTCTCACCTGTCAGCACTGATATCAATCTCAATATCTCACATGCCAGCCTCTGCAGAATGTCACTTTTTTTTTTCAGTGGAATATGAATTAAAGACCTTTCTTAGAGTTCAATACCTTTCTTTATTCAATCACTTTCTGCAAGACTGTAAGACATAAGCTAAGTAAGGATCCAATTTCTGTGATTATATATATATAAAAAAATGTTATAATGTTACATCAGGTTTTAGCTCTGAGTAACCAAATTATCTCATTATGATACTCCATCCTTTCTGTCACAACCTTTGCCACTTACCTTGTTTATTTCTCAAGGAGTTGCATTTCAAATCTCTGTTCAAACTCTTCAGGTCAGGGATCACTTCATTTTTATGGTACTTTCCACAGAAAGGGTGGTGGGGATAGGGAGAGAAGCTGAATGAAAGATAATGGAAGCACAAATACAATGACAATTGTCTGGCACCAGTGGAATTACTGGGAGCTTCCATCTGATTGGATGGTTAAGTGAATATTTGCTAAAGATTATTTTATCACATTTCAATTTTTGGCACTTCAGTGCCTGAAAAGTGAGCATCTGGCCCAAGTGGGAGGACTCAGGGTGACCTTGTCTTTTAGTCTTATTTTCTTGTAAAAATATCTAAATGAATAAAAATGGAATGGTTAGGTAAACCTGAGGGTAAAAGCTTTTTTTGTTGTTGTTGTTTTTTGTTCCTTTTTTTTTCCTGTATTTAAATAGATAGTACTTTTAAAAAAAAAAAAAAAAAAAAAAAAAAAAAAAAGAAAGAAAGAAAATAAAAAGAAAGCTCATGTAGTAGATTTAAAATTTTCCAGTTTTAGAAACCTTGCTTGGTTTTTTGTAGGATTTCAAGGTAGGGAATGTATGAGAAGAGTATATGATACATGCACCGCACTGAGTGATGGTAGGGGTGGATCACCTTAGTATCTTTATATGGGTGAGAAATATAAAAGCAAAAATGTCATTATGCATCCAGATGCATATCTGCAGATGTACCAGTGTGTTATGCAAAACACAGGAATATTGATAATGGGTACTGACATTATAATCATTAATGATTTTAGATACTTAATGTACTTAACAAAAGTGAAAGTATATTTATAAATGTAGAGTTAAATGGCAACCTTGTGTATTTGTTCAGAATTCATAAAAGGAAATAAATTTCAGTGTTGAGATCCAGCTTTCAAAATAACATTGGTAAGATTAGTGACTTTCTGTATAGTGACTATCTATATTTAGTATGGAATAAAAACAAACATAAAAATTCCCCTCTACAAATAAGCTAGAAACTGTAACAAATGGAATATCTTGTTCAGGAATTTCTATATAATCTGTTAAATATATTACCAAATGCTGAAGACTTCCAAATGGCCTACCACAGGAGACTGACATAATTTATGTGAAAGTTTAGGTTGCATTTTATCTTACTTTTAGTATGCAACAGCAGAGAGAGAAATAGAAGTACCTTTTCCCCTTTAGCTAACTGTTTAATGGATGTATTCAAGGAACAGAATGCCACAGTTCAGTAATCAGCAATTGCAGAAAGTGAGAAAACAGTAAGAACAGTGAAGAGGAGAGAAATGAAAATCATTGTAATAATGACATCTTCCTCAACATATCTTGACAAAAGTAATAAGATGCAAAGTTATTTTGCTATTAAATATTGTTCATTGCCTTAAAAATAAGTGTAAAAAATATACTCCTCAAGACATTTCCTACATTTGATTGTTTATAGGCAACCTTGTCTTATTACCTCTCACTTATTGTTGTTCTTTTCCATCTTAAAATAATTCAGCTCTAATGTCTTGCACTAAATGATGGTCCTTGCAGGTTTTCTCTTTTTATTTTTCTAGTGATTTTTAATTTGATGTTTTACTTTCTCTTTGTTCCCTAGGTTGGTGGTACACCATCAATTATTTCCAGTTTTGCTTTTTAAACAAGAAATACACTGATTTCTCAATCCTTTAGGAAAATTATAGTCACAGTCCAGGACAAAGTATCTCTATTCCAAGGGTTTCAAAGCACAATCACTTATGATAAATGAGTTTGGTTGTACATCCTAATAATAGATCATCTTTTTTTCAGAAAACAATAGAGGACATGAAATGTGTGACTAAGGAGTCCAATTTAAAGATCACAGTTCTATTTAAAGTAGGGCAGCAGTTCCATAGCATAATAAGCCATTGTATTGTGTACCTTGGCTTCAAGACCAATTCTTTTGTTAACTGGTAGCCAGAGAGGCCAAATTCTTCCTTCACATACTCATATGCCTTTTCCATTCATGTGAGAAAATTAATGTGTATTTCTGAGGCCTAAACTGGCCCAGATACATGATTCATTATAATTTATTTTCAATAATATAGCAGCAAGGACCATGAATAAGATATTTTTGGCTTTTAATAAATAATATTTACCTATCATGTTACCTGTTTAAACTTTGGAGATACTTAAGAGCTATTACTAAATCTGCTCACTGGAGAGCAAAATACTGATGATTATACAAAAGTCCAGGGAAATTACTGTATTACTGTAATATCAAATGATACCTTATTACTATACTTATTTTTGCAGTATGATTAAAACCAAAATGATGGTCTTTACTGACATAGCCTGGAAATCTTCAAAACTTACCTGGATGTGACCCTGTGCTCTAGATGTCCCAGCCTGAGCAGGAGGGTTGGTCTAAATGATCTGTGGAGGCCCTTTCTAATCTTAACCACTCTGTGATTTTGTGATATATTTGTGTGTCTCACCCCATGCATTTTCCTTTTCCTCTTCATCTTTTTGAAACAGGTAACTGTTACTTCTATCTACTCTTAAGCTTCTGTAATTTTCAAGTGTTCTGGTGCTCCTTTTTTTATCCAAGTTATCCTCATTGGTATGAGATTGAGGTCTGTTTTTGCCTTTTCTCTGTTGGCTGCTTTTAATTTACGGGTCTGCCGTATTCCTTATAAACTTCATCATCTATCTTTGCTCAGAGTAACACATAGTTTAAACCATGACATGTTCTACAAAAATACAGTAGCTTGTTTTCTGCCAATCCTTTGTAGGGTTATCAAATAGATGAATAATTTGATGCTTTGATTTAGTTTTGATCAACTCCATAAGAGACTTCACAATAGCTCAGCTTGATACCTTCTACTTAGTGTTCAAATTTTCTGTTTAGTATGGCATGATACTTCTGTATGTTAACTGATAAATTTGATGCAGTATCATTTCTTCTTCCTTATCTACTGCCTGCATTTGCTTATATTGGACTCACAATGGTTTTATTGTACATCATTAATGTTTATTTACACTCCTCCAATCCAATATTGCTGCTCAGCAGCATGGCTGGGGTTGTAATGAAATTGGCTCCACAATTCAGCTGCAACCAAATTGGCCATTTCTCTGATAGTCTAAGTTGCAAGTGTGGGTGTCTGAAGGAAGTGTTCTTGGATCTGCTCAAGTCAAACAACTAATGTCCTCTTCTTCACAGGGAGTTTTGCAGCCCCTGAATGTATTGCTTTTTAGATTAATTTCTTCAAAGCTTTATGTGAAAATATTGTCTGGCTTTTGTTTTTCTTTTTTTTTCTTCCCCCATCTGCCTCTCTGTCCATAATAAATTTGGCAAAATCTGACAGAAGATTAAATACTCAGAATTTTTTTTCCAACAGATTCCTTTAAAATGAGCTCTAAAACAGAAAATAATTATTTCTGACTACAACACTAATTTTAGTTCAAACTTGTTGGGTCTGGAATGTACCCACACCTATGGACCAGAACATCTGCAGGCAGACAGTGAGAGACATGGGACAAATAATTGGGCAATGCTGTAAACTTCTAAAACTTTTACAGAAACAAAGATCGAGTGAACATGAAGAAAATATATATATATATATATATATATTTTTTTTTTTTTTGAAGAAACAAAATAAATTGTGTTGAAAACTTGGAAGAGACAGCTTTTACGTTGAAAATATGTGAGGTACATAAGATAGAAAAATAGACTGGTAATTTCATGACACCCTGAATTAATTCCATTGGTCACCATGTTTACCAAGTAGCTGAAATATTTGAACATACAATGGCTTCATTTTTAATGTTCTAAAAAGACCTATGTATACATACATACAAATGTGTATATAGCTTGTATTATTGTTAATAACTTTTCTCTCCCTCTTTTTTTTCTTTTTGCATTGTTTATGCTGCTTCCTACTGTGAATCAAACTTTTACTTTCTTGTGCTTTTTGTATTGTTCTTTCAGAATCTCATTTGGAGCCTGTGTGTTTGTCTGCATTATTTTTCTTCTTATTTCTTTTTTTTTAGTTTAGTTTAGATGCTCTTATTTGCATAGTTTATTTATTGTTAGATCTGCTGTCCCAGTGATATCAGATATCCCACCATTAATTCTGTCTTCACAATATAGGTGGCTTCTAGAGTTACAAATCTGAAATCTGAGCAACTAATTTGCTTTTATGTTTCTTCTATTTGAACTTATCTATAATAATAATAGTAAGAGTAAGAGTAATCACTATCGCTTAAAAAATATGTCAGGGTGGGCAAGAAATACACTTTAAATATCTTTCTTAGTTCCTCATTGTTTGAAGAGTTTTATCCTTAACTCTATTCTTCCTTTTCCTCTTCACTTCCCATGGGAAGTTCTATGAAGAGATTTACTTCTTACATTTATTGCTTCTAGGCATAGGTACAGTTTCTTGTCTCAAAAGCCAACATTGTTATTGGTATGAATCCCTAGAAACTCTTTAGTTACTCTGATATTGTCTGCCGTTTTTGACTCTTCTGGGCATGGGAGGGTCTCACCAGCTTGACCACTGTCACCATGCTTCATCTACCAACTGCTGTGCTACAAAATTAAAAGCATCCATGCTTGTAAAAATGAACTATTTTGTTATTAAGAGATGTTGATGTTATATTCTGCTATGGTAGTCTAACCAATTCCACGAGACATTTTAGGTTTCCCACAGGCTGGAGATTTGAATATATGAAAAGAATTCTTCAATGTATAAATGCTCCCAGTCAAGAACCATTGGAAAATGTAATTTCGCTATTTTTTTTCTATTTTTTTTCTTCCAATGTCTTCCCTTTTTCCACACTCAAAGCTTGAGATCACAAGTATATGAATTAATCAGACTGGAACATGCATCTGTATGGTGCATGAACCAATCTTGCAGTGTGTTCCAGTGAAATGTATGCTAAAGTGTTAAAAGCATCCCTATAACTAGAGAAATTGAAAAAAAAAAAAATATTCCAGGAGAGTGGCTTTGTGCTCTTGAACTGTAATGATAATATTACTGCTGAGTTCATAGAACCCACCTGTCACATGTATAAGTTTCAACGCTTTCTGCTCTGCCCTGCTTCATAATACAGACACTTTTCTGAAAAACAGAAATAAAAACAGAGAAAACCTAAACAAAAATATCTAGCATATCCTTTTATTTATTTGTTTTTTAACATTTGAACATGCCAAGGTCAGAAGTATAGTGTTTGTGAAAAAAAGTATATTTTCATACACTGAAGTTAAGAGACGCCAAATAAAGAGTTTTACATATGAAACATAGAGAATCACAAACTTCCACCTTTCCGAGATATCCTTTCGACTTCTATGCAACCAAAATTATGTTTCCAAATTGTTTAAAAACCTCTATGATTTTGTCCCATATTGATTAAGTCTGTAAGACAGTTTTTATATTTTATCTGTAGCATGATATCATAATTTTCATCTTTTCTTCTCTGCAGCATGAAACCAGGAAAATTAGCTCCATTTCCCTTGTAATTTATTGTCAAAATGACGATCCAGAAACATGAGCTCCTCTTAAGAAAGGCTATTTGTTCTCCAAAAGGAAAGGTAAGAAAGTTAAATTAACATACACTACATATATGAAGAGTAATACATTCATTATTTTTGTGTCTCTCCCTGTCAGCTTCACAGCAAAAGGCTTCCAAGGATTAGTAGTGGATTAGCCATGGTGAAAGTTAGAACATTTTTTCATCTAAAAAAACTAAATAGCCATAGAAAGAATGGATTATCCTCCCAGTCTAGACAGGGGGATCTGGTTGATGATGGTATTCTTTAGAGGTCTAAGCATGCTCCATGAGGAAAATAAAAATCAATAGAAGCATTTAACCGTGAAGATATTTCTACATTTTATCTCAGAAATGCTGAAGAAACTGAGTAATTCAGTGTCAGAGAAGTCAACAGTGTGAAAAATAACTATAGAACTTTCCTCCCCTCTCCTCTCCTCTCCTCTCCTCTCCTCTCCTCTCCTCTCCTCTCCTCTCCTCGCCTCTCCTCTCCTCTCCTCTCC
>JAWLRI010001036.1:422818-440090 GCA_034781795.1 Crypturellus tataupa
TGTTTAATCTGGACAGTGTTGAGTCGTCCTAGGCCAGGTGTGTGCACTCGTTCCCGTCCTTTAGCCGGAGAAAAAAAAAAAAAAAAAAAGCGTTTGCAGTGTTTTCTTCCGGCTTTTCTTTGGATTGAATCTCTATGGAATAGCTCCTCCTGGCATATAAGTATTTCTTTTTCTTGATTGTCTTTTTGGCTTCTTTGTTAAACTTGGAGGTGTGTTTGCGATGTCAATTCAAGTCCCTTGAGACTTGGCAGAGACTTGAGGTGAGGTGTTAAACTTCACAAGGCTGAATTGGAACGCTTAAGGTGAGAGACAGGGTTTTAATCACTTGCACTGTGGCTGCCACACTAGAAATTTTCTGACCTCAGCTGAGTTTTCTTTTACTCAAAGTCTAAAATCAATAGAAGTATTCATGACTGGAGAAATAACTTGGGTTAACTTTGGCCCCAGAGCTGTGAAGCGTCAGAAAAGCTTACTTCTCAGATATGCAACTCTAAAACTCTTGAAATTCACTATTTTGAATTACGTAATTTTGTAAATAATTCTGAACAGCAGCACCATCCTTGGCAAAACACGTAATCCTCCTGTTTCACATTCTTACTTACTCCACATCATAATTTGATCTTGTACTAAATTTAAAGATGCACCTTGACATTTTTGGAAGATAGTAAGAAATTACTTGTTTTTAATAACTATATAAAACAAGCACTTGGGATTTGGATGTATCTCCTACAGATATCTAAAGATTTTATTCCAGAATGATTTTTGTAATGTGAACACTAGTTGCATACATGCTGGAAAACAGAGTAGTTCAAATTTACTAAGCAACAGTATATTTGCTGTTGTTGTTTTGTTAATAAAAGTCCAGTTTAGCGACAATCATTCAGCTGCTCACAGTGTAATGTAAAGCACATTTCAATATCAGAACTGTTCAGGGAACTAGTTGGTTACATTAAAATCTTTGATTGACCATATATGTACCTTTCTTTATACACACATATGTATTTATATGTATTCTTTCTGATTCTTTCACCAACTCTGCATACACAAGCATTATTATTTTTGAAGTAGAAAGAGATGTAGCTGTGACTGAAAAGAATATCATACACTTCCTGACAAGCAAACCAGTCCCTCAGTTTTTGTGATCTTATGACATTAAAAGTGCGTTTGAAAGATGACACAATCGCCAGGTCCTCCAGTCCTGCTACTATCTTTCTGTTGAACAGCAAAGAATGTCCTAAACATATGGCAGCACAAAAAAATGTAAAAGACCTTCTTAGGCACTTTCCTAGCCTAATTTTAGTGAACTGGAGGTAAAGCACTCCGTGAGCAGATCAGCGGAACTCGCTGCTGTAGAAGACAAACTCTACTGAGTTAGAGGTAAAGGAAGAAGCTGATACAGATGCAATAGGATGCAAATCTGATGTCATAAAACAACTTCCCACAGCAAATTAATCCACACACAGCAGTATTTCTTCAAGTAGCTATCACTGAAGGACACAGATTACAACTTCTGATGATTTGAGTTTGATCCAGTATAATAAGATTGAAAGGTAAGTGAAAAGTACTCTACTTATGTATGCATCATCAGCTGCACAAATATAAGATGGGAAACAACTGGCCAAATGGGGATGATCTGAGAATTATAGAGGACTGATAACTGAGCATGAGTCAACTATGTCATGTTGTTATAAAGAAAGTAAACGTCAGACTGCGATATAGAAGCAGAGCATCCTCTGCGAAGCGTCTGGTAATCCATCTGCTTACTCAGCACTGCTTGAGCCTTAGCTGAAATGCCATAGCCACAGCATGGCCAGTGCTGCAAGGCAGAGGAGGTGGACTTGGAGAGGCAACTTTAGAAACTGAGCTGAATATAAGGAAAAAAAAATTGTAAGGACAGAGAAACATTTTCCCTAATGATTTTGTAAAATTCCTTTCTTTGGATGCATTTAAATCACATTGAGGAAGTATCAAACAGGAAAGAGATACTGATAAATGATCTTGCCCTAGACTGAATGATGGACTGGATGACCTCTCAGAGTCTCTTCTAGCAACACTAGGACTAATCTCTCGCCAAGAGCTTCTCCTTTTCCTTAACAGGTCAAGAAAAAGGCTATACAGTAATTCATTTAGATTTATAGTTAAGAGACAAAGAAAAAAGGGTTATTTCTTCAGAAGAGCTTTAGTAAGACTCTTGAATGTAAAACGTTTTATTTTGCTCTGAATAAAAGCAAGCTTTGTTCTTCCTTTGATCTGGAAAGAAGTGTGTTTTCTAAAATAAGGTTCATCATAAGGCAAGCTAGTTATTTTTTCAAGTTGATTTAGCTTCTTTCAGTTTTTGTTTGCTTGCTTGTTTTTCATTTAGTGTAAATCATTTCATCTCTGAAGAGCAGAAATCTAATCAGAAAACCCTACCATGCCTTTTAATGAACACTCAGAAAAATCACTTTCACAAAGTTTGTAGATGCTTTCTTTGATAATTCACAAAGAAAGTACAATGTAAGTACAATTTTGTGGGAAGAGTTTGTGTGACTGATGGAAGTGTTTATCATCTACTTCATTCAGTTTACCACTAAATGGAAGTAGGACAGAGATCAAAGTGGGTGGTGGGGAGGGAGGGAAGAGGCTCTAACTAGGTTTTCCTTATAATTCCTCAGCCATCTCTGTAGCAGTTGAAATTTATTGCAAAGTCAGTCTATTTTTTTTGCTTACTCATTCTGAGAGATTCCAATGGAAAATTATCATTTTACAATATGGTGCATTTTCTGTTTTGAGTCAACTTTTTTTTTTTTTTTTTTTTCTTTGATAATACGAAGTTCCTGCAAGTAGTTTTGTCTTCCAAATCATGCCTTTGAACATTTTCTTTGTAAATGTTGCCTGTAGAAAGGAAAAAAATATGATTGAATACTTTTGTTTAGACTACTGAAAAGAAATTACCAGAGGAGTCAGTTTTAAATGTTAAACCATGACATGAAAGTCAATGGAGAATGAACCTCAAGATGCTATTTCCCTACAGCCCCTTTTCAGGCCTATAAGATGGCTTAGAAGTTGTAAACATTAGTCAGAGAGAATCTAGACTTTAAATCAAAACTGAATGTCTTTCTAAAAGATATATTGTCCCTCAAACAGAATATATGAACTTGATGCATGAATTAATGTTTCAGGTTTTATGGTCTGTTACACAGGTGGTTGGAATAGATAATCAAATGGTCCCTTCCATCTGTACAGTAGTGTATGAAGCTCTGAATTCAGTGTGAGCACATTGATAGACATGAGAAAAACGAATATAGAAAATCTCAACAACAGTACAACAGTACAATTATAAAAAGGGAAAAGTAAGAATAAAAAAACAAACAAAAGAAGTCCGATGTGCCTTTGTTCTCTTTAGGAAAGTCTTTATTTGTTTCTTTCCATTACACTTTCCATTTTTCCCTTTTTCAATCTAAATTCTAATCAAGTAAAACAATTAAAATAAATAAATGAATAAATAACTATGACTTGAGGAGGTGGTTGCTTCCTTGTGCATCGTTATGAGGGTTTGTATGCTAGCCAACTCAGAAGGATTTCTGAGCTAAAATATCAGGACACTGGAAATCATATTTTCCGTCTAAGTGCTATGGACTCAGAAAACAAGTAACAAATTTGATCCTGATACATGAGTAAGAACGAATTTAGTGGTGTTCCTCTCACTGCATTTGTTCTGAAATGCTAACGGTCATGGTAAAATTTTGCTCTAGTCATTAAAGCAGCAGATATAACTGGAGATCACGCAGGGAGCAGAAGTACAGAGTAAGAAGTGGCCATTAAAGTCACAATCAGAAATATAACCCTACCTTTTAACAACAGAGGTGTTAACAACACAGCAGACTGCCCTCTCAACTTACCACATTGCCTCTTAAAGAGTTCATTTAAAATAGCCCTCAGCTGGCAGGCTTGAAATGTCAGCCTTTAGCAACATGAGAACATAGCATATAGGGCAGGAAAGCATTTAATGGCTATCTCTGTATTAGTGGATCTGGGAATGCTTTTAAATTAATGGTTGCAGATACTCTGTAGCTTTCCCCCTCCGCTCCTGAGATGCCCCCTCCTGCCCTGGTTGTCACATAAAGAAAACCTGCAAGCCAGGTTGGAAGTGTAGCTTGTTTAAAAAGACCTCAGGGTCCTCTCAGTAGCCCAGGGATTATTTTGTTCTCATCCTTGCTGTCGTACACACCTGTACTGCACAATCTCATTCCAAGTTTAGGAAACTCCAGTTTAAAAATCTGTCTTCATTCACTTATCTTCTCACAATTCACACTGTAGCAGTGAAATTTTGGGAATTAATAGCCTTTATTAAAAAACATTAATTGCAATTCATTTTTTCCTTTTATTGTATTGACATGTATCCTTTAGTTTAAATAGGTTTTGAGGATTTGTTCTTTTTTTTAACTAATATATGCTGACAAAAAAAAAAAAAAAGCATGATCTCTTTCTACATCATTTTTTTCTAGCCTAAAAACAACAATTTTAGGCCTCTCTCATAGGAAAGGCTTTCTGGATCCTTGGTTATATTCAGACTATATGTAGACTGAACTCAACAATCCTTGAGGATGACCAGAATTATCTGGATAGATACTGTGAATGCCCTGTTCAGTAACATTAAAACAATACTATGCCAGCTCTGACCCCATTTCTAATACTTTCAAGGTTTGCATGTCTTATTTTTTTTTTAATTTTCCAGTTGCTCTAATACCCTCTCCAGACCTATTATGCATCCTAAAAGTGCCTTGGTGGTGTTTGTGGATGAGTACATGATTTGCTATATTTAGCAAGTAGTAGGAAAAAAAGAGGAAGAGATCAAATCAGTTGAACATATAAAATGATTATTTTCAGTTGAGAAATAATGCAAAAAAAGACAAAGATCTTTAAATTTCTGCGAAATTTCTAAGTGAAGATATTCTAAATGGTTGAAGGCCAAAATAAGAGATTTTAATTTTAATAAAAAGCTCTATGGAACTAAATGACATTCATCTTAAAATATAAATCTCTTGGTATTTGCATTATTTACTTCTATATGTATGCTGATCTTTATTTTAACAATTGCAATGATAATACCTTATATTTTATAGTGGATTTTTTATTTGAAGATTTTTCAATTATCTATAGTTATGGGATTTATAATAATAATAATAAAACAATAAAGTATGAATAATAAAATTATGTAAAAATGGAACTATGATTATATAGTACATATAGTGATACTTTTATATATAATTTCAATAATACATACTTTATTACAGTGGTCTGATTAATGCTATCTGAACAAAATGGTTTACAGAGTTATTTTGGTGTTTCCAAACCAAAATATTTAAACCCTTAGATTCCCAAAAAAATCTTTGAAATGTTGACTTTTGTTCTGATGGGAAATGACAGTCATTCAAAATGTGAGAAGTCCTCTAGGGAGGGTAATTTCCATTTTCCTACCAGTTCTACTAATGACTAAATATTTTTGGGTTGTTAAATTGCTTATCACCATGGTATCTAAGCACTTTTCAAGTCAAGAAGATATAAACTGCATGTATGAATTAATAGTTATATAATCAATGAATATGTTCGAAAAAAAATAGGGCTGTTTTGTCTTAACTCGCTGTCTTAAAATGTGGGATTCTCTACTCAAGGAATTTAAGGTATGTCTTAAGCAAAGTGCTGCTAAGTCTCTCTCACAACTGTGCCAGAGAATTCACAGACAAACACTGTGGCAAAGTGTAAACTTTAGTTATTCTAAAATAGCAATGGACCTCAAGGAGACCATCAGATGTCCAGTTGACTTATAACTTTGATGTGTCTTCAAGAAAATGAAAGGTGGGAAAAGAAAGGAGACATCCTTTGATAAACCTGCTTTTTCACAAAGTCCCCATCCAAAGTTCAGAGACCTTCATAGATTTTCTGTTATTTTCAGCAACATTCAGAACTGATGTCAAATGAATCATAACTAGAAGGAGAAAAAGCTTCATAATGCTGTTTCTGTGTTTTTCACAAAGCCATATCCATCATGTATGACATTTTGTGTCATTGTATAGTTGCATGAAGGCAAGCCAAATCCAAATCTAGAAGCTTCATAAAACAATGATCAATCACCCAAAACATTTAGGTTTGGCATTCAGATAAATCTGGGCACACAGTATGGGTAAAATAGCATGAGAAATGATTTTCTTGCATTATGTCTGTGTTCTGTGCTTTTCATGCGTGACGAGATTTGGATTTTTTCCAAACCATTTAGCCAGACCTACTTGTTTCTAACTGTGTACTTTTAATACTTCTGAAATGAGTTTTTCTTGTGATCTCAGGGAGAAACTGAAAGTGTAGTCAGAAGGTGGACAATACTGTTGGTAGAAAATTCTGCAATTGTATATGTGGAAAACAAAACTATGGGGAAGCTCATATGATTAAGCCACTGATTAAAAATAAATTGTGCTCTTTAAGTAAGCTACAACTCACATTAATATTGTGTGGGGACAACAAACAGAACATTCTAAGATCACTTATCGACAATTCTAGTTAACTGACAAAACTTTTATTATCATCATATTTTCAACAGCAGAATTTATTTTTTCCTGGTTTACATCTTTATTATTATTTTCTTCTATATGAAAAAAGAACAATTCTGTCAAAAATATTATAATTACTTTGCTTTCAGCATTAAAGTCTCTAAACTTGGACTCATTCAAGTCTTTTGTAAAATTCAAAGAAAAAGGAGATAAAAAAGTATGAGGCACTCTGTGCTATTGTATTTTCACTGGTACCTTGAGAAGTTTCCTTTGACTTTGATTGGAAAACTGCTGTGAGGTTCCTCTGGTGCTGTCTCTTCTCCACACTGAATGAGTCCTGCTCCCTCAGCATCTCCTCATAGGTTAAGGGCTCCAGCTGCCACCATTGTGGCAGCCCTCCATAGATCTCACTCCAGCTTACCACATCTTTCTTTTCATCCTCTCATAAAAAATGATTTCTACACAAGCCATATCACCATAGATCAAACAATTCATTTTTGTGTAACAATTTCCTTCTGCAAGGTTTGCAGTCAGCTTTAGTTTCTGAATAAGTGTGAGCACAAAGGGACATATAAATGCTTCAGAAAATGATTGCTCACACAAAAAAGTAGGCATTCCCACCAGGTTTAACAAAACCTCCACAAAGGAGCCTAGATGCATTCCAGGAAATCAGTAACACTGTCCCTGAATAGTTCTCCTGGGGGACAATCCATGGAAATGAAGATCCACCAGATCATTGTTCCTTCCGCAGAAGAGTAGGAACAACATTTTACTGAAACTTTTGTCAAAATAATGTCATCTATCAGCAAATCTCCACTTTCTTAACTGGCTAGATAAATAAGTGGACAATTTTTCCATGATGCTGAGCATAAGTGCTTTCGCTGGATTGGAGAACGGTCAATGTAAGGCATAACGCACATTTTAAGAATCCAATTTAAAAATAATAAAAAAAGCAAGGCTTTAACTTAAAGTATCTGAAATGACTAAATAAATAGTCTAGACATTTTTTCATTAATAATGTAGTCCATACACCAGAACAAACTCTTAGGACAATTTAGTACACTCCTGAAAAATAAATAGTAAATGTTGTTGAACATAAGATTGAGCTGCTTTCTTTAGTAAATGCTGAATGCAAGATTGAGCTGGTTTATTATAATTTTTACTAGTCACAAATGTAGAAAAAAGTAAAATAAGTTCTGAAAATGATAAAAAACAAAACTTGTTTTCACTTCTTACAGGATTTTTTTCCTCCTTTGATCAGCTTTTCAAAACTAACATTCTTTACATGGGAATGCACTGGAATTGAATTCCCATTTAAAGAATACCCCAGGAAAGCAAGAGTAAAGTTGGAGAGCAATCCCCATAATCTACTATTGAAAAAGTAGAAAAAAAATACAGACATGTAAGAGCCCAAAGTAATCTTCTTAACTATGTAAAATATTAGGTATGAAGTAAAAATACATTCCTGATTTATCATTCAGAATTACAAATTATTATTACTCTTAGTAATTTTGCTGAAAAATATAATGTTGTATGGTAGTATATATATTAATAGTGATCCTGGTCCCCAAAATAATGGCTAATTAATAATTAATTTAGAAACAAGAAAATTCACAAAGCCAGAAAATACCACAAAATATTATTTTTGCAATCAAAAAAAGAAGAAAGAAATTGCAATAGACAATTAATTTTGCAGTACTTGGACATCTTGAAGGAATAGAAGATGATGGTAAGAGAAAAAATTATCACACATTAAAAAGACAGAAGAAATTATTAGAGAGATGGAGAGGTGCCTATTGCCTCCCCATCTGATCCCCGTTCAATTCATCAGTTGTTTCTCCTGTTTGTTTTTGCTGTTGTTATTTTTGTTGTGGTAGTTTTATTCATCCTCCTCCTGCTGTCTCCAGAGTAAAACTTTCAACCATCGCTGGCAGTCACAGATTTTCTGAGTTTGTTTTCTTCTCTGCCTTACAAGCCTGTAATTGTTGTGTCCCAGAACACTTCACTCCTGTCCATCATAATGAAAGATGAGCTGCCACCAAATCCTGCTCACCTCATAATAAGCGGGAGCAAAGTATTTGGGGTTATATTAGCAGTAGGACAGCCACCATCAAGATACAGACTCAAGAGCTTGCTAATGAAGATGACATACTGAAGAGACAGCTAGATAATGAGGATCATGAATAACTAAATCCACAGAGAAAGCAGATAGAATCTGCAGTTGGGTGAACCAGAAGCATACAGTGGGAAAAGAAAGTAAGTAAATTACTCCTACGGTGTGGTTACTTCTGTACTTCGTTTCCATGCTGTAGAGCATATTATTTTTAACCAGTGAAACATATTTTTGAATGAAAAGAAGACACAATGCAATGGAAGAGACAATTCCAATACAGGATTTCAATTACTGTAAGAAGACAAGGTAACTTACTCTGGAGATGACTGCATGTCCTTGCTGGCTGTACATGAAGCTTAGGCTACACTTATTACTTAACATGGCTTAAAAGTTATGGAGATCATTTCTTTCAAGACACGTTCTTAAAAAATGCTTGTGAATACGGTGAATACATCACAGTGATCAAAGTAAATGGCAAACAATGTATAAGCATATGTAAAAGCTGCAAGTCAACTTCAGGTGCAGACAGATGGAGGCCAAATTCTTAATTCTTTCCGTTCTCTTAATATCACTCTTTTAACTTTTATTTAGTACTGCCTATTAATTGTTCTTCAGCCAAGTATTGATTTCAGGTAAGTGCTGTGATTTCTGAGAAATGCCTTTTTTTAGGTTTTATATAACAGTGGGACTGTGTCACCTGCATAACACTGGCATTTCAGGTCTCGTTAAGTCACTACATTTCTCAGTAGTTTCACAGAGCATTCAAAAAGAAGAGTTTTATAGTACTCTGAAGCTTTCAACTTGGAGATGGAAAAATTTCCTCAAGAAAAGCCTAAGTGACTCCTTAGACTCTTGCGTTTGGGAAGAGAGGAAACAAAGGAAAACATTTTCCTCCATAGTTTGTGATCCTTGTTTCTGTAGCCTACATGCCTTGCAGACTACTTCAGATTCTGGGTGTGGTTAGTATTTGACAAAACCAAAGGAATTTCTTTACTAGGTGGTTTGATGTCTGCTAGTACTGAAAGCATGTTGGAATATAAAAGAGTCACTAAGACTCCACTAAAAATATTTTCTCCCTGTTTGAATGAGTTTATAAATTTTAGATAAAAATTAATGACTATATTATAGAATAATGAGAACATGATGACTAGGACATATTTTTTAAGATAGAAATAGAAAAGTCTTCCTCCCCCCCCCACTTTTAAATCAAAAATCAGAAAAGAAGAAAAAAAAGAAATATCAAGCAAAGGTCAAAGCAAATCTTGTTTTGTACAAAAATGATAAGAACCAGATAGAAAGGTATCCTGAAAGACTCTGAGATTCCAAACATGTAAGGTGAAGACAAATAATGCCTTTGTTGGCATTAGAATACTAGCTACTTCGGATTCTGTATTTATTTCTTCAGTTAAAGAGACAAGGCAGTTTGGTACATGCACTCACTCACTTGTCAGTGATAAGAAGAAACTTTTCCTGGCATGTTGGGAGAGTTTCTGCAAAATCTAAATATTTAATTAAAAAAAAAATAAACAAGTGCACATGGATACAGAAAGAAGTTCATCATCCTGAAGAAAAACCTCTTCTTCCAATATTTCTAAGGTCTACAGACAGGATGAAATAATTAAAAATAACTTCATTTCTGCTCAAAATTTTTCTGATGCATATAGAAAAGTTAATAGATGATTTTTAGAGTATTTGTTCATTTCAGATGTGAAGACATTGAAGAGGAGTTCACCCAAACTAACCCGCCTTTTGTGGCCATGTTGTTTCCAGATGTGACTTAGTAGGTCTTGATCACATATATCTCATTGGCTGTACTTGTTTGCACTGTGATTGACTGTATATTGGAGATATGCTTTCTACTGATTTTCTCTTCTTTTATCTTCCAACGAATAAAACACTCTCTTTGACAGTATATATTACTGGAATGTGATTTTGAATTGCTGAATTTATGAACAAAAGGATAAAAAAGAATATAGGGACAGCCAAAGACCATCAATATGCAGAAAATATCTCCTTTTTGGCTGGAGTCATACTGGTGGTGTGAGTGCAGCAGCTGAAAGAAAATGAAAGCTGGGAATACAACCCACACTCGTAACACCAGCAGAATCACAGTACCTCCTCCTACCTCATGTCTTCAAGTAACAAGCTGAGCTTTTAAGAATGAAAATAGGGAGAATAATTCTTCAGGGGTAACTGAGGAACTCTGACCCTGGCTAGATCACCAGACATGCTTCCAATTTCTTGCTTCCTAGTCACTTTCCAGGTATGTCAACTCCATCCTGGAGTTTCAGGCATTCACTAGGCTCTCCATACTTACCATCCTGTTCTTACTGAGGTAAAATTAAATTCTGGGTAAGTGCGTTGGTTGATAGTCGCTAAGCATTGCCAAAAGACTTTGTCAAGTCCAGCGGGTGAACCCACAGGCCTGTCTAGCAGGGTGAGCTTCTAGAAAAGAAGCAACTCCATATGGTGTTGGACTAATTAGAATCGTCTTGACTCCATACTCCTTCCACCATCTGCCTCCTGAATGCTTGATTATGCCTTAAGGATACATTACCCTCTAGATCATTTGTTAGTCTTAAGCAAAGCAAACTCCTTTATATCTTCCCCTTGGCCATCTGGCTCTCTTCCCCTTTTTCTTTATAGGGTGACAAGACAGCTTCATCTATTTCAAATCACCTTTTCCTGCCCACACATAAACTTTCCCATTATTCTGAGTAGCCTCACGCTGCAGTATGCTGACCCCATTTACACAGTTGTGAGATAGGACCTGGTAGAGGTCGGTTTAGAGAAAGCATTTCCCTCCCAGTAATACCCAGTAATTGTTGAGAACAGGGACCTAACATCCTCTTCTAGGTATATCTCCACTCGTGCAGCTCCACTCCAGTAGATCCAAGTCTGAGCCCATATTCTTTCAGGGAGATGTCAGTCACACTGGTGCACACAAGATTGAACCAATCTGAAACAAAGACTTTTTGCCTAATAGGAGAAGATTCAATGATGCAGAAGTATAGCACTGTCTGCCTTTTCTTTCTTCCCCCTAGGAATTAAATAAGAAAACTAAAAAAAGATCAAAAGAAATGAGTAAAAAAAAAAAAAAGACTGACCCAAAATAAAACAATAGTATTGAAATAAGATTAGAACTAAGAATTTTACTTCATCTGCAAATATTTTTATTTTGTCAAAGCAATATAATCCTGTAAAACATTTCAGTTTTTATGAAAAGATTAGTTTCCAATTTAGGTTGGAAAACTTATGTCAAAACTCTTTCAACCTGTTTTGTAAAATCCCTAATTGTACTGCAGAAAAGTTAGTTAAAAGTAAGAAAATGGTAATTTACAGATGAAAATCTCCATATGTTTTAATCTAGACTGTATAATCATGAACATGACAAAGGCATAGAATAAATCCTTTTATTAAAACATAGGTTTCAGTAGCTTATTTTTTAGATGAATGAAACAAATTTAAAATCGAATGGTGCAGTCAGTCTATGCAAACCAATGGTAACATCAAAAAGTTTCCTATTCTACTTAACAGGACTCCAGCTGGGACATCTCTATACAACTACTTCATTAAGTGATCCAGTCACATGATAAACATAAGTAGACACAGAGTGAATACATTTGTTTCAGAAAAATATGAAACATGAAATTTTAGATGAGAAATGGAAAGTAAAACATGGGAGAAAATATAGACGAATCTGTAAAATATCATAAGAAATGTAACTTTACCAATGCAGTCTCTGAAAAGAAAAATAGTAATTTCTTACACATTGAGGTTACTGAAGAGAAAAGTCTTAAGACAAGAGATAAGCTGAAGAGCTATTGGTAAGAGTTAGAGGACTTAACAGTAAAAAATATAGTCTGAAGAAAGTGACTGTTACTTGGGTGTTTTACAAATGTGTTTTGAAAGAAAAATACATAAAAGGAGAAAAAGAACGTTGCTATTGATATGGAGATGGACTTCATCACAGTGTAGACACCCAGCATTTGGGAAAACAAGGGTTTATGTGGAAAAAGCATATCTAAGGCAGAGACTATTTTTAACAAATATCTGGTTGGGATCTCAAAGCACAAAAGTGAAAAGTGCATATGCAAAACAACTGAAAACTGATGAACAATTCATCAGAAATAAAACAGATTTTTTCCTTCATGCAATTAGTTATGTTCTTCTTCCTCCCCTCTCTCTCTCTCTCTCTTTTTTTTTTAAGAGTTAGCACGCACTAAGACAAATCACATAACTAGATAAATAGACTCAGGAGAATCAGTAGCTGAGAGAGCTAAGAGATTCACACTAAGGCATACCATATCAGATTTTATCCATATGGTGCAAAAAGTCCACTAGATGAGAAAGGCTTATCTGTGACTTCAAGAAAAGATAAAAACACAAACAAATGAAAAAAAATCCCAACAGTTGTTGAAGTGTTGGTTCGAGAAAATAATTGTCTTTTTCAAGGAGATGTTGAGCTAAAGGACAGGACTGCATGTAGATAAAACAGTATCTCTGGTATTACAAAAACATAGAAGAATACCATATCTTGATGATCACAGACAGAAGAAGAGCTTGCTGTAACACAAGGAGAAAACCAAGGAAATATCAAAAAGGGAGTTTTGGGAGCTATTTATACTGCACAGCACTACCAAGTATCAGTGGCAAATGCAAGATACTGATAGGCAGTGATACTATACAAAAAGTCTGATGCATAGCAAACAAACAGATATTCCCTATGATTTAAATAGAACCAGTGTTTCATTTTATAAATGTGACATTAAAAAGTTTCCATACCATACACTGTGGAGAGAATCAAGATCCAAGATTTTTTCAGAGAATAACCAGTGAAAATTCAGCAAGATTATAACAGTAGTAGTTACTGCATGATATTTTGGATGTATATGTGTGTGATATCCTGCTATATTAAAGAATGCAAGCAGAAGTTTCAAAAGCAACAATATAAAATATATTTGAAATCCTACAAATTCAGATTGTAGCTGGACTAACAACTGGATATCTTTTATTTATTGTCTAAAATTGCTGGTCCTTGGATCTGTACTTTCCTTATCTTATCCTATGAAAGTTCACACAGCTAAAGTTTCAGAGAGAATAACGCCTAACAGGCAGTCTTTTTGTTTTTTGGGGGGGGCTGGGCGGGGGGGGGGTGCAATTTAAAGTGCTGTTTTTCTTTAACAGGAATGTCACCAAAATCCACTCTGGAAAACTTTGACTGAATGCGACATCATTTCTAGAGGATGAGATATATGAATAGAGTCTCAGAATTATAACTGAATAAACCTGCTGCTATGTCCTACCTTATATTAACATAGCAGGATAAACAAAAATTGTAGATCACTAACAGCTGCACTCACATTCAGTGAGGAAGCAATAGCTTTAAAAGCACAAAAAACACAAACACATTTCATATGTAGGTTGGATATTTTTTGGAGGTAGAGCTGTAAAATCCTGCAGCTTCAATTTGGAGATGCATATATTTTTCAAACATACAACTGTGGAGCTCATTTTTGTTACATTTTTTGCAGGAGCCCCAGCCTTGACTTTGTTATTTGAAATCTGAAGATAAAACAGCAAGCACAAGTAGAAACATAGGCACTGAGATTACAAGTTTAGAATTTAAAGATAGTACTCAAAGCTGACAAGGACAAGAACTCAGCAGATTATTTGTCTAGACAATGACTGTATAATGAAAGAGATAAACTTTCCAGAGCAGTGGACACAGCAGCAGCAGTGACCACTGTAATTAAAATTAAAAAGCTCTGTATTTCAAAGCCTTATTTTCACAGTACTGAAGTTGCCAATGTACTTTCTGCTAGTTGTAAATTCTTTCCACTGCCTGTCTTAGGGGACCGGGAGTCTCTGAGGGCTGTTGTTCTTATCCATGGTCTTTTATCTCTTGGGTAGTGTATCTGCCTGTGGATGTTTCCACAGGGATATTGTAAGCAAATCCTTTCTGTCTCCTTTCAAAATCATCCTGGGCAAATCACTAATCTCTCAAAACCTGCATGATTAAACCAGGCTCCTAACCTTCCCTTGTTAAACTGTTTAATACTTTCCTTGCACATTTCTTGCTAGCACCAGAACCTAACATCACCTTTGATTCTCCCACTTCTCTTCTCCTACAATTGTCATATCAGAGCCAAATCCTTTCAAATCTTTCTCCACTTCTTTTTTTGAAAAAACTTCTTAACATATCTACCCACTCATATGTTTATAACTTTATTCTGAAATCTGTCAATCAAGATAACTCCTCCACATCAGACCTAAGAAAACAGTCTTTACAGGGTTCCTCTGACATTAATTTATAGTTAAATACATACATATACATACATGTATGCACTTGGGACTAAAAGTAAATGAGTACAAACAGTACCAAATAAAGAATGGATGATATTCCAGCTAAGTAAAATTCATGTAGTTGCTTAAAGGAGCTATGAAACTTTAAATCATCTGCAATTTTGACCAGTAATCTATCCCAATTACCTGACAAACACACATAATCCTAGGACTTTTATTTTTCCTCATTTCTCCACCGCTATTTATATTTCTGCTCACTCTATTTAATAATTAAAGCCCCTTAGGATAGAATTCAGGCCTTTTCAATAAAGCATCTAGCAAACTTGTAGCTATAACAGTCTAAAAGATTTGGCTGAATTTGAAGTCTCTATTTATTGGAAATTCTTTCTAATAAAAAGAAAGAAGATAGTGTATCAGAAAAAGAAAGAAAGAAAGAAAGAAGGAAGGAAAGAAGGAAAGAAAGGAAGAAAGGAAGAAAGGAAGAAAGGAAGAAAGGAAGAAAGTAAGAAAGGAAGGAAGAAAGGAAGAAAGTAAGAAAGAAAGAGAAAGGTAAAACAGCTAGTCTCAAGCTAGCTCTTAAAGCTTGGAAACTTCTTTGGAACTGAGATAATTCAGTGTGAGTTGCTCATTTACTTCTCATCCTGACTATTGAACCTTTTCCACAACTACACTAAATATATATATATATGCTTATATGTATTTTTCTATGGGTCATTTTACAAACTGTAGGCTGTTATATCTAATCTCAGTGCTCCAAAACTCCCACTTATTTTTTTCTTATTTTAACCAATAGTGATTTACCTCCTTTTTTTTCAGAAAAAAAAAAATCCTCTTCTGTAACACAGATACATAAAAAAAAATCCAGGTGAATCAGCTATACTAGACAGCAATTGTAGATCTAAAACCAACTCATATGAGAACACTATGCTACAACCTTAATAGCATTCAGAGATAAACAGAAATTAAACATTTCTAAAAAGTATAATTATCCATTAAAAAAATACAAATGGCTAAAAATCCTCCTTTTCGCTTAAAAGACATAAAATTAATAATAACAGCTGGTTTGGATACAGCCCGGTTGGTATTTGTATGATGTCCCATTATTTTGAATGGACTCTGGCTTCCTGCCAGATTCTGACGTCGCCACAAGCTGTTTTAAGTACCATCTAGTATTGAAACTGTCAATCAAAATATGTTTCATCTATCACCACTGCAGCATTTTATGAAGTATCGGAACAAGCCACTGCACTTGCATCTGCTCTAGTGTGAGACGCAATATATCACCCAGGTGCTTAGCCACATCCTTCAGCATGCAGTGCCCCTGGGTATGCTAACATCAGGACTGTTCTTGGGAGGCGAAATTTCTGCTGGGTAATTTGGAGCCTTATCAAAAGCCCGCCAAAGTCAAAGGAAATATTCCTATTGATCTCGGAGTGCTTTGATCAGGCCCATGGTGAGCATGTACTTTAGCAGTCTTTTAGCACTCTTGCAACATGCACAGCCAAATGAATACACTTAATCTTTTGAGAAAAAAATATCATGAAAGCTGGCACTGTCCAGCTGACTGTAGTCAAAAGATCAGAAAGGAACTTTGTAAGTGGAATTTGGCACCTGAAAGTCTTTTTAGGTGCCAAAATTCGCAGGCAAGCAGGGTTGTTTGCAGTAGTGTTTACCTAGTTGTTGATGCCTTAAGTCTGTGAGCTCTAAGGTTTCTGTTAGTGAAGACCCCAGGGCACTTCAGTTCTTGTTGTGACACAGAGCTGAGATATAGAGCTGTCTTCTGATGCCAGGATGACTTGCCACTTTACACCTAAAGCTCATCATCCTTAAGGATGGAAGTTACAAATTCCACATCAAGGTGTGAGAAAGCACACATCAGAACTGGTAATGCTGAAGTTTCCCTGAAAGTCAACCCCTCAGTTCTGCAGTTGTGCTCTGTATTTTGGGTGAAGGTATCATAGAAGATGATCAGTTCCCAGCATGTGGACTCCACCATGCTTCAGATTTGTACTATTGCAAGGTAGCAGTAGTTGTTAGAAACTTGTAACTTTAAAGTGAGCGTATTAACCTAACTTTTTTTGTGGTAACAGGAAGATTAAGGGCAAAAGATGTGGCACTAGGTTAGTGTTTAGTTATTTGGATTATTGATTTTTAGAGTAGGGAGATAACATTGTGTTTACTTTTTCATTTGCTTCAACTTCTACATCTTTATGTCTATCCATTTTTAGGAGGTTTCCTTGACATAATTTTGTATTAAAAAAAAAAAAAATGGGGAGGGAAAGGCAAGGGAAGGGACGGCAAGGCAAGGCAAGGCAAGGGAAGGGAAGGG
>JAWLRI010001036.1:450740-468019 GCA_034781795.1 Crypturellus tataupa
AAAACTGATAATTCCTTCATTTGAGGGTTTTTTTTTTTTTTTTTTTTTTTTTTTTTTAGGCTTATTAAAAGAAATACACAAAGGAAATGCTCAAATAGAAATTTTGTTATGGTGGAATTAAAGCAGAGAATACATGAAAAAAGGTTAAGGTTTAAGGACTGGAAAAAAAAGAAATAAAATAAAATAAAATAAAATAAAATAAAATAAAATAAAATAAAATAAAATACTTAGAGCAAAATAAAATGACACAGGAAAATGGGATTAAAGTAAAACCCACAAAAAAGTTAAATATCTGAAAAGTTAAAGTGACTCCTCACCTAAACTAAGTTATTCTTGCCTGTGTAGATTTATCTTCCTCTCACCTTCTGTGGAAAGAATCTTCACAGGTTATATGTATTGTTAATTCATACTTAAATCAAAGGATATGTTATATCCATCAAATTATGTGCTTCCTCAAGAGGCATATCACTTTCTTCCTCTGAGATACCCCTTATAGAGGTGATTTCCTATACCGTGATGGGGAACTCTGGATGTTGCTGAGAAGCTCGGTTCTCTGGGCGACTTACAAAGAGGCTACGAAGGAGGGAAGCTATGCGGATGAAAATGTTTTCAGGGTGCTGAAACATAGACTTCACCCTCCTGCATAATGGCATTCTCATCTCTTCCTCATCTCACTCCTGCTGAGAATAGACCACATGCCCCAAAAGAGATGGTACGAAATGCTATATCAGATTAGTTATAAGATCTGTTGTTTTTATTGTTTGTTTGATTGATTTTAATCTCACTTCTATTTCATTAATATTTTTTTTCCATAAAAATATCTATTGGACTTCAAGACTGTCTCAGATCTCTGGTTTGCCTTTCTCTACTGCTTTATTCAAAAGCTGTTCCTGTGACGTGCAAAAGGCAGGTTTCAGATTCTTTGCCATCAGAATAGATTTTCCCCTAGAAACCACATGGGTTCCTAAACAACACCAGGTGCAAGTAGATATAACATAGGGCTTATGGGAGACCTGGCTGAACTGGCAGTTGAAGGGCAATCAAGATACACTGGAGTAACTCAAATGGAGCTGGAAGTCTATCTTCAGGCAAATGAGTTAAGCTGTAGGCCAGGACTGAAGCTTTTCACAGGTAGCTATCTGCATATAACACAGGTAAATGTGTTAAGTTTAACTCCGGTTATAATTCATCAAGACAGAAGGTCATTATATTTATCTGTCATCATAGGACAGCAGCAGATGAAACTCAACTTCTAGAAAAATGAATCCAAATACCAGGCGTCACTTTCATCCCAAATAATTTAAAGAAACTAATTAATTAACTTAAGCACTAAAACACTATGATTGATGGATAAGGCATGCGCTTCTGGAGAACACTTCTGGGATAAGATGCACACAACTTAGAAAACCAGTGGTTAGACCTGTTTGTGAATTGTCAAAATCTGCATAACAACTAACATTTGAAGTTACTTGTAAGTCTAAGTCCTCCTCCTCAGAAAACCTTATTGTTCCTTTGATCTGTTATCTTCAGTACAGCTGCACTTTGTTTAGCTTACATTTACTCCTATTTTTATAAAGTAAAATCTATAATAGGGAACAAGGTGGGCTACCCTGGTGCCATGCATGACCATTCTCATACAGGATAATAAGAGTAATAAGTGTTAATAATATTTATTCTTATTATATATTTTAAATATATATTTATATATTTATGTAATATTATATATAATTAAATATTAACTATTTGATTTGATATTTAAGTAATAAGTGATAAGATTCCACAAAATATTGTTATTCTAGAAGTTTAGCTTAACTAACATCCTCAAATGGTTTTATCACACTAGGAGAAATGCTCTTAATTTATTTGAAGTTAGTCTGTTGAATATAGACTAATGACTGTTGCAATATTTTATTTAGCATTTATTAAATCTGAATGAACTGATCTAATTATTTTATTTTTGATTGTTTTTATTGATAAAACCAGCAAGAATCTCAATTTCTCTCACATGCAGAAACTGAAAGAAGACACTGGGAGGTCAAGAACTAAAGCTTAATTGTAGTACATGGCAAAAGCTGAAATACAAGGCAAGAAGGATTAAAAATCACTGATAGCACTTATTTTGCAATCAGTAGGACAAAACTAAGTCTATTTTATTTGTTCTTTCCTCAACTAATGGAGGAACTCTCTAGCAAAGAGAGTTCCTCAAGTTACATTATAAGCATATATCTACATATACTTCAATATATGTATAATTGTTCAATGTAGTTGTAAGATATTGTGATGTCTGCTGGCTGTGTGTTTTTAATATAAAAGTTTAGTTTAACAGCGTCAATGGATTTCAGTGGTTACTCCTATTGGACCGTTTGTTACAAAAGCAGTGAAAACCCTTCTTGAAAGACTTAGGATCTCAGCAAAGAAAAAAGGGTAACCAGCAGATAAGGATTTTTAAAGGGGGGAAAAAAAGAAATACTGTGTAGTGTGCCGTTATTTACTTTTCACATGGTAACCCCTCCACCTACTCTCCTTTGTCTTGCTGCCTCACCAAGTCACATTCACAACCTTGATTTATGACAAATTACCTCCTGGTTTATTACCAGCCATGAAGAAACACTGCCTGTCTTTGAACACAGGGAACTGTGAAAAATCCCTAAAAATCCCCAAATAAATAACCTATTATATTTGCCTTACAGTACTTTCCTGGTCCTTTTTACCCCATAATGGTGGGAAAATTACTCTTACAGACTCCTATGTATAACAGCAACTCTTTATAACTATGTGCTTGGTCATACAGTATTATTACTCTCTACAAACAGCAAGCCTACAAGCCAAATGATCCCAGTATGTTTTGCTATAAAATAGATTTATTAAATACAGACTATCCTCTTCTTTTCATTACTAGACATTTAGCCTGTGAAGCAATCCTTGAAGGGGAAGAGAAAACATATGACAACCAGTAATTTGCAAGAGCTGGCTCTGCTTCAGTGAACAATAGCATTACCTGAGATAGTCTTGAAGTCCTATAGTGAGCTCATAGGTCAGACAATACTAGACCTCCTTCAAATAAGAGAGTGGCTTCTCTCAGGCATTTTGTGTTTCTGTAAACGTCTGTGTGTCATCTTACTCGAATAAGCAGAGAGAAGGCATGAAAAATAGAGAAAGAGAAACCTCTGGAAAAGTATGATAGAGAAAAAAGATATCATTTAAATCTTCCTGGACCTAACTAATTATGAAGGGGAGAAGACTGATGTCTCCAGTTTAAGTAAATCATTGGTAATTTTCTGCACTAAGAGAAATAGCTGAGTTCACAGAGATGAGATAAAGATTTAAGATCCTAAGTGCCTAAGTGCAATGTGTGGAAAACCCTCTTAAAAGGCAAATGCAGTTTCAAAAACTCCCTATTGGATTTAATAGACAATAAACGAGATTCCTCTGAGTTAACCTTTCACCTGTAGATTTCAGGGAAATGGCAAAATTGTTTTCAGAAGGCTCAAATAGGGAGGGATAAGAACTAGAAGAATCATAGTTTAAATTATTCCGGAAGATATGACATGCACATAATGAAATACTATAGAGGATTCTCACTTCAGCATGCACGTATTGTATCCATGCAGCAGGAAAGGTCAAGGGTCATTAACATTAAAACCAGGAAAAGATTAAGCAGACAGACTTGACGTGACCCTGATACCGAAAATGGGTTGGATATGCCTTTATTAATTCCATATGCCTTTATTAATACCATAAATACATTGAATAGAATGAAGACATTAAGAAATGTACTGTCATTCTTAATAAATTAAAAATAGAGAAAATGTAAGCTGCATTAAGAACTATGTTCGTATGTACACAGACAAGTATGTTGAATATTAACTACAGTTTCTAAAATTCAAATCATTTTCTGCAAACATTTGAAAGCTTACATGAATACTTTTGTTAAGTGATTCAAATTAAAAATGAACTATTTACTGAAAATGAATTTCATGTCCTAGTTTTGTCAATGCTATTTACAATATTTTTTTTTGATTTATTATTTCCATTTTTCTATTTGGTCAAGAAGAATTCTCCATTTTTTGTGAAATCTGTCACTAGAGTACTAGATAGGTCTTCTCTTGTCTAAATATTGCTTTTTTGTATGTTCAAGATTTAATCACTGAAAAAAAGAGGGTCACACTGATTTGAAGAATGACTATACCTAAATTTCACAACCTATTCTTGGACAACTTAGATAGATAAAAAACAAACAAACAAAATCCCACAAACTTCAGCAAGTTCCTTATCTGTAAGATTTCATCCTTTTTTTTTTCCTTTTTTCAGAAAGCAGATAAATGATCTCCGTAGTATGGGGCATATGACAATGAGAATTTCCATCTCCAGATGGAAAGGACAGAATTTCAGCAGCTTATATTTCCAGCATGTTGTCTTATAACTTTGTAGGCTCTGATTTGAGCATGCACGTAAATTTAACTTTAAGCATCTGCCTTCGTCTCATTAAGCACATGTTTAAGTCTTTTCTTGAAAAGAGATGCTTTCCGGAAATGAGATCTTGAGTGATGCTATTCTCTGCTTCTAACACTGAATTTAGTCAATAAGTCTTACAAGTTGCAATTTAGGAAAAAAAAAATCTGTTAATTTCAAATTAGCTTAGTACATCTGGTGAATTTCCTCATTTTTATTTTTTGTGGTTTCTTTAGAGATGAAAGGCATTGATGATATTTGTAATTTTATTTGTCACCTGCTTCCTTTCGTATTTTCTTTCTCATCTATTGTTCCTATGGTCTTTCTCTTGGATTCTCACACAGCATTTCAATATTAGTGTTTCCTTTATATTTTGAAAAGTCTGAAGGTGAATTCAATGGGAACAGCCTATTTCTTCTTCTTTTTTGTTTTCCTTTTTTTCCCCATGATGTTATATATTGAGAGATCTGTTACTTTTTATTGTAGTGGTTGGAATCATAACATCACCCCTTTTGGTGTGACCTCCTACAAGATGGAAAAGAGGAATTATTATGGTAATCATCATGTTGTTTGAAGCTGTTCAAAGATTTAATAAAGAGGCATGAACACAAAGGTAACACTAAGAGACAAAGACCCATTCTAACTCATACTTAAGTAAATTGTAGTGGCAGAATTGTAGTTTGTAAGATTTCATTCACTAAAGTCACAGCATTGCAGTGAATAGAGAAGAGTACAGGTGAGATACTTTTAGGCATGTTGGATCTAAAAAGCTATGTAATTTATTTGTTAAAAGAGGGCGACTATTAGGAGAAAAAAAACATGTATTCTAACAGGCCAACCTATTACAACTTACATAGTTATTTCTGATACTGAATGAGAGTCTAAAGCACATGAGTGTGATACTGTGAGCAAATCTCTTAATCCTTATTGATACAGAGCAACTTGAATCCTGACAGCACCAGCAATATCACCAGTTTTCAGAAACACTGCATGCTCCAGTGCTACCCTTCAAGGTAATGTTTTCTCTTTCCCTTACTCTCTTGAAGGTATGTGGTGCAATGTCAGTAGCATCATCTTACTGTACATCAACTCACCTGTATGAAACTATAATAGGTTAAAATAAATTCAGGCCCTGGAACTCTGTAAAATAGGTAAAACATCTTGATGATTAACTACAATAGTTGGGAAAGGATGTGAACCCAATTTCAGGATGAGTTTGATTAAATGATAAGGGACACATACAAATAGAGCTCTAATCCTTATTTCACAAATCACACTTCAGCACTTATTCATTTATTTGCTTGTATTATCAATAATCTGGCTTAGCCTCTTATCACTCTATTGCATTCACTTTCAAGTCTATTACTTTAAATTACCAGTCTCATCGGGCAATTTGGTGCCTTATATTGCACACATGCTTTATCAATGGAGTGTGGAGATGATGTCAGTCTAAAGGCAGACTGCTCCTACATATAATCTCTGCACCTGACAGTGTGAGACCACTCAGGTGAGCTATTGATCTCCGTGGAGCCTTCTCTCTGTTGGAAGCACTCTTTGTAATATTTGGCATCCTCTGATTTTCTGGAAAGCCTAGTGTGAGGTCTGGCTGTAATCCAGTATGGCTGCCTGAAATATGATGGACGAAGATCAAATGATGATGCTAAGATTAGATTTGTGAGCTTTTTCAAATAGTGCTGATCCTGTGCTAATGTTGACATATTTGCTAAGTCTGAAGAGGGTTGTTCCTGCATGGCTCTGTTCCTTGCATAGGCTACAAGTGATCAAATGTATGTTTACCTTCAAAATGTTAATTCCTTCAAAAGGCAGAACTGAAAGGCTGCATCTTTTCATTCCTTCTTTAAAATGCATACATAAGTGCGTCATGAGATACATGAAGGAAATGTGAGATATAAGCCCTTCATTCTGCCAAAACACAGACACTTAGCACCAGTCTGGGAGGTGTCAGTTATTTATAAGCTGTTCTTTATTACACCTATTAAACACCATTCAGTTTGTGCAGTTTGAAAGAAACATAGTAACGCAGATCAGTGAATCATTTGATCATATTTTATATTAAGGTTCCTTTTATAAATCATTTATGAATTATTAATAAATATTTAACAGAAGTTATGCATATGTGCATAGGATATAATGTATCTTCAAACATACATATAAAATATATGTATAAAATAATTATGTTTTAAACAGCCAGTACTGTAGAACTGGGTCATCTTCATATATAATAATTAACCATAGCAGGCTTTAGGGGCCTTTAGGAACTTCCTGGTTTCATTGAAATTTCTGAGGTCAAAATTCTGCTAATCTTGCTCCCCTTCTAAATGGTATTTCATCCTGAGTCAGGAAAAAATATTTTTTTCCTCTAATGAAATTAATTTTATAACTGCGTCATGCTGTTGGATGTTGTAGCAAGGATTACTTATTGATTAAAACTTCTCATGTCAGTGACCGTGCTGGCTGCAAAGAAATGGCAAACACATTTGTGCACACCAAAACAATTTGACTTGCACCTTGAATTTTTCATAACTAGTGCCTCAGTACTGCACAGCAGTAGTTAGCTCAATTTTTCTGACCTCCAATTTGCCTTTAAGTAACGATCATGCATCTTCCTAAGCACTGCCAGACTTTTACTAATGGCATCTTTCACAAAGATTTAGTCCTTTGCAGAACAGAAGCGTCTACTCAGCGTGGCTGATTCTCTGTTAAGCTTCCTCAAATTAAACTTGGTGCTACATGAACACAATTACTGAATTCTTTGGCAAAAGGAACTGAAAAACTAAATCTAGATCTAGAAAATTAAGTATGTTTCTGAGCCAATTCAAATGTTCTGACAATATCCTGGATCATATCAGCAACTGATATAATGATGAGTGGGCATTGGCATCTTTAAATTTTCATTTCTACAAAGAGGAAGTCTTCATGCAAAGACCAAAGAGAAAACATAGCTTCTTCCCTAAAACTTATGTGAAAAGGTCCTTACTAATGGACCGTCTTAGTCCACAATTTAGAATTTCTTCAGATCATGTTTTAGGGAATTTTCTGATTTGCAGAAGGTATGATTTCAAGTATCCCTCATGAATCACTTTTGGATGACTCAGAATACCTTTCCAGAGCTTATTTAATATGATTCTCAATATGTCACTTTTATTTTATCCGGTAGTAATATGGAAAATTAATTCTGAAATTCTTCATAGGAAATTTCTCTCAAAATTCAGAATAGAATTTACTCCTAGTGGGAGTAATGTTGGAAGAACAAACTCAGCTCTTGCCAAGATAAACTATTTTAAAGTAATATTCTCTTTTGTAGATCAGATCAGGAGTTCACACAGACCATTGATTGAATGCCTAACTAGTGTTCACTTACACAGCTATATTAAGATGTGATAGCCTTAAAAAAATATAGAAGTGAATATATACACATAGGAGAACTAAATAATTGAGTTGTATAAATTAATTTCTTGTATATCTTTACTGCCTCATCTGCTCTGCTCTTGATGTCCCATCAAAACCAGCTTTATTTCAGCATTCCTAATCCTTAAACTGCTTCAAAATGATTTTTTTAAAGTCAAAATGCCATAAAAATGTTTCCTCCTTCTCCTTACAGATTTTGCATTTCTCTCCCTAAAGCAATTGAGCTTCTCCTTACAGATTTTGCATTTCTCTCCTAAAGCAATTGGGCTTCAGGCCAAAGCTGTAGAAGAATCAGTCCTGGATCAGTTACAAGTTTTTATACACAAACATGCTGTGATTTTAAAATCTATTATCACTATTCTCCGCAGAGTTAGAAATGGGAATTTCCTTTCTTGGAAATGAGAGATTCCCATTCTCCCACTAGGGTGTTCAGCCCCTGCTTCAAGTTCTGAAGAGACATGGGAATACAGATGTTTAAAAACATGATGTCTTTTTATGAACAAAAATAGGTCTCATAGCATTTAAATTAAAAAAAATAAAACAACAAAACTTAGTGTAATTTACTCAAAAAAAGGATAGCTTTCTGCAATACCTAGATATTTTTATTCTGAAAACTCAGTATGAAGTCTCACAACAGTCATATGCCTCAACCCCTGTCTCTTTATGTCTGTTTAGATTTGCTTTTTTTTTATTCTTTCCTTCTGGTGACAAAAATGAAGATTCCAGCACACTTAGTACTACAGCACATTCATTTTGCTGCTTAGCATCATGGGAGGGAAAATCTGATTGGATCTTGTTTTTCAGAACTGGTTATAATGTGCTATGAATATAAGTCATCTATGTTCTCCCTTTTTTTTGCTATGAAAGCATGATTTTCTACGGAAAACGTATGTATGTTTATGTTGCTATAAAACAGACAGGCTTTGCAGTACAGCTGACAATGTTGCTACAGAAAACAGACACTTCGCTTCTCCTAACTTTCTCAGCTAAGCTATACCACTTTACATTACATTAGCACAGCTTTTCATGTTTAATATCCTTGCGGGGGAAGCTGAATGAAAAGAAGGAAAAATTGCCCATGCTTAATAATATTAACATTTAAGTTGTCCCACTAGACTTGTAAATTTGCACCTCATTAAAGCAAAGATTGTGTCTGAAGGACAGATTGGGAGGAGGTAAGAACGGGAGAAGCAATGTACATACCTCACTGAGGTAACTAACTGGAGTAAGACTACTGATATTTGGTCTTGAGGGTCTAATTTCTTTTAATATTTGCTTAGTTTCTCTGTGTCCAACAAGACAAGTAAGAAGAGAATGAACTTTGAAATGGGGCCTAAAACCTTCATTGTTAAAGTGAGTTGAAGGACTCACTCTTAGGCATTAGTGTTTCTGAGTGGCGACAGTGTCCAGCACGGTTGAACTGGACACTAGTATTGCACATTAGTTTCTATTTACAGTTTGAAGGTTCTATTTGGTTCTGAGATTAATAAGATAATATATTTTATTCATCTATACTAACTTTAATTGTCTTTAATAATTAATCTATTCTATGGAACTCCCTCCAAAAGTCTCACAGTACTACATTATATTTCTGTACTGTCTTCATGAAGAACTGTAGATAGTCAGCACCTGATAATTTCTAGTGAGTGACCTAAATATGGAGTTGCAAACATAAAGTAGGCATAGAGAAATGGGCTGAATTTTCTTTGGTTTAGATACATACTTCATCATCTTGCCCACACATTATATACCCCTGAGATACCCTACAACATCTGAAACATTTTCATCGAGCTATCAGTTGTGATAAAGAATGTGTGAAAAGGTTTGCCATCCTAAAGTCACCAAGGATACTAGATGGTGTACTACCTGCATGTAAGCAGCTGAACCAAGCCCTCAGTGTCTTCCAGGAAAGTCAGTTAAGCTGTATGCAAGGTCTGTTAATAACTCTCTGCTCCCCTAAGGATTCCTGCTTGTGCATACCTGAGGTAGGTACGGACTGACTGTTAGAGTAGCAGTGCTCTTTGAAAACCAAGTCTGAATAACGGAGAGGCTGGCTGTGCATCAAGGTGCGTGGATAAGATTATCAAGACATTCTCTGTTCATTTAGTGCATACAGACTCCATTAAAATGATTTGATTGGCTAATATGTTGTCCTTTCTTATCTTATGCCATCAGTTAGTTGTCTAAAATGACCTGAGCCTTTGACTCCTAACTACGCTATTAATTTATCTAACTGCTACACGCTTGTTACAGGAAAGGAGTAGGCAAATGGAGAACCAACTGGCATATCCTATTATCATTCCAAACAGACAGAGTGCAGATAAATACTTAGCAGTTGATACTACTTCTAACCCTGAGACATGGTTCAAGGCCAAGTTTTCATGGACTAATTGTACTATTTCAGAAAAGCTTACCTCCTGGAAGCCACTTTCCGTTAGCTGGAGTGGCTAAATAAACACAGTCTGTATGATTTGGATCCCCAAACTAAATTATCTCTTTTGGATGCTGTGGATAGTCAACCAATCCAGCTTTGTAAAAGAAAATAAACATAACAGTATGGACTCTGTTTGGACAGGGAATGGGGTGAGAACTCTTGGAAAGCCAAAGTTGAAAGAACATTTGGTGCTGTGTTATCTTTATTTGTATCTAAAGGCAGCTATTTGAAAACAATAGCTGTCAGAAAGCTCTCCTCTCAGCGTTATCACTGGAATGGGATGGTTGGAGGTGAAAAACAGTGAAAAAAATCTGGGTACTTTACAGTTAAATTTAAAATCCTAGGACATAACCCTGGGACAAAGCAAGGGATCTGTCCATGCTGCTAGTAAGTAGAACATGAGGGAAATGTTGGGCGCTGTTCAATTACGACACTTCAGAGCCAGCCCCTTCAAGGCTTTTAGAGATAAGCCCTGTGGACAGCAGCTACCTCATCCTTTGAGTCCACACTGGAGTTCACTTTACACTGCAGTGTAGGTGCAGCCAACATGCTGATTAAAACAAGACGTGTACGAGTGTTCAGATAATGCACTTCTTATATGATTTTTTCAATTATCTCTCTTTGCAAATCACAAGGGATCAAATCATCTCTCGCTAAGGTGTAAGAACTCAATGAATTAATATTATAATTATACAGCACATATTTCACGTGACCAGCATAAAGCATGGATCTCTCCATCTCTCCTGTTCTCTCCCATGACCTTTTTGACGTTAGACACTCACTTAGGAGAAGTCAAATAGCAACACATAAATTCTGGATTCAGTGCCTTTGATTCTCCTGTAAATATGTCAGAACTTCATTTTGACTTTCTGGTATGTGACCCCTGGGTTACTGAATTATCTGTTCCCTCAGGGTTGGAATAAATGCTGGAAGAAATGTTTAAAATTTTCCTTTGAAAATACTCAATCTTACTAGAGTAAAGAAGTTATCTATCTCAGTTATTAGAACACATAACAGATACTCAGATTTGCTAATTTCCAGAAACAAATTTTCTGAAAGATAATTCAAGCACTTGAATCACTGCTATGGTTAAACTTAAATGTCTCCTTCTGTCTGAAGTGATGGTCACATTTAATTTTTTGGAAAGCAATGAGCTCCCAGCTCAAGGGTTGATTTTAAAAGTCTGAGATCCCTGCAGTTATATAAAAACTATCTGGACAGATCAAACAACAGAAGAAAATGTATTATGAAAGGTGTTCTTAGTACCCTTCTTCACTGGATTTCTAGTGAGTGATCTTGCTGAATCAATACTTACTTCTGCAGGCAATCCTTTGCCATTTCTTACTGTCTTTGGACCAGATCCCACCTTCATTTTTATCTGTATGGCAATGCAAAGGCAACTGATCTGCACATGTACAGACAAAAGAGAAATTTTATCCACCAGGAACTTTTTCCATTAGTGAATGCCTATGGTGTGACACTTTTTTCAGCAATGTTCTATTGATTGCCTTTAAGGAAAAGAGAAAAGAAAAGAAAAAAGGGCCAATGACAGGAATCAGGTTTTCTCTCTTGTAATAAAGCCAGACAAGACTAGGAACAAACTCTCAATGGCTGGGACTATTAGGCAGGAAATTGCACAGGAAAAAAACGTTTTGTATAGCAAATGTAAAACTAGCTCTCGGAGCCCAACGCAGATGGGTCTTCTAGGAGTTTAGTTAGTTAAGAGAAGGAGTTTAATGCTTAAACCTCTGCCCCCTCTGGCCCTTGCCTGAGCCACATGTCAGCTGTGCAGACCCACTTGCTCTGCTTCCTGCTTGACGTTGAGTGAGTTTCCTCACTGTGGTCTTGCTGGAGAATCTTGGGCTGTGTCTGGCTCAGTCTCCAATTCTTGTCCAGATCCTGGTGTGGACTTGTCTTTCCGCAGCCTGGCTCCTTGCTGGTGAGCTTTCCCTGAGGGGTTGCTCTGCTTTTTATTTTTTACATTTAGAAAAAGTTAATACTAACCTCAAACTTCCGATTTCTGTATATTCAAGCATCCTCCACCTTCCGTGTCAATGGAAGTCTTCAATGTGAAAGAAATAGGAGATTAGACTCTCTGGTTGGTTAGTTTTCTAATTATTCAGAAACTCCCCAACACAGACTATATCACTATTGTAATCTCAGATGTTCCAACTGTTAATTTCTGAAAACAAATTGCCATTAGAAAAAAAAAAATGCATTCGGAAGAGATTACTGAATACTTTGTTCTTTTATCAAATTTTGTCATGGTTAATGTATCTTTTCAGAACAATCTGCATTAGAATTATCAGGGGAAGCAATACTCCCCCCTAGCTCATCGCCATATAGGTGGTCCTTTCATGAATTTTTATTTGACATATTTTCCATTTTCCCATCATGTTCTTAATGTGTAAAGAGAGAGGCTTTTACAGCTCAGAAAAAAGTTTCAATGACAAGTACAAAAGACTAACAAGAGCAAAAATCCTGCCTATAACAAGCCAAAAAAAACCCTTGTAGCATAATGTCCACAGTGATGTCAGCTTCAAAACATCTTCCATTCTGATGAGAGAAAAAAGCCAATTAGACAAGTTATCCCAAAGCGATGTCAAAAGCCTACAAATTACAGTAGCTATAAAACCCAATCCCAACAGGCTTCTACAAACATGTAAATTAATGCCATTGAAAAGCAATGTAATCAGGTCTCATTTATCATTATAATATCTTCTGATATTATAATATCTGCTGAGGCCCAATAGTGATCCATGTATATCATAGGCAGTTTATGTAAAGAGGTAACAACTGCTATTTGAGCAGTTTCTAACAACACCAGCTGTTTTAATTGCCCCCAAAAGTAAGCAGGAAAGCTGAAATTCAAGAAGTGACCTATTGCACTATTTGCTCAGGGTAAATTAAATTCAGCTTCATTCCTTTACACAGAGTATAGAAGAGACTAAGGAACAAGAAATTTTACTTTTCCAAAATCACACCAAGTTTTAAATCTAAATGAGTTTAAATATTTTTGAGACCAAATATTACTCCATACTTCAGAGTGGGCACCATTCTGCATTATGGTTACCTCCAAGTGCAGCCAGTAATTATGATCTTTCTGAACTGTTAACTACCTATGATAGATAAGTAATGGTTGAATAAGTAATGGCTGAATTTTTCGGAGGATATCCAACTCGAAGTGCTGGGGGCTGTCTAAGAGTGAAACAACATTATCTTATTTAAACATTTTGTTGAAATAGCAGTTGAAAGAAAACCTGACCTACCTGAATAAATTCTAAAAGACTGAGCTATCAGAGTCTTTACTGGATTTCTCTACTAATTCCCTTTCTCCCTGTGTATAAGTTTCAAATAGACAATACTGTCTTCATGCAAGTCTCTGCCAGTGAAGAGCACTGAGTAAAGCAGTGAAGGAATAAGAGTTATCCATTTTAGCCCTCTCCCCAGTAGGCCTTTGTGGCTTACTGATAAGCAAAACAAAATCAATCTCATCTTTACCTTTAAAGCATTTGGAAGCTACTTTTTCTTAACCAGCTTTTGGACTTGTATGTTTTCTTTTGTGGAAATCTTTGGTAGCAAAGAGAGGGGCTTAACTCTCAGCACGCTGACAGAAAAGCTCTGACTGTAATTCCTCCACCCTCTTGCAAGTTTCAATCCTGCTTGTGCATGAACTTGTGCCTCTGTCTCTTCAGTTTAAATGCAGGATCAGGAACTGAAATATGTGATGTGCAAACACAAGGAGGTGGATAGGAGGGCAACACCAGTGTGAGTAAACCCAGTTTTGCCAAAGCCATCTTTGACAGTACTGGTCAGATGAGCATCATGAAAATCAGTGCATTATTCCATTATTAAGATACTTAGATATTTACATATACATACCTACATACACAGATGTGTATATACATATATGATAGATACAGCTATAGATTAAAGATAGAAAGAGAGAAAAAAACGCCAATTTTATTTCTAAAAGCTGTTAATTGTAAACACAAAAAATTACTGTGATTTCTTTAAATACGGCAAGGACATTTGGGATTCACCTTTTATTATTCTTTTAGAACAAATGTGCTTAAATCTATTCTTTTGGAGAATTATCTTGTCTCTCTGAAATCAGGTTCCTAATTCACAATTGATGCAATGTAACTTGGGATGAAATTGGTAATTACCCTGTTTTTTCTATTCCAGATCCAAACTTTGCCTTGCGGACTTAATATGCAGGGTTTTATCTTATTGTGGCTTGGGATTCAGATGATTGGTGCTTTAGGTCTTGGCACAAAATTTTCTTTGAGAAGAGTGAAGAGATAGGACATATGTTTCCAAAAATACTTTACGAATAGACAGAATATGTTAACAGGTCATAATTACTCACAGCGAGAAATCTTTGCCTCTGAAGAAAATAGGCCTCCTGAATTTCTTTCCATGACAAATATTGACAAGCTCCGTGCCATACTGTGCTTTTCTGACACAGTTTTGTAGAGAAGGTAAAGCAGAGCAGCATCAAGCCAAGGCTAGCTCAGATAATGCTGTGGTCTAGGAATGCAAATCTCTCATTAAGACTGTGGCAAATGAGAGACAAGTGTAATGTGCATTATCTTCTAGACACCTCTAGCAGCCCCTGTCAATGCACTTGGGACACTCTCCCACCCCTGCAACACACAGTTAGTCCAAGATGCAGGTGTGCACACAAGCAATGCAGTTTATATCACCACTTGTGCACAGCGAGCAGCGGGGAGGCTCCTGCATCCCACTCTCTCCCCATCCTTTGCCACCCTCATGTGCTATTTCCATCCACACACACCAGGCTTGGCTTCCTGACGGGCACCTGCTGATGGGGGCTGTGTGTGTGCAGAAAGGAGGAGGAAGGACACGAGACACACGCTGACGGGAGGGAAATTATCTTGTTTATTTGGGAGGCAAAGAGGGAAAACATATCGGAGCTTTTTGAAAGATATTTTCCCCTGTCAAAAACTATGAATAGCTGTTCATTGAGACTCAGAATGTTTTTAGCAGGGTCGGACTAAGGCACTTAGACCTTCTCTGATGAGTCACTGATAGTTTTTAGGCTGGATAAATTGGATGTTGGTGTTTCATTAACTGAATGAGGCACCCAGAGGCTTACGGGGTAACTTTTGACAAGTCGCTTCATCACTCCGAGGATGTATTTCCTTGTTTGCCTTGTCTACTCAGATTACAAATTTTATATATCCTCATACACAAATATAGCTGGAGTGCATTCAGGGTGCTTGTCAGAGTGTATTCCTCCATGACATTTCTACAAACTAGTAAAATACAAAGGATTCCTGGTATTTTATTTCCTAATTTTGTCCCCAGACTCAGGAGCTTAGAATATTATTCCAGTTGCTCTTTGATGGCAATGTTTATATGGTTTAATTGGTTTTCATACTCATTTTAATTGTTCTGCAAACGGTCTGAGTTAGAGGCTCAGTCCCAGCTCTCCTATTCCCAGGTGCCAGCATACAGTCTTACTCTATGCAGGTGAGAATCTAAAGAGGAACTCTGATCTTCCACATATCTATATATCTGTCTATATAAAACCTTGCTAAAATTTATTGTGTGGATCTGTCTGTGAATATTGCTAGCAGTATGTCAGCAGCTAGTAAAGCCACCTTGGTAAGGATGAATTAAACCACTTTCTCTTATCAAGTATTTTATATTTTGCTCCTTGAGGAAACCTCTTGAGACACAATACAAAGTTTTCATTTAGGTGCAAAACTTCTGATTTCTTTTCCCTTAAAGCACATTAATATCTTATTTGATAACAGTATATTTACAAACCACACATCAGAAATGGCTATTTCTTGTATTAGTAAAGAAATGACAGCAAATCCTATGCAATTTGTAAGAGCTTCATTCTGGAGTCATATGTATAAGCATTCAGTAAGAAGAGATAAAAAATATCTTTATATATTTTATAATATTTGACTGGAAAATCATCTGATCCTGCTGCCTGCCTTAAGCTCAAAGATGGTTTTTTTCCATTTCTGATATGAAAATGACTGCATGTAGACTCTCTGCTTTCAGCTGAGTGTTTGTGTGTGTGTGCATATTTGTGTGTGAGGGAGCCAGAGACCAACATGGAGAAGAGATTTAAAGGCATAGTATATGTGTACATATATGTATGTATGTATATATATATATATATACACACACACATTCTCTAAGATGTACAATACTGTACTGTTCTGATTCAGAATATGGTGTTCAGGAATTATTGGCTTGCATTGATAACTATTCATTCTTCTCAATCTGTGCCTTCTTATATGAGACAGATGGTTTGATATTTTGTAGTGATATAGTAAGCGCTCCCTTGTCCCAAGCCAAATCTGCCATCGGCAAATTCATTCTTGCTGTAAATTATAACTCAGTTGCTGAATTAAGAATGCGATGTTATAAGAGACCTTGTGGCGCGAAGTAGTAATTTACTCATCTCTTTGATTGTATCCTATTAATTTTTGTTGTGTCCTTCAGACAGATGCCTTTCCCATACTGCAAAGTTGAGACATACTTCTCTCTGCTCCCATTTCTTTCTTACCATTCAGTTGATTTACCCCTTCCCGCGTTTATCTATTTTCTAGGCATGTTTGTTCAACCTCACTAAGAGTAACAAACATCTTTCTGCCCTTAAGAGTTAAGGAAACAGGCTAAGCTTTCACTTTCCTGTACTGCTCCCCAGTACAGGAAGGACATTGAGCTTCTGGAGAGGGTCCAGCAGAGTGCCACGAAGATGATTAAGGGACTGGAACCTCTGTCATACGACGCTCAGTTCATATGGTCCAGCTAAAAGTGAGCTGGACCTGTTTAGTCTGGAGAAGAGAAAGCTGAGAGGAGATTTGATCAGCATGTTCAAGTACCTGAGGGGTGATTGTTGCATCCTGTAAAGGCACGGACTCAATCTGGGGTGCAGAGTGAGACAACTTTATTCTCAAACCAACTTCTTTTA
>JAWLRI010001036.1:468119-509438 GCA_034781795.1 Crypturellus tataupa
TTTGCTCCTTGCTGATTAGACATTTATCTCTGCAGTTAGTTGTTTACTACTACTGTTTCTGAAGCGGGCCTCCACAGGTGATTGTAGGGAGAATGGGGCCAGGCTCTTTTCCGTGGTGGCTGGTGACAGGACAAGGGGTAATGAGTGCAAGTTGAAATACAGGAAGTCCCACCTCCGTGTGAGGAAGAACATCTTTTCTGTGAGGGTGACAGAGCCCTGAAACAGGCTGCCCAGAGAGGCTGTGGAGTCTCCTTCTCTGGAGATCTTCCGAACCCGCATGGATCCCACCCTGTGCCACGTGCTCCTGCTGGAGCAGGGGGTTGGACTAGATGATCTCTAGACCTTCTAGAGATCTTCTAACCTTAAGCATTCTGTGATTTACAGGAAAAATACGAGAAATACAGGATTCCGCTAAGACACCCAAATGGTTCTAATATGTTATTCTTTATTTTTCAAAGACTATTGTTTAGTGCTATTCATTAAAAAAAATCTGTTAACAGCAACCTTTAAAATAAAATATTATATGTAGAATATTTAAATGTTATCCTACATTTGCAGATGGACTCAGACAGATACATAGCCACAGATTGTGAGAAAGAAGGGTTTTTGTCTTCTTTTCTTTCCTCTCATTTATGTTCTCAAAAATAAATAAATGTGGAATTTACAAATGGTCAATCTATTAATGATGCAACCTTGCTTACTCATTCCTTGCCCTCCCCACTACCAATACAAATTCAAATTCTTTCATGGTCAGAAGCAGAGATTCCGAAAAACAGAACTCAATCTGCAAGGCAGAATAGGAAGGCAATATGTAAAGTAAAATGCAAACTGCTTGCTGATAAACTGTTCACACAGTCAGAAATCATTTTGCAGTTTTAATGCTGGAATCTTTCCTGTTTGTATCAGCAGTTGTACCTAGGTATAAATGATGTTTTACACAAATAGTAAAAACCTGTGATGAAATCCTACTTTCAAAGAATTCAGTCAGAATTTGCTTTTAGGAGATTACTTGTGGCTGCTGATCAGAAGAACATGAAAAAAATGAGGGAAAGCTTGAAAATAATTATAGCATTCCATAATGTTATAATGCTCCATATAAATTAACATGAATATCTGTGTTTATATGCATCGGAAAAGTTTAGTTTGGACTACATTTATACAAGGCAACTGAATATGAATATGGGAACATAGTTTTCAACTCAAGCTTACCTAGTACCAAACATCTACACAACAACATTACTATGATTTCATTGCAGCACCGTATTAGTAGCTCACACAGAATTTTCACTTCTACTATGAAACTTTGCCTTCTATTTGCTTTTCATGGTCACTAATTTCCAGTACCTACCAAACAGGAGCAGCCTTCTCTCAACTTATTTAACAGTGGTACAGAAGGGCTGAGAAACAGGCGGGGAAACCCCATGGTTATGTCTAAAATGTTAAATAGAAGATCAGGAATGAACTCAAGCCCTATTTTTGTATGTTGGAGTGCTCAGTTGATAGGTTTTCCTCCAGGTCATTTTGGACCACCCCAAAGAGTTCTCACTAAGATGATTCCTGGATCTATCTTGGGAGGCAGTTCATGTCAAATTCCACTCAAAAAGCTATGTGAATAAGATTATACTGGTTGCTCAGTCTACAGCATTGTGCTAAACACTACCCAAAACACTGCACTTTCAGTCTCCCACAAGTTATACCAAAAGTCATGGATTAGATATCCTAAGTTTCTTGCAGTAAAATTCCTATAGATATGAGCTGCAATAAACTTACCTATTACTGAAAAAAAAGAAAAAAATAATTGCACCTCTGAGCCACAGGGATATGACAAAAGTTTCAGGGAATTCCAGTGTCCAGTATGATGTTAAGTGCACATGGCTACATTACTCCAGAAAACTCTGTACATTCATAGTCATTACACCTGACTTCAAAACCAAGGACCAGTCTCTGTCTTTCTTTTTTGGGGTAATATAGACATAGTTGCATAATTGTGTAATAGAAACATATTCCTGTCCAATAACTACAACTCTAAGTGAACGAGGGAAGAGGAGATACCTCACACAGCCAGCAGCTTTTCCCATCACTCTCACTCTCAAAGACCTCCAGCTCCACATCTCAAATTCTCATCTCCTCCTGGACAAAAGTTCTCCTTCCTCCACTCCCTCTGTTCCAAACTCATAAAAGTTTCCCTTAGTTCTTCTTCAGCACCAGGGTTTAGGATATTCCTTTATTCCTGCATCAGCTGAATCATGCAGGAGACATGGAACCAAAAGAAAGGTGCAAATAAGACCATGCCTTGCATTTTAGTACTTAAGGAATCCAATGAGATGTCTGCCTGCTTAGTAACCAGTGGAAAGCTTGCCCTTTGATTACAGACTTGACTTTGCATGTGTTCTGTTTGGAAACATCTCTCTCGCAGCATAGTACTCCTCAGCAAGTAAGTGCTTATGTAACAGACAAGTTTAGGAGTACACTTAGTATACAGACTCAGAAATGAAAGGTTTGTCTGAGTGGTATGTGACCCCTGAGGCTTCCATTTCCCTGAAAGCTCTTTAACCCTAAATGTATAAACGAAACAGTAGGGAAAACACAGTCATAAGCACAGGCGCAGCACGGAGTGCTGTTCTACAACATTCTCCTCATAGGGTAAGCAGCAGGATAGCAATACCATGGTGATGTGTTTGAGTTTTTTGAAACCTTTACATTCTTTTTTTTTTTTTTTTTTTTTTTTTTTTTCTCTTTCCTAGGTTTTATTTCAGCTTTGGACTTAACAAATGTACTGGGAGTTTCATGAGACATTTTGTTTCTCATCAATTTAAACCATTGATTTTTCAAGGGAATTGTAATAAAAAATGTGCATTTCTAACTAAATGAAAGCCTATGCTATGCAAATAATAGTGATTCTACCTTGAAAGTAATTCTGGTCCTGCTTCTAAAATTACTAAGGGAATTAAAATAAAATAAAATAAAATAAAATAAAATAAAATAAAATAAAATAAAATAAAATAAAATAAAAGACAAGTATCCACCAGATGAGGACTAACATTGTATTAAAAGTCAAATAAAAATGGTATCTTGAAAGTTTTGGAATCTGAGCTTAGCAAAATACTGAATTTTAAAATTCTATATTTTGCTATTTTTCTAGTCATCCTCCTAGACTCAAAGATTCATATAAAAATGCTCCATTTACATTGTCATTAATCCACTCCATTCTCTATTTGTAATATTATACTCTCTTCTTATTTAATAACAAGCAAATGTTATCTATTTCAAATATATATATATTCACATTCAATTGGAATTTTAAGATTCCAAGATAATTACTGATTCAAAATCTACCTGAAGTATGTTTTCATAATTTGCATGACCAGCTTTAAAGATATTCAACAGCACTGTACGGTCATGAGTGTGGAAAGGAAACCGCCATAACAGAGACGTAAGGCAGACCTGCAACTACAGCTCAAAGTCTAAATTTAACGTATATAATGAAAGGTATTCTTTACAACAGGATAATCAGTAACAGCCAACATAATGCACAGACAAAAAAAATCTCTCTAATGTGTAACTTTTCTCTCTTAGACACTATCACAGGATAGAGTGGATGACCATTTAAAATATTTGTGTCTTAAATTAAATCAAATTTTATTTTAAACAAATTGTCTGAGTTACTTCTATGACACAGAACATTTCAGTGTATTTGAAAGAGAAAGTATTTGCAGTGAAATCAACAGGACATTTTAGTTTAATTTTTACCTGCATTCCTAGTTTAGGCATGAAAAGAGCTAAGTAAAGCATAGCATGGAAAACATCATTTTGCTTTCCTACCTTCTTCTCCATACATGTCCAGAATAAGTAGTTGATAAAATGTGTTGATGAGAAATAGCCAAGACAGGCAGAGATAGACTATATTTCACCCTCACAAAATAGCCCCCATCATGCCTCATTTTGGAACGTTATCTTCTCTTACACAAAGCTGTCCACCTCATATAAATGCTGACATAGTGGATATATGGTGAGAGAGGTGTTTTTTGAAGGCATCTCTTTAGAGGTAAATACTGCTTACCTTTTTTAAGGTGTTTCTTGTGTCAGGGAAGCAATCACATAAACTCATAATTACTGAAGAGCATCAAACTGAATAACCCATTGCTTCTGAAATAGAAAATATTTAGCCCCTGTTTAATGAAAGAATATAAAATCATATATTGAGTCAAAAACAGTTCATTTATTTCAAAAATACTTATCACTGATGAGTTCTACCACTTTTGTTGAAACATGAGACGAAGAGGAACCATAGAAAAGAAAGGATCACTACCACAAGCTTACAGTAGTGTATAAACTGTTAGCTGCTTTTTTCTTCTAATATGCGAGGTAGGGTATATCAGTCTATGTCTGTATAACTTGTAACTGTTCTCTTCTGGGACCAAGACATCCTATGCAGCCCTTTCCTTATGAATTTTCTTAGGGAGCCATATACCAATATTTAGACCTTGGTGTCTGCCAGAGGTAGACAAACACACAGCACATCCAAAATCTGCTTGTGAGAATGCTTCTCTGTAATGCTGCTGTGCCTTTTGTGACAGTCAAATAAAAGATTCCCAACTTCTTCTCAGATAGAAAAGGCTCTAGCTTGCCCCTCTACCTCCAACATTATGGCCTCGTGGCTCATAATTTTCCCTGTGCATAGGCAATGTCCTATCTCATTTCCTGCATTTAATCTTCTGAAAAAGTCATGTGATCTTCATTCAAGCATTTTCTGAAAGTGTCTAATTTTGTCCTGATGAAAATGTAATTTCTTAGTTCACTAATACAACCATTCACTTCATACACTCCTCTAATTTTACAGATATGTCTTCTTCTGATTTCATTATTATTACACTTGTCATTCAAAATGAGAAGAGAGGAAGAACTGCAATTTTGACTCCCCGGTGAACTCCATCTGTACCCATGGAAATCAGGGATTTGATGTTCATTTTAGATTATTGCCACAGCAAAGAAACAGAAGTCAATTCAAGAGAAATAAAGTATCCCAGTTTGGAAGGCTAGTCTTCCAATTGGGAAAACATTTTTGTTTGTTTTTTTTTTCTTATTCACGGGTACTATTATAGTACCGAATAATCTTAGGCACACAGGAAGCATAGGAGGAAAAAAAAGGCAGAAAAACAGAACATAAGAAACACTTATTCCAATTTATTCTTATGTATTATTATTCTTTCACATAACCGCATATAATTTTCACTATCTACCAGAACATTTTCAAATGTTTAGGTATTATATAGATCTCATCTATAGATATACGATATCCAGGAATACGATTTTTGGCCAAATACAATATAGGTAACTCCTCAAGCAATAAGAGTTTACACCACAGCAAGTCATGTCAAGACAGTATTTAATTAGTTCTCAGTGCAGGGAGAATTCAGTAAACCTTTTTGTCTTTTCTATGTCTTCTGAGTTTTGAAGTTCAATCCATAGATGATCTTGGTTCTTACTGTGGTACCTGAAGACCAAAAGTCTGTCAATAACCAGTCCATTTGGTATCCTTCAGTAAGAAAAGAGCTTTGACTTGTGCAGTAAATTAATTTACTGAGAGAAAAGTGGTATTTTTTACCTTTTCTTAGATTAGGCTTGTTCTCTCTCTCTCTCTCTCACACACACACACACACACACACGCACACACACACACACAAAGACAAATTCAGCAACAAAATATATGGCACATATGTCCCAATAGGATATGCTTAAAGCCTTGAGCATAACTCTTTTGTAATCGATTTCTTCTTTGAATAGGTAGTTACAAAGCGTTCAATATAAAACCTTTTTTTTTTTTTTTCTTTTTAAAGAAATGTTACTAGAAGTCATCTGCTTAACACTGAGAGAACTAAAGCCCAGCAAAACAGGAAGAATAGATACTTAATCTCCTATTTAGGAAAGGCAGAAAGTCAATATTGGACCCTGCAAAATAACGAATGTACAAGTGCACAGTCATAATACTCGTGATAACACAGCTCTGAGTGGAACTACAGAGATCTCTTCTGATCCCCATTCAGAGATTCTAGATCGATAACACTATCAGTCATATCTCTTTAGTCATTTAAGTCATAAAAATACTCAATGTCAAGTACTGCCTAATTTAAAAAAAAGGGGCAAAAAAAAAGAGTAGTTATCTAAATAAAAGAAACAAATGCAGCATGGTAAGGCTAAATCTCCAGATTAAGTGGAGAGGAACCATAGAAAAGAAAGGATCACTATCATGAGGCTTACAGTAGTGTATAAAATGTTAGCTGCTATTTTCTTCTAATATGTAATGTAGGGTATATCAGTTTATGTCTGTATAACTTGTAACTGTTCTCTTTTGGGAACAAGACATCCTATGCAACCTTTTCCTTATGCATTTTCTTAGGGAGGTATATACTAATATTTAGAAAACTGTCCTGAGAACAGAGCCATTGAGGCTGCAAGTAAAATAAAGCTTCGCAAAAAGCTGTTTCCATCTGCATGAACTGCCAAGGCCACTGAGATGATATCTCATGAGCTATGACCACCTACCAGTCAGGACAGGCAGAACTGTTTTGTTTTGCTTTGTTTTAGCCAGATTAGACTCAAAAAAAAAACAAAAAAAAACCCAAAAAAACAAAAAAAACAGAAAAGTCTCAGCAACATGCTCAGTCTCGTGCTTGCTGAATAAACCTACCTGACTCAAGAGTCTGAGGAAGTTCTTAGAAGAAGCAAATGTCAGGGAAAAAAATTTTTGGAAAAGAAAATGATAAACCACATATGTATTAAAAATTCCTTCCATGTGTTACCAATACATTAAGATATTAAAGTTGAAAGGCTGTTATTTAAGCTGCTTGTTGATTTTCTGCCTTACTCTCAGCACAAAGAAAATAGACTACTCAGTTGCAGTTTTGTTTACAGGCACTTACTTGCATTCAGTGAGACTGCAATCAGTCACTAAGCTGTGACACATCTCCTTTCCTCTTGTTTTAGAGTGACTTTTCATTTTTGTTATGTAAATAACTGCAAGGCAGACAGAACAAGTAAGTGGCTTTTGTAATCTCCTAGGTACACCAGCTGTAAAGTGCACTTCTGCAAACTTCCCAGTCTTCTTACATTAATGAGGAATACCAGCACGTTGCTTTATGTAGAAGAGACCAACGAAAGATTGATGCTGTCGGACTAGGGAATGCACACTGGGGGCAGACTTAAATCAAACCTGATTACTTCTCTTTCTAATATTTAAAGCTGCTCTGCTATCTAGTTGGACAGTCTAACCACAGAAAATCAGTAAAACAAATTGCTGCTCTTCTGTATAGAAATACTGATTGAAGAATCTTTGGTAAAAATAAAAAATGTTCTTCTTTTGCAAGAATGTTTCCTCATACGGTAACGTTCATTTGGTTCAAAGTATAGGTCACTGCTTCACACAAATCACCTCTCCAGCATGCTACAGTGGACAGCTGGGGTATAGCAAGGGAATTTGAAAACAAATATATACAATATTTCTTTAGATGATTCATAAAAGCACATAACCTCTATATGACATTTAGCATGTGTTTAAGTACCACTGAATTTACTTAAAGTATATGTATTTTTACATATATATTATTTAAAGACATTCCTAAAAAAGAAACATTTTTATCTATGGGTATTGTTGCAGTCCTGAAAATTGAGACCTATAAGTGAAGCAAATGATATCTGATACCGCTGAGAAAAATCAGTATTTTGTCATAAAGCCTCTTTCACTTCAGAAACAACTTTGAAAGCTTATCTGATATTTCTAAATGTATCTATTGTTTTAATAAGGCATATTTTCTCTCTACAACTACAACTGTAATGGGACTTCAGAGTTTCAACCTACCCTGAAAAGTGACTGTATAAAAACAACATCCATACTCAGCAGATCTCTACCTTGTGAATATACAGTCATTTCTATCCAGAGGATGTTTATCCTTCCAGTATGAGTGCATCTGGAGCTCCGGTTATTGCTTTTCCCCAGATATTGTTAAAAGAACATTGTTCTTTCTTTCGGAAAGAGATAAGAGTTTAACTGTGTGCCTAATCTATACTAAACTTTTAGTAAGATTCAACAGCAATTCTAGTACTTCTGGATTATTAAAACATTGATGGGAGTGTGAGCTGGTTTCTACTCCCACTTGTGTATTGAACAAAACTGCTAGTGGTGTTCCACTTGCAACAGCAATTTCTACAATTCTACTCAGTCTGTTTTTTTTTCTTTTAATTCTCATCTCAGGATAGTGTTTTACACAGCAGTAGGGATAATTAGATAACTCAAATGAATGAACAAAATGTTATAAGGCTGCAGGGAAAGTCCTTATATCTATTTTATATAACTTTCATCTTAATACCATAAATTAATGCAGTTGTGCCTTAAACAGTTAAACAACATAACACAAGTGGCTTTTAAGGAGCACAAAATCCTGTTAAAATGAAAAAAAAAAATGTTATCGTGGAGAGATAATTGAAACAATTACAATGTCACAAACATATAAAGTATGGAATTTATTATAAATGCCTTCAAAGTTTATAAGTCCATTCAGTGAACTTTATGAAACTCCTAAACCTTTTTTTCTTTCTTTTTTCTTTTTAATTATTTCCTTTTTCCATTCCTCTTGGCCCCTTGAAATATTTGTGGGCACTGTTTTATATCAAGCAGTCAATATTAATTCCATCATTATTCTGCATAACAGTGACAGTGTGGCTAGTATATATAACTATAGGAAAAAAGTACTAATTTGGTTAACTTTAAATAATATTATTTAAATATTTAACATAGAAATGGCCTTATCTATACTGATTCAACCTCAGTTCATTCAGTTATGTAGATCATACGTTTTGTCAAGCAGAGGTATAAATAAGTGCTCGTGGTGGTTACAAGTTTGTTCTAAAGTCGTCTCATGGTGTCTTGTTGCAAAATTAAGAGTACAAGCCTGTAGTTATCAAATAATGAAACAGACCCCTGCTTTATCTTAATCATTTTCTTTGTATAAATTTTGTTCTCTTGATAATTAAAAACACATTGGTTTTCATAAATTCTGTAAACATTTCGTTTTTTGATAGCTGTTTTTATGTATCCTTCTTTCCTATCAAAACATAAAAGTATGAGTTCAGAAAAGAAGGCTATACTCTAGTGGCCATCTGAAACTACTAATCTCAGAGAACCAGAAACATACAAACAAAACAATGACAGAAAAGTTGCTCTGATATTAAAGTAATATTGATATAATAAAATAAGCATACATCTAAATGTGTATAAGAGCACAGCACCTCCATTAATCATAAATCAGAAAAGCAAATAATGAATGACATAATGTTGCCATACTCTCCAGATGCAATCAATTACAGGTATACTAGTGACTGTTTCAGAAAGCTAGGTTGTATATTTATTTTTCATATATATTATCAACTGGACTTTTCACCTGCAAAACCATGAGATGGCAGGAAACCAGGCTAGTTGTATATTTGGATAGCATCCTTTGGTGGTGGTGTAGTGCGTTTTGTTGTTTCCCCCAGTTCAAAGAAAGGCAAACTGAAGTGGATTTATCTTTAAAAGGCTGTAAAGCTCAGCAGCATGGAAAACCTGGGGTGTTACACTGAGGTTTGTTTCATGGCTTTCTATTACTTGCAGATGTTCTCTAAGTCATGGAGTTAGAGAGTGACCCCAAGCTTGAAAGCAGGAGCAGAACCATATCCAGCTTCCCGACATTTTTCATCAGTCTTCCATTGTGAAAAAAAAAAAAAAAAAGACAATAATCATAGGTTATCTCTTCTCCTTTGTACTCCCTTCTATACCTCAAACTGTGGGACAAGTCTTTCTTGCATTGAGAGATGCTTTCAACTGGAACTCCATTTGGTACTCAGAAAAAGGCTTAGCAACTTGAATCCTGAATGATAGGAGGCACTCACTATTCTCTATTAATTCCCTTTACTCTCAAAGTAGTTTATGTCTAGCTTAAAAAGACTGGAGGTGTTATTTTCATCTTGTGAAATTTTAGATATTTCTAGCGCAGACATTTGCATATGTGCTATTGACCAAGATTCCCTTCACAGCCATAGTCGGTTCTAAAGTGTGATTCAATCATGCTAAAATGCCTAAAATAGGATAAATGTTTATGTTCTTATAGAATCCATGGAAGAAGAAACCACTAAATTAAGGAGACAGTCTTCTTCAGGCTTTATTTTAATCCTTGGTACAACCGAGAATGTAGGTAATCATCTAATCATAGTTACTTGTCAACTGGAAAGAACTTCCAGAGGTCTCCATCCAAACTTCTTCGAAGTCGAAGTCAATAGAACAGGTCTTTCTTGAACATGTCCAGCAAAATTTTGAGTACACTGAGTAATGGAGACTTTACAGCCTCTCTGGGCAACCTGTCCTAGTGTTTGATAACCATCGTGGTTTTGTTTGTTCATTTTTTGTTTTTCATTTTTTTTCCCATTCATTTATTTGTAATTCATTGTGTTCCAACTTGTGGCCATTGCCTCTTAACCTTCTACCTATGAAGTACTAAGATGAGGTTAACTCCATCTTCTCCACACCCCCTGTAAAGTATCTGTGAACAGAAATATGACCCTCCTCTCATATTCTCTTATTAAGGCTGAACAAACCCAGCTCCCCCAGGGTCTCCTTGTATGCTATGTGCTCCAGAACCCTAGCCTCCTTGGTATTCCTCCAGCAGATTTGTTTCAGGATATCAGTTGTCTTTCCTGTGTTGAGAAGACTAGAATTGGACAGTACTGCAGAAGTGTTCTGACAAGCACTGAATAGAGGGGAAGTTTCCTTGGCTTGTTGACTATACCCTTGCTAATATAGCCTAGTATTACCCCTCAAAGTGAGCTTTCTTTGCTGCAACTGTAGATAGTTGACACATGTTCAACTTGCTGCTTCACCAGGATGCTCAAATCTTTTTCTGCAAAGATGTATTCTATCTAGTCAATCCCAATGTACTATATGGGATTATTCTATTCTAGATGCAAACAGTATGTTCCCCTAAGATTTTGGGAATAGATTAAACAAATTGGACTAGTTTCATTAGTAGAAGCAGTATCTGCCAAAAATTGTGCCCTTTTTTTCCTTAGACAAGTAGCATCGGTCCCATGTAGTAGTGGAAAATCCAAAAAATACTTCTCTCAGCATTTTAATTTCACTAGATCTAGTACAGCATGCTTCACTAAGAGGAGCTCCATGCATGTGCTTTGCCCGCTATAGTGTGGCACAATAATCAAGAATAAAATCTCCAAAAGATTTCCTGTTTGCACCTGAGATAATTGTTTCGTCGTGGGGTATTCTGATGCAATATGCAGTGAAGTCGGTTTGGCCAGAATCGTATTCCTTTAGGCTATGATCTACCTTAGAGTTATAAATGATAATTAACTATTTGGGAAAACCTAAGCATATACACAAGTGTTTGCAGGACCAAAACAGTAAGAGTCTCTGAGAGTGCAAGCAAATGTTAATAACAGGATTTGGAAATACAGGCACATGATGATAGATGTGGCAGAGGCATAAAAGTGAATCCAGAATGGTTAATTACCAATGGTACAACTTTGATAGCAGGTAGAATCATTTTTAGGGCATAACAAAGAGAACAGAGAACAAGCATGCAGCGTAGCAACATATGCAAAATATTCCGTACAAGGTGAAAACACAAAGTAGATAGTGGGATGGTATACAAGACAGTCATAGCCCCTGCAAGAACAGGAACAAAGTTTCCTGGTTCAGTGTGATCAACACCACTGCCTGTAGCAGCAGGCTCCCTTCTCTCCTGTAGAGAAAGAGCACAGCTTTTAGCTTTGCTCTTTGCCACATTTTGCCTCTGCAATTCAGTAATCACACATGAAACTCCAGGTTTTATTTTATTATTGGTTAGGTACATCAAAATTTGAAAGAGCAATTTGTGTTTTTGTGTTTCTGTGTGTTTTCTGCTTCATGTTTCCCACACAAGAAACTGGCTGATCCCTCAGCATGAGGCTCAGTCAATTCAGCTGCTACAGGAGACCACAGGAGTCTGTACACATATGGACTGCAAAGTACTGAAATATCCTGTAGTGTGCTGCATGGTGGTCTATATATTGTACTATAGCAATGTACTATAAGAAACAATAATGATGCAGTAGGGATCCAATAAATAAATGTCAGTCAATCAGGCCGCAACAAACTCTTTCCAGCTCTTTGTAACATTAATAAGGACTCTTAGCAATCTTTGGTCATGAATGAATTTGCTTTGAGTAACCCTCTTTAAGAGTAAGTGTATTCCAAATATAGAATGATCTATAAAAGAGGAAGCTGAGCAGAGAGACAGGACAAGGGAAATGAGGTGTTTAGATTTTGGCCCATCCTTGTTAATACAGACAATTTGTGTATTAAAAAAAAAAAAAAATCAAACAAAGCACATGGCACCTAAAATGCACTGGAAATGGAAGTGAAGTGAATTAAAAATTGAATATCTTTAAGTGCCTGAGAAATTAGGTGCCTTTGGGCCTGAAAAGAATAAGATAAAATAAAACAAAATAAAATCTAATTATGGTATGAAAAAAACCTAGGAGGGATTTTTTCTAAGTTCAACATCTCTGGAATTTATACTCTGCAAGTAAGAAGTCCCCATGCAATCAGCTTTAAGTGGCTGAATTTCTTAAGCATACTCAGAGCACACATAATTCACATTGATGACATTGCATGCCATAACAAAATAAAACACTGATCTAAGGCCACTGGCCTCAAACATATCAGCATCTCCACTGAGAATGAGAGACTTGTCTAAAGGCAGTTTAGGAAGAAAAAAAATCCTAACTCGGACATCGCTTTCATAGAATCATATAATCATAGAATTATTATGGTTAGAAAAGACCTTCAAGAACATTGAGTCCAACCATAAGCCCGTCCAACCATAAGCCCACCTGTTAAACCATGTCCCTGAGCACCTCATCTACACATTTCTTGTACATTGTCAAGGACAGTGACTCCACCTCTTCCCTGGGCAGCCTATTCCAAAGCTTCAACACTCTTTCCACACAGAAATTCTTCCTAATATCTAACCTTCCTAACACCTAATCTGGTGCTACTTGAGGCCATTTCCTCTTGTTTTATCTTTAGTTGTTTTGCAGAAGAGATCAACCCCACCTCACTACAGCCTCCTTTTGTTGTAGAGAGCGATAAGGTCTCCCCTGAGCCTCCTCTTCTCCACACTAAGCAACTCCAGCTCCCTCCGCTGCTCCTCATAAGGTCTGTGCTCCAGGCCTTTCACCAGCATTGTTGCCCTTCTTTAGACATGCTCTGGTGCCTCCATGTCTTTCTTGTAGTGAGGGATCCAAAACTGAACACAGTATTCGAGGTATGGCCTCACCGGTGCTGACTACACTGTTCTTGATACAAGCCAGGATGATGGGGGCCTTCTTGACCATTTGGACACACTGTTGGCTCATGTTCAGCCAATTGTTGACCAAGGTTCTCAGTTTCTTTGCTACCTCACGTCTTTCCAGTCACTTCCTCAAGCCGGTAGCACTGCACTGGGTTGTTGTGACCGAAGTGCAGGTCCTGGCACTTGGTCTTGTTGAACCTCATAGAACTGGTCTCTGCTGATTGATTCAACCTGTCCAGATCCTTCTGCAGAGCCATCAAGCAGGTCTACACTTCCTCCCAGCTTCGTGTCATCTTCAAATTTGCTGAGAGTGCCCATAACATCCCCATCCAGACCATCGATAACGATATTAAAGAGGACCAGCCCCAATACTGACCCCTGAGGAACACCACTCGTGACCTGTCACCAGCTGAATTCAACTCCATTCACCACCACTCCCTGGGTCCAGTCACCCAGCCAGTTTTTCACCCAGAGAAGAGTACATCTCTCTAAGCCAGGAGCTGCCAGCTTCTCCAGGAGAAGTCAGGGGGAGACTGCATCAAAGGCCTTACTGAAGTCCAAGTAGACCATGTCCACAGCCTTTCCCTCGTCCACTAGATGGGTCACCTGGTCATAGAATGAGATCGAGCTGGTGAGGCAGGATCCACCTGTCATGAACCCATGTTGGCTGGGCCTGGTCCCGTGATTGTCACATACATGCTGTGTAATTGCCTTAAGTATGATCTGCTCCATAACTTTCCCCGATACCAGTTCAGTCTGACAGGCCTGCAGGTCTCCAGGTCCTCCAACTGACCCTTCTTGTAGATGGCGGTCACATTGTCCAGCCTCCAGTCATCTGGGACCTCCTCTGTTGACCAAGACTGCTGATAGATGATGGAGAGCAGCTTGGAGAGCACTTTTCCACCAGCTTCTTCAGAACACTCGGGTGGATCTCATGTAGCCCCATAAACTTGTGGGTGTCCAAGTGGGGTAATATGTCACTGACTGTTTCGTCCTGGATTATGGGGGGGAAGTTGTTCTTTACTCTTCTAGCTCTGAGGGCCAAGTACCTTGCCAAGAAGGCATTAAGTACCTCAGTCTTATCCTCAACCTTGCATCTGTTGCATCCAATAAAAGATGGAGGTTCACCTTGGCCCTCCTCTTCTTGTTAATGTATTTGTTAGAAGCATCTTTTCTTGTCTTTTACAGCAGTGGTCAGACTAAGTTCCATCTGAAGTTTTGCCTTTGTGATTTCCTCCATATTCCTCCATTCCTTGTACTCTTCACAAGTTACCCGCCCCTTCTTCCAAAGGTGGTAAGCTTTTTGCTTTTTTTTTTCTTTTTTCTTTTTTTTTTTTTTCATCTTCATGGAGCCTGGGTAATAGGTTCCTATTCAGCCAGGGTAGTCTTCTTTCCTTCTGTCTCGTCTTTTGTCCCACCGGGACAATCTGCTTATGCAGCTTTAAGATTTCCTTCTTGATAAAAATCTGGCCTTCCTGGACCACTTTGCTCTTCAGGACTATCTCCCAACGGACTCTCAACCAGTGTCCTAAACAACCCAAAGTCTGTCCTCTGAAAGTCCAACATAGCAATTTTAGTGATGCCCCTCTTGACATAACCAGGAATTGAAAACCATATCATTTTGTGGTCACTATGCCCAAGAAGGCCTCCAACCGTAACATATCCCACCAGTCCTTTTCTGTCGGCAAAGAACAGATCCAACAGGGCTCCTCTCCTTGTAGGCTAGCTTATAGCTTTGATAGGAAGTTATCTTCCATGAACTCCACAAACCTCCTAGATTGTTTCACCTCTGCTGTATTGTATTCCCAACAAATTTCTGGTAGGTTGAAGTCCCCCACAAAAACAAGGGCTGCCAATCATGAGACTTCTGCCAGATGCTTACAGAATGCCTCGTCTGTCTTATTGTCCTGGGTGGACGTTGCATAGCAGACTCCCAAAAGGATATCAGCCTTGTTGGCCTTCCCCCTGATCCTGACCACCCATAAACACTCAACATTTTCATCACCCACTTGGATGGGTGATACACTCCGTGCAATCAAAGCACTCCCCAACATACATTGCTACCCCACCTCCTTTTCTTCCTTGCCTTTGATTTGCCGTAAAGGAAGGCATCTTTTGTTTCTGAGTGTAGAATAACAATATGTCTTTGCTGCAGTCAACCATTGTGAATAACACCTCAAAGCTCCTCTTAGATATGGTCATAAATTCATTAGACTGCCTTTCTAAGCAAAAGGCTAGTAAAAACTTAGCTAACATTTTTATATGTGTAAATGTTGATTTAAAGTTGTTTTCCAGATTTCTGAGATCTTTTTGTTTCCTCTGAACATCCTTCCCATGTTCCTCCCATTACTATTAAATTGTAGTTGTTGTCTGAAGGTTTCCACAGTGCTTACTCATGACTGAACTGGCTTTCAGATTTCCCTTATCATTGAAATGTCTAAATTGTGATTTTATAATGTATGACTTTGATTTAGATTTTTTGTTTCTTAAATGGAGAGTAAAGCTTAAAGGAGAACACAGCTGCAGGAAGTATTATTGAAACCCTGAGTACTTTGTCACTTCAAAACCATTCTCAAATTGCTGTATACATACATAATAAAATCTGGAACTGTGCTTTAATATTTATTGTTTCACTGAGTTTTTAACATTATTCTCATTACTGATGTCATTACTGAGCAACAGAATTGCAGTAATCTGTAACTAACATGATAAACTCTCCTGAATACAATAAATAAAAATAAAGATAACCATATCTGTGAGTAAGAAGGGAAAATTGATAGGATAGCTAGGGATAGCTAGGAATGTGAGCCTGAGGTTGGGAGTGAGACAGGCTATTATTTGTATTTATTATCTAGCCCCCACATGCATTAGGCACTTAAAGGTGAGAGTGCTCACGGTATGTGAGATGAAAACAGATTAGCAGAGGATGGGGATGTTTACAATGACTCCTTCATAGATTTTAATTTTGTCCTCTCCATCTCATCCTTACAGACAGGTAGGTGTTAGCACTGGTGCTAGTTTGGAGGGCTCTGCGATGAAAGAGTCAGCATTGCCCTCGTCCGTTGTTAAGCAACAGTTGTTAAGCAACAGTACATAATAAAGCTGCCCTGCTGCAGAAATGTAGGATAGCAGACATACTGTCTGTTATTAAATGGCTTCTTAATACTGGAAGGATCATCAAGCTTGATTCCTTATTCTGCTAGATTGCTGTAATTCTAGCAAATCATTAGCGATTCATGTTATAGCACTGAAGTGCACTAAGAGCACATTCAGGTCTTGAAACTATAGAAATGTAAAATATGCTGTGTAATAAACAGGCAAACAATGACTTTTCCAGAATCTGTACTATTTGGGAAGAAAAAAAAAATCTTTTTCTCATATAAAGGAATATTTCATGTGTCTCAGACTTGAAAATCCCCATTTTTGTTTGAAAAAGTCCCCCACTTCATCTGATTTCTGACAGGAGACAAGAAAAATCAAGATAATCATTTTGAAAATGATATTTAATTAAAAGTAAAGGATCTTACCCAAGCAGATGGGACATAGTATAGCATTTTTTTAGCCTTCAGTGTCTAAGTCTTTTTCTCCCACTCTGGGAATTCTGGCTAATGATAGGCTATTATGGGGAAAATTCAGTAAACGCTCTATATCAATTCACAGTGCATATAAATAAGCCATTTCAATCCATAAATCAACTTATTATAAATGATTGTGTATGCAGCATGCTGAAATATAGTTCACAGGGAAAATGCACTGCAGGATATTTTAGAACAACCTGCTCAATACTGTTCAGGTTGTTCAAGATTAAAATTAAAACAATAAACTTCACTCTGGATGTGTCTTCATTACTGAAGCCCTGGATCATTTACTTTAACAATGTCAACCTGCTCTCACTATCACATTCAATTTAATTAGAAAAGGAAGTAATATGCAGGAGCACACCTCATGGTGCTCCATTACCTTGGAGGGAAGTGTTATCAACTTCTAGAAATAAGAGACAGTCTTGCCCTCTCCTCTCCATCCTTCGATGTTGTGTGAACATTATTGAAGAGTGAGGAGAGGGAAGCTCTCACATGTCAGAAAAGCATAGGAAAATGAAATCTTCAGAAGGGCACATGGAGGGAAAAGGAGGAATAAAAGGGACTCAGGCATCACCTAGCTTTACCTCTTTTTGGTTCAGTGAGAGGTTTGATGTTGACACCAGTGGGAATGAAAATGGGCCTCAGCCGATGCAGTTGTCTTCTCTGACTGAGGAAAGAAAGAGAGATAACAGCCCTTTGCTTTCAGGTCTGGCACGCAGTGGCATTGATACATGCCGTGTTTTCACCTGCCAGCAGTCTATGATCTACACCGCAACAGCTGCACGTGCAGCTAGAAGTCACATCGTTAAAACCAATACCTAGCTCTGGATTCTCTTTTTCTAGACAATCATCTGGATGACAGGGCAGATGAATCACCAAATTCTTTTCCGGCCAACATACAGCCCCCCAGTTTCCAAAATCTTTTCTATTATAAATTGTTTCCATTAAGTACAGCAGACTGTCTGTTCCGCAATCTCTCTGCATAGACCAAGAAGGGAGTCCTTACTCAGCTGATATTTTGTCCTCATTCATACAGCACTTCTGCTGACTCTGGAGTGATCAAGGGAGAAAAACCTGAGTCAGGATTTGGCTGCAGATTAGGGAAGATGAGGCAACTACTTCCTAGTTTAACAGCTAAGAGCACAACAATAAATCTCTATGCTTTCCCATTTAGAGAGCTAATTAGTACATTTATACAGCTGGTGTAGGTTTTGAGGGCTTTTTTTTTCCTCCTGTTTCCTTTCCTTTTTTCATTTTCCTTTTTTTTTTTTTTAATTTTAGCATTAAGCCATAATGAAAAAGGTGTACCTATGCCTATGTATATTTGTCTTAAATTCTTATTAGTCTCAGAAAGTAGGAGTAACAAACATCCTTATCAGAAGCACTTGACCATGGTAGTGGCATGTAGCTTTACAGTTAAGTAACTGAGTGTTGTCACAGTTCTCTGTTCTCATTTCCTGAGTTGGAGCTGGACATGAGAATGGCATAAAAGCTTCAACAGAATCTCTATTCCTGCCAAAAATCTTTCAAGACAGAGGGACAGTGCAACTGTCATGCTGGATTAGAATCAAGGTCTGTCTAGTTCAGTGATTACAACCAAAAGAAGGTCAGCAGTAAACAGATGTAAGATAATATAGCCATACATAGCCTCCTTTTGGACATTAAATTGGCAGAGAAATCTCAGCAACAGTCTAAGCAAGTTTTAGATTATCTTTATTTCACAAGAGATCAGTAAAGTTACTCTAGCCCAGCTAAGGATTTGGATGAGTAGGATATTTTCTAACTTCGTTCAACAATATCCTGTGGGAGAAATATATATATATATACACCTCCTCCAAAACAAAAATTAAGCAAATTTACATGTAAAGCTAAGGAAAAAAATATGACGCAGGACCAAAAACGAAACAAAATGCAAACAAAAATGTATTTGAACACTTCAAATGTGTTTTGAACACTTTAAAATGTGTTTGAACACTTCAACTGTTCAATACTTTGAACAGTATTGAACACTTGCCAAGCCTGCGATCAGCCAACTAAGATCTGCATACTTTCTTTTAAGCTGACAAAACACTGTCTGTTGTGCGGATGGCCCCACAATAAATAAATAGAAAAAGCTGTTTTGAATTACTTTCTACTGGATCCTGTCTATTTGTTTATTGGTCACTGCTTCATACTGCTTCATAGACTCCATACGTACTTTAATAGTGTCTCATCCTCATTTTATTATACTTCTACAATCCACCAATAAAAAGACTCTCGAAAAAGGTGGAAAAATGGAACCTTCTCATAGTCATGAATAGGAAAGATAGGACCATCACCTCTGAAAGACTGAACTGCTGAACACAATCCAAAAAAAAAAAAATTAGCAATGCAGATAAACCTATCCCATGAAGGTGAACTATCAGTGGAAGCTCCTGTATCAACCTTTGCAAATGTCTCCTGCTGCGCTAATCTCATTTATCCCACAAGGTTTATTCAACTTCAGAATTAATCGTGCCAAAAAGGCTGACTGGGATAGGATCAGGAATGACCTCATTAGCATTTAGCACCATCACCATAAAATGGAGAAGAAAATCAGAAACAGGAGGAGGAGAGATAAAAGGAATGAAGTATAAAGAGGAAAATGATTTTTGGGGCATTGTCCTACCGAACTTTGATGGATCTCTATTGTCAAAGGACTGAAACTTGTAAAGATCAATGGATTTAGTTAAATTCTAGTCTATGGGGTCCATGTTCTAATTCATCTATAAAGCTTTTTTTTTTTTAAAGAAAGAAATAAAAGGTCATTGCTATCTTTTTTTGTGTTTGCACAGCTCAGATGAAGCATAACATTCAAAACACTTAATGATTTTTTTTCTTTTAATCTTGTTTTACTACTTTACTACTTCCCATTAAGGATCAGCACATACCAGCAGATGCTGTTGAGGCCATTGCATACTCCAAGAGGCTCCCAGCATAAATCACAGTGTTCTCACGAAGCTGGAGAAACATATATTTCCCAATTTCCTTACTGCTTCTTCTTTCACCTACATCTACATGAACACATTTTTTCAATTTTTTAAAGCTTGTAAGCCATTTGGTTTGTGGCTGCTGAAAAGATGGGCAATCAGACTGAGATTGTCCCCCTCAGCGGCTGTCCCTTTCCCCTCTTGCTTGCATCTGGTTCTGCAAGGCCGTTGTACTTCGGTTCTTATCAACCTCAGTTTCTCTGGTCCCTTCCTCTTCTAATTCCCACCGATGAGCACAAATACTTTTCACATTTTCTGCTGTCTGACTGAAGAAAATGCCACTGAAAGATATTCCCCTCTACTTGCATGTGATATACGGTCTTGCCTCTGTGGGTCAAATAATCATGAATTTCAGAGAGTCTGGAAGGTGCACAGAGCACACAGTGCAAGTGATCTGTTAGGATCTGCTAGGAACTGCTAGGCATTTTATGAGAGACTTTAACATATCCAAGAGATTCTCCGTGCTAGTAAAATTGTGTATATGTTTTCACAGCTCAAAATGAATTTTTGGGGTTGTTTTAGTTTTTATTTTAATTTTTTGAGTAATAATATACACAAATTTCTATGCCATTCACCAATGTCTAATGCTTGTAAGAGCTGACTTTTGGGAGTTCAGATCACACTCATTTCATAGTTTGTGCTACAACTTTCAAACTATTTGAAACATTTTGGCTTTGATTTCCTGAAGTTATGACTCTTTTAAAAAAGCACTCAGTCATAGCGGACTTCTAAATCGAAATCTGTATACAGTGACTATACTTAGGAGTATACAACACAGACATAATTGTAGAGATTTCTACAGTCATGAAGAAGCAAAAGCAAGCTCAGAGCTGGCAGGTTGTGTTAGCTAGAAAATCTGATATTTGCTTTTCCTTTCTATTTTAATCAAGAATGGCAGTCTTTAATGAATTCTGCCTACAAATGGCAGTTGGGTGAGCCTTAGGGAACACCCTGCTTTAAATGTGTTTTCATCTGATGGAAATTAATTGACCCACATTCCTAAGCTGTTATAGCTTTACATTAGCATGTACATTCTCTGCAAAAAGTATTTTTATATGCTCCTTTTAGCTCTATGTCATACTAACTTCGTATGTTGAATTTACTGTCTGCATCCTTCTCTCCCTATTTGTTTTACTTTCCATAATTATTTTAATGCCAGATATTGCTTGATTCTATTGAATCATTTTCTTTCCTGTATTTTTATATATATATATATATATACACACATATTTGTTTTCTTCTATGAGTCTAAAAGACTTTATATTGAAAACCAATATAACTTTCATGCATTTTCATCATATTTTTGGCCAGATATAATGCAGTATCTCCTGTGAACTTCTAGCAAACAAAAGTTAATTCATAGGAACTTTTGTAACTAATATCATCTTTGATCTTTGACTTTCATCTGCCCATTTTCTGTATGGACAATCTGACTAAACTTGCTGCATTAAGTACCCTCTTTTTGCAGTAACTATTGCAAATATTCTTGCCTATATTACAACATTTGCAAAATGCTTTTATCTATCAGTTCAGAAGAATAGGAAATACATCTATCATACAATCTCTGCTGGTTAACTCCTGCTTTCTGTACCTCATTTCTGTACCTCATGAAACCATCATTTTTTGGACTTTCTCTAGGAGACCTGCTCCATTACAGATCATCTGTTACTAATCTTTCTACTACTCAGCATGGGCACAACATATCTGGAGCTAGTTTGCTTTCCCGTAGTTGTGCCAGTTTGAAACATTTCCTTTTATCTCTCAGAACAATTGATTCTCCCTCTCTCTTCAAGACATGGTACAAATCTCTAGCTGACATTGGTGCAAAAACCCTATTGGCTTAGTTTGCTTAGCATTTTAATACTTTTATTGAAAATATGTTTTTTAAGAGTGTGTAGATTTTAAAGGCATTGGAGAAATAAACAATTCTAATTTTAAAATAATAAAAAAGTTTCTGTTGATTCTAACTTTTGCATACTGATTATAATTCATCCCATTAGAAAAATGCATTTAAAATTGAATTTCACTGTGCATATATCCCATATCCCGCTAATGTCACAGAGCAGAATAGCATAATACATTACAACTGGAATTAGATCCCAAGGGCTACAGATTCAATAAATTGACTGCAACCTATACAGTCAATATTTCTTAGTAAGTTCCTGAACAAAGGGGTTATTAAGAGTTCTAACCTGCATTTCCACAATTATATTTTAATTCCACAGCACTATTTGCAAGAGTAGCAGTATTAGCCCTAGTGGATTGGCCAAATGTTGATTGAGTATTTGCATTTTGCATACCTATTTTGCCCCTGCAGTTCCGTTTGATACGTTTTGGCTCATCACTTCCTGCCTTAATAAGTTGCAACCCAATGCCAAGTATTGTTAAACAGCTGCTGTACTTCTCCAGAGAGGATTTTAGCAATGTGTGACAAATTCTTACAGATATATCAAAATAAAAGATGCTGCAATGAGTTTACAGGTTTCTGAGTTTCAGATGGGACTTTCATCTTCCCACTGCCTCACTTTCATAGCTTCTTCAGGAAGGAAAAAATAAATATCTGCACACTGGGATAGAATGGATGTGAGAGATCTAGATATCAAGGGAAATACCTTCATAAAACAGGTTAGTCCAAAATACAGTTGCAGAACCATTAATAGGTATTCTTGTAGTGACTTGTTTCTTACTGCTCCCAGAAAGACATTTGGTTGTTTGATTACTTTCTTCTTTTTTTTTAAGCTTCTGAAGATTTGTGATAGATGGACTGCAACCCGAGGACTAAACGCCTAAAGATATAAAATAATGATGTATCTTCAAGTATATTATTACTGCATTTTAATAACAAAAAAAAAATCCTTAGAACACAAGAGATAATGGATTATGCCACTGTCTAAAAAGACGGGCACAATAATCACAAGCTACATCAGGAAATCCATACATGTATTTTCTGTAGTGCCTGTAGAGCCAGATTTCATAATTGTGATTTCAAAAACTAATTAAGATATTGCAAGTCCTTGCAGATTACATGGCAGAGGATGTTATGTCCAGCATAAATTTATGATGAAAACAATCTATCTAAATGGTAATCGCTAGGACTACAACTCACAACTTTGTTTCTTTATAGGGCAATGCTGAAACACTGTCCTTCCCCTAACTATACCCTTAAATTCCATAAAAACAATGGGATTTATTCTGGGCGTTAGTGCTGTCCTTATGATAAACAGCTGCCATAAATACTGTCCAACATTATTAAGTTGAAAGTCTTCCTTCCTGGTTTCATAACTCAAGAAAGAAGGTTGAAACAGATGAAATGATGAATAGACATTTTGGTTAGATAATGGTTTTAAGCACTGTTCTGGCCGCCTTAACTGGGTACTAACCTCTTGTGCCATCTTCTGACAGAAGGTTTGAGTAACTCTTCTATCACTCCCTACAGCAACTTTCAGTCAGTATAATACTAGGTTTCTCTGTGTATCTTTTTGTAATCTTTCTTTTGCATTTACATATGCAATGTTTCACATTTGCACTGCAGAATGAAGTCTTAAATATTTACCTTTCTCTTCACAATTCAGGACTTCCTCTGTTCTCAGTACCTCACTGAACTACCAATGAAAGTATCAGTGGCTGAATCGGGAATATAAGACAATGAGAACCATACAAGAAACATTAAAATAAATCCTTTTCTGTTTTATTCTGTGAAAATGGATTTGTATGATTAAAATCAGTTAAATATAACTGATATATCTATAGTTATATATAACAGTTAAATATAACTGAGGCAGATATACATGGGCTCCATATAATAGCTGAAAGCATTAGTAATTAGTGCTATAGACAGGGGATACTTAGTAGACTCTAAGCATTAAATTACTTTGATAATGACTCAAAGAATATTTTGTTCTTTCAAAAAGAAAAAAATATAGTTTAATGTAACATTAATTGAATTCTCTGAAAATACATATTTTTTTCTCCAAAGGTAGACTTTACACTGTGCAAAATGAAATAATGGAAATGAGATCAATAATGCTTTTGACTACTTGGGATTACATCTCTTGATAAAGTGTCCCTAACCTTGAAAATAATAGAGGAAAGGGCACAAAAAGGGAATGTTAGGAAGATGCATGTCTTCACTAAGGATATTTAAAATGCTATAGGCAACATTTACTGTATCCCATAGATTCTCAGTATATATTACCTGCAAATGGGATTTGCTAGCTAGATGTCTTGCATGTGAAAGAAATTCTGTTATGGAAAAGGCAACCCCACCATCTCTATTCTGTTAGTAATATCTAAGGCCATATGTTTGACAGTGTACACATTTTAGATCCACATCTGTTGCTGCCATCTCTTTTCTGTCCCACCAAGCCACAAAAGGAATGGCAAATGAGGAAAAAGGTTCTTCTACTAATGGCGATTATGGATCAGCAGTGAAATAACCATTTTTCACTTTTCTTTCATGTTTCCAGCTTTATCTTAGCTTCTGCTACTACTATACTTCTACTAGTTTTAGTGCACTTCAATTTTGTACATAAAAAACCACATTAGTATCTGCCTTTTTCAGGAAATTTCAAATTTAAAAGTTTAGAAATATTCAGTGTCTTTTATCTTTCCTTATTTGATTAATATCTCATAAGGCAAATGGATGAGTCTCATAAGTGGAGATAGTGAAGTAAAATAGTAGTGTTCTGTAGTGAAAATACCTTTTTTGATTCTTAGATCTAGTGAACAACATTTTCTTTTCCTATCTTTCTTAGACTCTAATGGCAAATAATCTAAAGGGATGGGAGGACGTATGGTTCTTCAGTAAGCTTTCCAGTCTATTAAAGAATATTTTAAATTAGCAAGTTGCATTGATTAAGTAAACCAATACTCCAATCTTCATGTACCAATTTTAATTTATTTTCTGTGATAGTACATCTTCTCGATGTCTACTTACTGAGAATGTCATGAGTCTTGAGGAAATGAAGGTTTGTTAAAGGGCTCGTATTAATTCAGTCTGATTACCATTGAATCTTATAATCAGCCTCATATTTTAGTATGAATAACATGCAATTTCAGAGCTTATGAAATAGCATTTCGTTTGTACATCTTTATCAACACCAATCCAAGCTGCAAGTTACTTATTAAACAGTACAATTTGGTTTAAATGAATCTTATAAAATGTGAATTTCTCATTTCTGTATTCTAGCTAATTTGACTTTCAGACAAACTATCATTTGGAGAATTTGTAAATACTGGAAACATGGAGGAACTCTCATTGAGTAGAGATTCTGCCATTATAAAATGCTCTGTGATTTCTCAAGAGTTTGGGAGGTTGTTTCTTTTCCTCACATTTTCTTGCATATCAGACTGGAGGGCTTTAATATATATCCTATATAGGATAATATGTTAAAGCTACTGTACATCTTTAAGAGGCTGTTAGACACTGATTTCCCATAGACTTCAATCAGCACTTTGAAATTGTAGTGTTTGTGACAGAATAAACTCCATTAACTTGTTTTATTAGTACTGTGTGCAGTCAGGAGGAGCATTGCTGCAGAACATGATGAAATGACTAACAGTCTTCATCAGCACACAGCAGAATGTTTTCTCCTTACACAGAATATATAATTATTGCTCACATAAATAGCTAGATTTTTCCCCCTCTGCTTTTTCTCAGGTAATACTGGGAAATCTAAGGCTTTTATTCATGGGAGAAATAAAAAATAAATGAAGCTCCCCCTCCTTCCTCCTGAGTCCAATTTGCTATCATGCTGCTGCTGTAATTTTTGCCTGTGTTATAGACAATGATTAATCAAACAAACAAAGACAAAATTCTAATTCAATTAGTTACTATAATGACAGAACATTTCAACAAAGCCAAAGGAGCTTGAGAAAGGGAAGATTTACTGACCAGCTGACTCCCAGAGGCTCGTTAGTCAAATTTTGACAGCTTGTACTCAAGGCAAGCTGCAAAGCAGAGCTAGTGAAAGCTGAATGAATCCAGTAGAACAAAGTATATTTTACCATTTATGAGTTAATACACGACAGATATCAGAGAATCACTGTATACTGCAGAAGCAGGTATCTCGTACTGCAGATGGCACAGCTGCCAGTACTTATCTGAAGAGAGAGGTATTCTCTTCCAGAATAACTCTTACAACATTAGCTACTTCAGAAATATAAATAACTAACTTTTTTCCCCTTCTCTTTTGCCTCCATTTTCTGCTGTCTTTCTGCTTTGGCCATTTAAGATGAAAGCCAGGTACTGAGCTGACTAACTGCATGGGAATCCAAATATAAACTTCAAGCACATTACGTTTTAGCTTAACAAAATGTAGGAAACATGAAGCTGAGCAATCACAAAGGAAATGATTGAAATGAAGACTCAGTACAGAGGTAGAATGATGAGAAGCAAGGAAGGAAGGAAAAAAAAAGCATTAAATTCTAATCCAATCTTCCAATCTTTTTTTTTTTCTTTTCCTAGCAAGAATGAGTTTATGATTTGCAGATGGAATATAACTAAGCAGAAAGGAATTTTTCATAACAATGATTTACAGATTCACCCTTCTACTGGAAAGGAGTTCTTTTTATGTTACAGCAGTGTCTGCTTGTGCTGTTATAGTTAAGGGACTGTCAACGTTTTCATTATATAAACCCCTGTATTCATGGGCTTGTAATTTGACCATAAAAATTCACTGCATGCTGAAACTTGAAATAAGATTTTAGTCTGAGTGCCTTTTTTTTTTTTTGTAATGCATTCTTAAAAAAGAAAGGAAAATAAAAGAAAATCAGTAGTCCAATTTTAAACTAATGGGTCTGTAAAATATTCTCGTGTTTACTGGCTTCAGATTCAGGTTGTCTATGCATATCACACATTTTGTTCCTTTTAATATCTCCTTATAGGTTCCAGTGTTCTGTGTTAAGTGAATCAGCAGTACATGGGGACATTTTTTTTTGCTTTTTTACATATGTGTGATTGAATATTTATACAACCAGTTTATACATGTGACTGACTTATACTAATTAACAATAAAAATCTGAAAATAAAAATAAAAATGAAAACAAAATAGAGAAGAAAAGAGAAGAATGAAAAAATTACACAGGAGTATTGTGCATGCCCAGCAGCTACTTATTCTAATTTTGAGTAGAAGTTTCATGCTGTGGATCTATAATATGCAAATACATATTAATGCCAGTGCTGTGAAGGTCAGAGTGGAGTACAAGCTAAACCCACAAAGGTCAGAAATTAAGTGCTATGGCTGAAACTCTGTCCTTAAAGGACAGCAGCATCCATTTCACTCAGCACAATAATATGAAAGTTCACAAGGTAAAAAGCCTTGCTCACCAGGCATAAGCTCAGAAAAGCATTTGAAAATCATGCTTTCAGAGTCATGGTGCTGGAAGAGGTCTTCTTGCTGGGAAAAGATGTCTTTGTAACACTAGTAGATGGAAAGAGATTTAACATATTAGACGTTACCCTACGCTTTACCTCATTCAATAATCATTCCTCTAACAAAGAAAACACCTAATTTGAGAAGAAAAAAAATGCAGATGAACATTTGTCTTATACATGAATTTTGCTATCCTTCTGTTTTCGAGTCCCAATATCTTCCTCTGGGGGGAAAAAAAAGGAGAGGGAGAGAGAGAGAGAGACAGATTTCCACCTACTTATATTGTCCATCTGCTCTTCTGAAGTGTTCCAATGTGCCTCTTGTCAAACTTCTCACTTGTTTCTCCCTGCTGATGTCAATAACTGAACACCTCACTTCTTACTTTCATTTTGATCCTTCGTGATTCCATGAATGAAATCTTCTTTATATCAACCTCAGCCTAACATCTCCTTCAGACATATTATCTGAAGGAGCACCAACTTCATCTTCGGTCAGTGTATTCTGGCTGTTATAAACTATACTGAACATCTATTTCAAATGAATGCTGGCAATTTTTCCCATAATATGGGAGTCAATTAGAAAAGACTGGTATGGTATGAATGAATGCATTCTTAAAATAAAACTGTTGAATACTTCAGGTATAGTATGTTTAAGCAATTTTTATTGGTAAGAAATACAAGAATTTTTTCTTGATTTAAAAATAAAATTACTGGTTGGAAAAGAATAAATAGGTTAGAAGAAATTAGAAGAGAAATTGGAGGCTTCTGGTGTAATTGCTTTGTTCAAAGCCTGGTTAGTATTACATCAGTTTGTTCACGCCAAAGACCAGCTGAGCTTTAAATATCTCCAATAATGGAGATTCCCCAATCTTTCTGGGAATTTTTTCTTTATATCCAATGAAACTCGGATGGAACTTTTTCCTTTTTCCTCTTGTATTTTCATTGGGAACTTCTAGGAAGAGTTTGGCTCCACACTGTCTATGGTCTCCCATTAGATACTTAAAGATAACAATTATTTTCCCATACTTGGATTTTTCTTAAGGTTGAATAAAACCAGCTTTCTCAGTTTCACATATAATGTTCTTTAGCCCCTTACCTATCTTGATGTTCTTTGCTAGGCTCTATGATATGCTACTTTCTTCCTGGTACAGTAAAGACTGAATGTTTTCTTCTTATTTCCTTGCATCATGAGGTCAGGTGCCTGACTGACATCGTGACTCCGCTCTCAGGAGCACAGGACAATGATGCCAGGGCTAGTCTTTTGCAGAATTGGCCCTGGACCTGGAGAGTTATCCTACTCAAATCCTCTGCCTCACTTCACCTAAAATGTACCCATGATTCACTCACCAGCTGGTAACTACTGCCTGGTTTAATAATAGTAGAGAAGAGTTCCGAACTCTGAAAGAGATAGGGCAACTGCTGCTGACCTCTGCCTTTATCATTCTGAGACTAATGTCAGATTGCACATTAGCTGATAGTACTGATAACTCTCTCATAGACATATGTAACATTGTATTCCTGCTGAAACTCATATACAAAATACACAGAGTCTCACTGGGTTTATTGTGTCAGCAAAAACAATTTGCTCAGTTTCCCTTCCTCTATGAAACACTCTGCTGCAAGTTTACAGAATAAAATATACAGATAATAATGTACTTTTTTTTTCTAATCTAAAACATTTTGGGAAGTTTTACAAAAAAATCAAATCAAATTGCACAGAAAACTCTATCTTGGTTCCCTGTATTAAAATTCACCAGGCAAAATGCTTTCATGCTATTAAACGGATGACTGAATACTTTACTATCGGTAGCTAATGCCTTGATGGTGTGCTATTTGATTTCCTACTAAGTACACACAAGGATCTCTCAGCCATATGTCCTGACTGACCAGGGATGTCACAAGAATGGTCAGATGCAGTAATAGAGTTACTGGACAGTCTGTACTCACAGACTAATTTCTAGAATTACATAGATAGCATAGAAGGAGCTTGTGAGACCTTTTTTTCCAAAGTTTGTCTTGCTTAGATGATGAACCACTGACTTTTGTATGAGTTGAAACTGGAAGATAGTTCCCATGGCCATCCTGCAGACTATACAATACTATAGCTTGTTCAAAGAATGTAAGAACTTATTTAAATGTTGAAGTTAGTCATACCAAAAGCTCTGGCATCAGTTTCCTCTTGTAAAATGGCATTTTCATGACTATCCTCTTAACCTACCTCTTTAATATAATGAATCTTTATTGAGAATGCAAGTTCAAAATATATAAAATTTAATACCTGACATATCCAAAGAAATGTTTTGCACTGCCTAATTAGTATTTATTCCATGGCAGATCTCCTTAGATAAAATTATCCGTGTATCTTTAAGCTCATCAAATTCAGACATTGACCTGCTCTTAACGAAAACACATCTTAATTTGCAGTCTTAATATAAAGTTTCAGTTACCAGTTTCAGAAAGATTAGGTTTGATAGCATCAAGCATGCAGAAATTTGTACTTATTGCATCCAGTATGTTGAGTTACAACCAGAAATGAATAAGTAACTGGTGAATAATGAAGAAAAATGTTTTGGGGGAACAGCTGTAGTGAATACCTCATCAGGTTACAGTACAATGGTAAAGCCAATGAGTCTAGTCTCCCATGTCCTGACTTTAGGACTACAGACTATAGTCCTAAATATTACGCACTATACTAGTTTGATTTGTAATCTTCCCCCATAATAACGGGGCGGGGGGGGGGAGGCGGATGAGTCACAGATGCACCACAATGCCCTCCAGAGCACATTGGTTGTACTGTGCTGGATACTTTTAAATTGTGAAAGTACTGAGTTACTGCCAGAACATGGCAACTTGTATGAATACATCCTGGGAAACAAGAATTTACATTTCAATCTGGATCTTCAGCTGATGAATATGGATAAAAGCTCATTGATTGCATCTGATTCTCATCAACTGAGGCTTTGACCTTCTATATTTGCTGCAAAGAAGATGTAATTTCCTATCCCTAAAAGGAAGTGCCCTTTGCCGCAGATTACAGCAATATGTATGTTAAACCAAAATGAAAGTCAAATACAACCTGCAATATATTCACATTTCAGGTACAATCTTGAAGGCTAACTCGAAAAAGCCACTAATTTCAGTCGATTTTCCATTCTATTGTTTCAGTCCATATCTACAAGAGAAGAAAATGTTATTTCGTGCGACTCCACTGCATGCCAGGGAGTTAACCCAATTTTTAACAAGAGACTTGACACTGTTGCTCCTTCTTCTATTGAATAATCTCCTTATTGAATAATCCAATTACATCCCACAGGAGAATGTTAGTCACCTAAACTAAGGACAGAAAGAATTGGCTCTTATTACTTGAGTAAACTGCTTTGAGTCCTAGATATAACTAATGCAGTGAAATTACAGGCAAATGCAGCTGCCAGTAGTTGTTTGACCATGACTCATATAGCTGTGGATAGCAAAGCTCTTTTTACTAAACCAATTAAGGCTGGTATTAATATCCACACTTATTTCTAGATCTACCACTTTTGGTCTACTATTATGATAAGATTTTTCCCAGACTTGACATTTTACTGGTAAATTATGTTTATTTTTATATTCATCTTACAAATTTGGTAAGATTTCATCTCATACGTGAAAATACAATACAAAATAAAATAAAACAAATGATATTTAAGTTTCTTGCACCATTCTGAGGCAAGTTCCCCATGCTACTTCCAGCAGATTCTTTGGCATTCAAAAGAAAATCCTGTCAGTGCAATTTGAATCTCGAGTTACTTTACCAGCCATGAAGCTTCCAGTCTTGGTCTCCTCCTATAAGGATTCCATCGGTTTCTTTTAAATAGTCACATGACATTTTTAACGCAGAGGTAGAAATACATATGGATTTGGGTACTTCGTGCACAATATAAGCATTGTGCAGATTCCTAAAATCAAGCCATGAGACAGGCAATCCTAGTCCCCTAGATAGTACTTTCAAGTTATTAGATCTTAGGTTTCTTCCTGCATGCTGTCATGATTTCAACATAAGAAGAAGGAAGTGGCCTTGGTATTGCACAACAGAGCTGTGTTATTGTGAAGAAGCCCAAATATTATTCTGGGATGTATAAAGAGGGGTGCAGGGGAAAAAAAAAAGAGATGTGGTGAAGCTCCAAATGGAATATCATCCGGGGACTGGAAGTCAGGAAAGAGATGAACCGGTTGGGAAGAGAAACAGAGCCAGAGCATTCAGGGAGCTAGAAAACACGTGACCTGTGATGAAAGACTGAGATGATTGTTTATTTTTGGAAAGAGAGTACTGTGGGAGATCTGACCACATTTTCAAATCTGAGAATAGATCCCCTCAAAAAAAAAATTAATGGATTTAAATTTCAACTGGAGAGATATAAGTTAGACTTTAATAAAACCTTTATAAATTCAAGAAGAACTAAGCACTGGAATAAATTGCCTAGGACTTTGTAAGTTCTCCTTCATGGAAGATTTGAAAGAGATTAGACAAATGTTTTAGGTATAGTTGATTCCACCTATGGAATCAATGATGATGGACTAAATGACTTCATCATGCTTCTTAAAGATCAATTGATATGATTTTATTCAGGTATGAATTAGTTTTGATTTGGGACTGAGTTAAAAAAGTCTGGTAGTTAAAAAATAACTGTTCATTTCCCCCATTAAACTGATGGTTAAATATGAAGATGATTGCAATCAATATTTAAAAGATTTTTCTATTTCTAACCTAGTATTTTGTTACTGACATATATAGACATAGAAAAAAAATAAAGATTTTTTTGTTCTTCTACAACATTTTCTTACGTTTTGAAAAGAAAGAAATAGTCACAACTTGTGTGGAATGTGTACATTATGTTGCAGAGGTTAAAATTTGTAATAATTTTCTATGCCAAACCTGCAGAGATGTTTATGTCCTCTGTTGCTAGCACCATCAAATAAAGCAAACAAGTAATATTCATGCAATGGCAAACAAAATAAATGAGTCAGGTAATTATAAAAAGAACACTGACCTATTAAAAATTAGTCTGATCTTTAGGAATTTTCAGCACAGCAGTACTAATGTTATTAAAAATAGAAGAATCATGACAAGTATTCATTAGAATTTGCATATGTGAGTAAGAATGCACTTAATTACAAATTACATTCTGCAAATTATTTAGAAGCTGTAAATCAAAGTAACAAAGAAGGAAGATTTAGGGAGTACCGGTTTTGAAGAATTTTCTAATGCAAATGTTCTTAACAAGAACAGATTGGAGACGCTGCAAGATCTTTGCAAAACAAATGATTTAAAGGAACAAATAAGGTTCAGAAATGCTAATGCACAGCATACAAGCATTTACTATAGGTAATGGAACATTATCTCAATTAGCTTAGAATAGATTTTTATATGTGGAAGTACATGTGTTAAAATATTTTTTCACTTGAAGCCAAAATAGCGTATGCAAATGTGCAAGCCAACTGGCAAACTGCAGGTGTAATAAATTTCATGGATTGTGTAATTTTCATGCAGATTTTTTTTTCAGCCGCCATCAGCACTGCTGTTTAAATGTTTGTGCTTAGCAGCCCTTGCTCTGCAATGCTGAATCAGCACTTCAGGGTGTTTCATCTCCCTGCTAACCCAAACGGGCTGGAAGCATTCACTCACTTCCACGCTGAAATCAAGTCTTAGCAAAGATGTGGAGGGCAAGAAGACGGTGGAATCAAGAAGACGGTGCAGTGCTAAATATAGAGAATAGGGACCAATGTCGACTTTGAGGAAAGAGAAAAGGAAAATGATGAGGGGCAGTAGGGAGGCTCTGTTTCAGCTGGTCAACTTCAACTCGCTTAACTTCAGAAGAGCTGCTAAGTACATCACGGAGAGTACATTTCCCAGATACAAGCCAAAGTACACAGAATATATGGAAGAATGATCAAAGGCTATATATGAAGAGGAGAATGGAAACAGAACAGATAAACAGAGATTAAAAGAACAAGAAGAAGAAGAAGAAGAAAAAAAAGACTGGAAAAAAACAGACTTTTTATTGTTATTAAAGAAAAAAAAAAGGCACTCCTTAGTGGAAAAAGAAATTTATCTTAATTTTATTAGAGACATCTCATCTCCAGAGAAAAATAAAAGTCATCCTACTACCTCACTGCTCAAGCACCCACCTACTCACTGCCTCAAATCTATTTCTACATGGCAGGATTTTTGCATGGCAGGATTTTTGCATGGCAGCCCTTCTCTGAGAACATAAGCCTTAAGTGTACCTAGGTTCATCATTCTGTAGTTGGTGCTGCACCCAGCAAAGCTGCAAAGCTTTGACTGCCCTTATAGACAGTTGCCCAAGTATGAATTCTGCCCAAAATAGGACACTCAGTTTAAAACCTGTAGCTAACAACTTACAGTATATGCACAAGTATTTACCTGAAGATAAGTAAATGGAACAATTTCTCTTCTATTACTGTGGAAATAAACGGACAGAGAATGTGATTATTGCTATTTATTAATGAACGTGTTTAATGTTTCTCAATCCTTTCTCTTTTGTATTGTGCATAACTGGAGGAGAGTTCATTGTCTGGTAGTATTATACTTTTATTATTGTTATCATTACTAACAGTAAAACAAGATGTCCAAACTCAATTTTACTTTCAGAGCTGATCTTCCAAGATAGGTACATGGAACAAGAGCATTTGGATGAAGCCAGAAAAAATATTCGTTTAGCATTTTCACTGGACTCTTTGGTTCTCTTGCTATAGAGCACACACAGCCTCAAGGGTGATCTCGGATGTTATCTCTTCAGCTGAGTGATTTTTGGAGGTCTCACTGAATAGAAGGTCACAACCTAGAGTCCATTCTTATCTGTTTTAATAAAAAATGACAATGAACTATGCAATCCTCCATTGTCCCCTCAAGCAAAACGAAGGCGAATGTCACTCCTGTCTGTACAGACAAATCTAATTGCAGTATCAGGGTCCAGAGCATGAAAATTCACTCCATCCAGGGTTTTAACTAGGTCTGTGGAAACACTATTGTACAATTTTGTGCATCGTCAACTTTATTAAGTTCTACCAAAGCCACCAAGGAGCTTTCTGTTTTTGCAGGCCACGGATCATGTATGTTATGGCTCTATATCTCAACTCCATAATAGTTTCTGTAACCAAAAATTCCCACATTAAAAGGAAAAAAAAGTTCAAATCATGAAGTTCAACAAAGGGAAATGCAAAGTCCTGCACCTGGGGAGGGGTAACACATGCACCAGAACACACCAGGACCTAATTAATTGTCAGGCAGCTTTGAAGAAAAGGACCTGGGAGTCCTGGTGGATAAGCTGAATGTGGACCAGGAATTTGCACCCATGGCAAACAGTGCTAACAGCATCCTGGGCTGCATTATAAAGAACACTGCCAGCAGGTCGAGGGAGATGATTCTTCCTCCTTACTCAGCACTGATGTGGCATATCTGGAATGCTGAGTACAGTGCTGATCTCCCTGGTATAAGACAGATCTGACCATGCTGGAGAGGGTCCAATGAAGGCCATGAAGATGACTGAAGCATCTGTCATATGAAGAGAAGTCAATAGAACTAGGATTTTTTAACTTGGAGAAAAGAAGGCTGGTGGGAGTGATCCTAGTAATATATGTACATACCTGTGAGGATGGAAATATCTGATAAGGACAAATGGCAATAAAGAAGATGGAGCCAGACTCCTTACTGGTCCTCCATAACAGGACAAGAAACAATATGCAGAAATTGAAACACAGTAAATTGCATCTGAATATGAAGAAAAACAATAACAACAGCAAAAACTTGATAGTGATTGAACACTGAAACTTCCTAGGGAAGTGGTGGAGTATCAATCTTAGATATTCAAGACATGACAGGACAAGACAGTTCTGCACGACCTGCTCTGACCATGTTCTGTGCTGGCAGACTGGACAAGGTGGTCTCCAAAGATGCCTTCCAGCCTCTAGTATTCTGTAATTCTGTGATTCTGTGTGAGATTAAGGCCCAGTCCTAACGTTATAAATGCAGATCATAGCAGTTTTCTTTAAAATAGTTCCTTATCTTTAGATGTACAGGTAAATTTAGTGCCCATTTTTTAAACTTGAGATGCATGTATGTAGGTTTGTATATGAACTTTTTAACTTGCTTAGAAGTTTTAGTATGCTCTTAAAATTGCCACAGAATAAAATGATATGAAATTCTGAGAACATTGAGAACAATTAAAGATATAACTGCAAGACTGAAATGAGGTTACATTGAAGCCTTTCCTTTCCAAGATTGTCTACCTGCCAGAGAGCAATCTAGTCAGACTCCTTTTCTGTTCTCTGTTCTTGTGGTCACTTAACAGCCTTTTCCTGTCTGACATTAGTATACAAAGCTAGTCACCCACACTTCTCATCAAATGTAATTTGTGGGCAAATGCACAGGTAGCTCCTGGATGATGATTGCACTAACACCTTCTTAATGTAACAGTTCCATCTTCTTGTGAAAATCTCCTAACCTTTAGGCTATGTAGTATCAATACTTAAGATAAGGGAGAGCATTTTGAAAACCACATTTTAGAGAGAAGCCTGAAATTTGGATGTCCCTAGATCTCAGGAAAAGTTCCTATTCATACTGAATTCCTACAAGAACTTTTAAAGAGACTCAGTTCTCAGCCAATGCCTCTCACAGAGTTGAGACAGCACTGGTTGACAGCACCTAATCTCCATGGCTTTCCCCATTTCCCTGACTTTTAACCTGCAACTGATATTATCGCAACTGAGGATCATATCTGTTGGCACCTTGCCTCTAAGAAGAGCATTGGCTCACAGATTGCTGAGATTGGGACTCTTCTTTAAACACTGGGCACAATGAAGAACTGAATATGTCATTCCTTAGCTGAAAGTAGGCAAAGCATATCTAACAGGACTTGAAAGTGAAGCCATCAAGAAGGACCTTAATATGAGTCTAGGAATTAAGAGCAAGTGGAAAGCTCTTACACTTGGAAGACATTACTTCCAAGTCTGTTTTGTTTTTCACCTGATGTGACAAGCACAAATGTGGGGTATTGTTTCGATTTCCTTGAGACAAGTATGAGACTTCTCTCTCCCCATCCTTTTCACAGAATCACAGAATGCTTAAGGTTGGAAGGGACCTCTAGAGATCATGTAGTCCAACCTCCCTGCACACACAGGGACACCTAGAGCACGTGGCACAGGGTGGCATCCAGGCGGGTTTAGGAGATCTCCAGAGAAGGAGACTCCACAACCTCTCTGGGCAGCCTGTTCCAGGGCTCAGTCACCCTCACAGAAAAGTTCTTCCTCACATGGAGGTGTAACTTCCTGTTTCAACTTACACCCGTTACCCCTTGTCCTATCACCAGCCACCACAGAGAAAAGCCTGGCCCCATCCTCTCTACTTTCACCACTCAGGTACTTGAACATGTTGATCAAATCCCCTCAGCCTTCTCTTCTCCAGACTAAACAGGCCCAGCTTGCTTAATCTTTCCTCATAAAAGAGATGCTCCAGTCCCTTAATCATCTTTGTCGCTCTATGCTGGACCCTCTCTAGAAGCTCCATGTCCCTCTTGTACTGGGGAACTCTGAACTGCAACACAATACTCTAGGTATTTTGATCTCAGGAACAAAATCAACTCAGATCAACTTTCCGTTTTAAATAACAGATCACTACAATGAGAAAGCTGTATGAATTCAAGTGCCCAAATCCCTTTTCTCGCTGTCTCTTAACATGTCAGTTATACACATTGACACTCTTCTGCCATTGATGAGAAAATGCTTCAGGTTCCCTCCAAATGAACAGGAACTAGTATGTGGATTTTCTACTGTCGGGGACACTATGAAATGAGAGGTATATTGCAAGCACACTGAAGTATTTATGTATCTTTTTAGGAAAGTCACTAAAAAAAAAAAAAAAAATAAAGCCTATACAAGCAGATGAAAACAGTTTAATTAGATGCAATTAATAATTTGTTTCATAATGTAAGGCAATTTTTTTTGGATAAAATATCTGATAAAAGCCCAAAGAATCTGGCAACTATGACCATGAATTGAATTCTTATTCAACTCAAGATCATTTTTTATTTGATACTATTTACTTTTAAAGTATCCAATGTAATCTTTACTGACTGAGGTTCAAATGCTAAAAATATTTTGCTTGGCCACAAGCTATAAATGTCCAGCATCTATAATCAAGAATTTAAATACATGAATATTGTCGAAAAAAGAATAGGCAGATGTTCTCCTGGTCTGCTCAGTCTGATTTGCTAATCCAAGATAAGGAAATTAAATCCAAAAAAGCATTAGAAAAATTAATCAGGTCTGTTGCTCAGCTGAAAGAAAATCAAGTACCAGTACATTGTTACTGGGGAAATCATGTGCTACAAGTAAATGAAAAAAGAGAAACCTTAATAAGAGTGCTTGAAAAATGGGCAACAAAGACTTTGTACCTCTCCTACTTGATGATTCTTTAATGGCCGCAATCCTACAGGATCACAACCGGGAAACAGAGAAGAGTGTCAGTCTTTTGTCGAATCACTTACTGTATAAGTGGTTAAAGAGATAAGATTATAATAAGTGGGGACACTGTAATCCATTACTTATGAGAGTAATTTGGTCCTTACTTTCCAGGATCTTGATTCCACAGCAAAAGATAGCCAGCCTTCTCCCATAAATTTAAAAAGAAACATACAATGTGGCCAGTAGAACTTCCCAATCTTTTGAAGTGTAGGCAAGTTGCTACAAGAAACAAAACTCAGCTCACTGGTGTTACTCCCTTTTCAATATCATGCTGTATCTCATATATTTCCATAATGATTATTAAAAAACTCTAGTCCAATTTTGCAAAGAGTGGGATAGATACATGTTGGATAACGTACAGATGGACTTCTTTTAAGGCTAATGATCAAAGTAGTGATTAAATAAACTGTGGAGGCTTTAGTTAAGTTTTTGGCAAATGATTTTAGAAAAGGCAGCTTTCAGTAAGACTGCTAGTACTTGATAACTTTTATATAGATATGTGTGTATATATATATATTTAAGCCACAGATCTAAAGCTCCTATATAGAGTAAGGACAGACCTCATAAATAAGGATGAGGATAAGTAAGTACTGCCTATAATGGTGAGCTTATATGGCCAAAACTCGCCATGTTCCCACCTACCCTAGAAAAGACCAGAGGCCGTTCTGGGTTCTCCATAGGAAATGGAGACCCCTGGGGCATGCATTCATTTAAATATAAATTTATGATTATTATTCTTAGTTAGAATGAATTGACTTTTGGAAATACTTATTTCTTTATATTTATTGTGATACACAAGGCAACGCAAGGCAAGATTGTCCTTCAGTTAGATGTGTAAAGCTAGGTGTGATAAGCAGACTTGGATGCATACAGAATTTGACAAAGAAAATCCTTTTAGAGAGAAGTAAGACAGACTGAGTTATAGCCCCCGACTCCACATCAATTCACTGTGAACTAAGCTGACATCTATGGTTTGATCCACTTTGAACTGCTCCAAGTAGCTGTCTCCAAGACATGTCTATTATGTAGCAGGCCAGTCTTAGTAGCATGGATATGAGTCAGTCAGCGCTGTCTTCAGAGCCAATAATCAGTGCCCGGCTTCATTTTATTCGGTACAATGGCTAAAACTCAAAGTATTTAAAGTCACGTTTGGGAGTTCTGAATGATTTCTGTATCTATCTCTCTCTTTCAGCTGAGAATTCAGAGAACCCAGGCAATAAGTGGCAATAAGTGGCCTCATCTGCTTTAGTTCAGCATCTAAATTCATGGATATTATGCAGCCGTGATAACACCCAGCCCTGAAGTCACTGAAATTCCTGAAGGCTTCTAAATGTTAGTTAGGAGTTAAGATCATAGTTAACAATTGTATCTAACCACATTTGTCATAGAGAACTGTGCAGGCATCCCACTTCAAACCAAAAGCAAGGTAAAGCCTTGAGCAAATTCAAGTGTATTCTACTAAAGTTTAATTTTACGGCAGAGATGTCCCACAGTTGCAGTAGCAGCCATGAACTGCTAAGTTTCAGTAATTTTATTTTACATGTGGAAACAGAAATACAAGTTCCACCAAAGAGGGGAGACAAAATAGAATGCAGAAAACCTTCCATCTCTGCCCTAATTCATGCCAAATACTTCCTGAGACATGGTTTAGTGACAGATGAGGAAGATGCACATCATCTTCATTTATGAGCAATTGTAATCACAGGACACTGCAAATAGCCAAAAATGCAGCCTATACACAGAGTGTTCCCATGTTTCTGCAGCCACTTTCAAACTCTACTACTTGCATTTCCTAAAGAAGAAAATTGGAAGAGAAAAAAAGATCATCAGATATCCCAGGACAGAAGACTTCTCCTGATGAGTTCTAAAATCACAACACCAGCTCCACGGACAAAGCAGAGTGAAAAAGAAAGGAAGCCAAATGGTAGCTGTATGCAGCATCCACTGAAGGCCTGGTACACTTGAAAGCATATGTACCTAATGCAGATGGATATTTAATGTTATTCCTATGTGTTTAAAATTAAAAATTTCACCTGGGCATAGATCTTTTATTATCAGTCAGATTCTTCTGACAATTTTCAATTACGTTTCTGAATTTTTATTATATGTTAATGGACTATATTAATTAAAGCAGACTGCAATGCACTAATAATGATTAATTCAACCTGGGGTACCTTAAACTGAGATTTTATGAGAGGTGAAATTCTCCGTGGATCTCTAATTTATATTCTATAACAGAGGGAGCTGTACTTCTGGATGTTTCTAGTTTGCATTCTCATCTAAGCCAACATGTAAGCATGAGGGCAGGAAGGGAAAGGTGATGAGAGATTAGGATGAAAAATGACAACGTCCTGAGATGTTAAGAGAGGCAGTAGCTTTCATTGGTCTCAGTGGATTAACACATGTAACCTCGTCTGATAATATATACAGTTTTTAGAAAGCAGAGCCCAAAATCTAATAGAATGCACAATAAGTTATTGGTAAAGAGCATTAGCTCAGTAATAAACACACTCTGAATGTACCTACACCTCCGGGAAATAGCATCTCGTACTGTTAGCTCTTTTGTCATTCATGAGTAACATGTATTTAACAGAAATCTTAGAACAGGAAATGAAAAAGTGAAGATGATAAATCTGTTTCACTTGGACAATAATCCTATAACACTGTGGCCAGTTAGTTTAATTTATAGACACCATACCCCCTGGAAATCTTTTTTGGGGAAAAAAAATGTAGGAGAGGGAGATTTGGAGTGAAAAGAAAAATTGGTACAGGGCATTTCTATTTCTTACTCACTGGGACAGTTAAATGAAAAAAAAATACTAATTAAGATTTCATTGCTGCAAAGCAATATTTACAACAGCTGGACTGGAGATTTTCAGGGGCGCACCTTCAGCTCCTTGTTAGGATCTCCAAACCAATGGGCAGATCACTCAGATTTAATCTCTTACACATTTTTTTTAACTCCCAAACAAGAACCACATTTAGACACGTGTGGCCACAAGAGATTACTAAACTCAGGGTACATTTTTTCTCCCCTGGAAACTTCTAACCTGTGACAATGCTTATAATGGCTGATACATACCTGTATGACTCTTAAAATGGATTTAAAGCCACTCTCCTTATCTATGAATGCAGCATTTGTTTTCAAACTGTTTGGATAGTATCTATCTCTCTGTAGCAGTTGCCATTAAATATCATATTTAAATGTCCTGCAGACACTTTGATAATAACCAGTCACCAAGTTCTGATTTCTTAAAATAATATATGGTAGAGCTGTTAGGGAGAAATACAATATTCTTTTAACAACAAATTATGAAGTAAAGTCATGAAGTAAATTTATCAGTTGTCTAAGAGAATTCAATATTCTTGGTCTTGTGTGGAAAATTCTCACTGTCCAGAAGTGAAATGTCCAAAGAGGAGACAGAGGAGACCTAAGACTTTATTCAAATAAAGGAAGAGTCCACCGG